>JABXJD010000286.1:510000-590000 GCA_013375575.1 Percina caprodes
ACTCTAGACCTGCTCTTTATGGAAAGACCTGGGAGATAAATAACATCCCAGAGTCCTGGTCTAGACCTGCTCTTTATGGAAAGACCTGGGAGATAAATAACATCCCAGAGTCCTGGTCTAGACCTGCTCTTTATGGAAAGACCTGGGAGATAAATAACATCCCAGAGTCCTGGTCTAGACCTGCTCTTTATGGAAAGACCTGGGAGATAAATAACACCCCAGAGTCCTGGTCTAGACCTGCTCTTTATGGAAAGACCTGGGAGATAAATAACACCCCAGAGTCCTGGTCTAGACCTGCTCTTTATGGAAAGACCTGGGAGATAAATAACATCCCAGAGTCCTGGTCTAGACTCTAGACCTGCTCTTTATGGAAAGACCTGGGAGATAAATAACATCCCAGAGTCCTGGTCTAGACCTGCTCTTTATGGAAAGACCTGGGAGATAAATAACATCCCAGAGTCCTGGTCTAGACCTGCTCTTTATGGAAAGACCTGGGAGATAAATAACATCCCAGAGTCCTGGTCTAGACCTGCTCTTTATGGAAAGACCTGGGAGATAAATAACATCCCAGAGTCCTGGTCTAGACCTGCTCTTTATGGAAAGACCTGGGAGATAAATAACATCCCAGAGTCCTGGTCTAGACCTGCTCTTTATGGAAAGACCTGGGAGATAAATAACACCCCAGAGTCCTGGTCTAGACCTGCTCTTTATGGAAAGACCTGGGAGATAAATAACACCCCAGAGTCCTGGTCTAGACCTGCTCTTTATGGAAAGACCTGGGAGATAAATAACACCCCAGAGTCCTGGTCTAGACCTGCTCTTTATGGAAAGACCTGGGAGATAAATAACATCCCAGAGTCCTGGTCTAGACTCTAGACCTGCTCTTTATGGAAAGACCTGGGAGATAAATAACACCCCAGAGTCCTGGTCTAGACCTGCTCTTTATGGAAAGACCTGGGAGATAAATAACACCCCAGAGTCCTGGTCTAGACCTGCTCTTTATGGAAAGACCTGGGAGATAAATAACACCCCAGAGTCCTGGTCTAGACCTGCTCTTTATGGAAAGCGCAATGAGATAACTGTAATAAAATTGTATTGAATTTAATTGAAATAAGCCTCCATTTGTTAGTTGTTATTGAACTTTTCTTAAGATCATTTTTTTGGGTATTTTCAGCCTTTATTTTTGACAGGACAGCTGAAGACATGAAAGGGGAGAGCTGGGGAGGGGGGGAATGACAAAGGGTCGCAGGACTGAGTCGAACCTGCGGCTGCTACGTCAAGTAGTACACCTCCTATACATGGGCGCACACTCTACCAACTGAGCAGCCCGGGCGCCCAAACCTTTTCTTTTCTTTTGGATTTGACCTTTCCTCTCTTATCTGCTCTCCTCTTGCCTTGGTGTCTGAGACGTATGATTATATTTCAATTCAATTTTATTTATAGTATCAATTCATAACAAGAGTTATCTGGAGACACTTTACAGATAGAGTAGGTCTAGACCAGATAGAGCAGGTCTAGACCAGATAGAGCAGGTCTAGACCAGATAGAGCAGGTCTAGACCACACTCCAGAATTTACAAGGACCCAACAGTTCTAGTAGTTCCCTCCAGAGCAAGCAACAGTGCGACAGTGGAGAGGAAAAACTTCCTTTTAGGCAGAAACCTGGGACAGACCCAGACCCAGACCTAGACCCAGACCCAGGCTCTTGGTAGGCGGTGTCTGACGACCGGTTGGGGTTAGAATGAACAGCGGCAATAAAAGGGACAGTGGTTGTAGAGCTGGGAAATATATGGATATTATATCGATATCGTGATATGAGACTAGATATTGTCTTAGATTTTGGATATTGTAATATGAAATAAGAGTTGTCTTTTCCTGGTTTTAAAGGCTGCATTACAGTAAAGTGATGTCATTTCCTGAACACACCAGACTGTTGTAACTAGTTGACTAACCCTTCCATGATTTAGTCGACTAATAGATTAGTTGGTTTAATCGACAGAGCTGTGAGAGGTGGTTGAGACTAGAAAACACAATATAAATGTAGTTAATTAACCTGTAAAACAAAGTTTCTACACAATTAATCCTGCAAAAGCACCACTTTAAATCTTGTGTTCACCAGAAATGTGCTCATATGTTTCTTGGAAATTAGTAATTAAGCATGAATAAGCATAAAAAATGACTTATGAACTACAGAAATCTTAGTTGACTAAGACCAAAACTACAGATTAGTTGAGTAAGAGGGGACGGGCCTTCTGATTGGACGAATGTGTCACGTGGGTGTGGCTGCTCACGGATGTTACGACCGACCGTCATGGCGGCTCATCAGGAATACGAGCTATATACGTGTTTCTGAAAACATTTAAAGGAGAAATCAGCCGTGCCGCTGCTGAATCTTCATTTCAGATCCACAAAGGTCAGTTTTTCTTAAGATTTTCGTCAGATTTTGAGGCGTTTGTCACGCTCACCGTACGTCCACACCGCCGCCGCCGTGAGCGTCTAACGTTACAGGAAGTCATCTTCAACGGAAGCTTCTCTCAGCGGCACGGAGGCAAATCTGTCGGCGTCGCGTTTTGAGCGTCAGTCTGAAATTTTTCAGCTTTATGGTAATGAGCTCAGACGCGGTTCAGCCAGAAACCGATCGTAATATAGACGTCCTTTACGCTGGCTGATCCCGGAGAAACGTACGATTTATAAAGGTTTCTAGTGTCAAAAAGCTTCCCCGTATTTTTTGACCTGCGTCCTTCACAGGGAGGCCTGAGCGTCTTTGTGGCGGAGTCCGCGGCAGTGTCATCGTACGGTCATCCCGCTCGTCTTTCCGGGTTAGCGCTCCACCAATCAGAGCGGTCATTGAGCTCGACTGCCCGCCTTCCGATTTAACGTGTCAAATCGGCCCAAATGACGGCCGACGGCTCCTCCGGCTGACGGCGGCACGGAGCACACCGAACAGACTCGAGCCAGCGACCTCAGACTGTTATTGGGTCGCTGTGTGAGAGCCGTTCCTTTGTCTTGTTATTTGTAGTCCTGTGAATCTGTGTTAAAGGGGAATCCATTTTGGGTTTTCGTTGGACGCTGAACATACATCTACACGTGCAAATAAAGACCCTTTAAACCTTTTCCTCTCAGTGTCAGGGAGGGACACCTGGAGCACATGCTGGCCAGAGAGCTGGTTCCTGGGGACACCGTCTGTCTCTCGGTCGGAGAGAGAGTCCCAGCAGACCTCCGCCTCGTCGAGGTACACACACGCACACACACACACACGCATGCACACACGCATGCACACACATGCACAAACACACACACATATGCACGGATGCATGCACACACACATGCATGCACACACACATGCGCAAACACACACACACATATGCACGGATGCATGCACACACACATGCATGCACACACGCATGCGCAAAACACACGCACAATGCATGCACACACACACAAACTCACGCATGCATGCACACACACACACAGACACACAGTCACACACACATGTAAGCACACGCACTGTCACACACATACACACAGTCACACACACACACACAGACACACAGTCACACACACATGTAAGCACACGCACTGTCACACACATACACACAGTCACACACACACAAACACACACCAGTGTTTGTTCATCATCAGAAACCATGTTCCCATGTTTCCACTGGGCCTCTCCTTTTATTTATGCAGGCTCACCACCGTCTACACTTACACGGTTACACACACGGTTACACACACGGTCACACTAGTATTAGGTTTTAATTTACAGATCCAATTCCCCAAAAGGGAACTGATATGAGACTGGAACTCCTTTGTCTCGTTCCTGGAAAGGACTGAGTAATTTAGTAGCACGTAAAGGGACAACACCCTTCCAGTTTATTCCTTCCAATGAATTACTCGCATTTCTGCAGGTAAATAATGTTTTCTTGGGTTTAAATGGAGCCGCTCCTTCAAGGAAATTATTCTGGAAATCTATTGAACGTGATCTCTATTTTCCCTGTAATTTGTAGCCAATTAGAAAGTTTCTTTTTCTAAAAAAAAAAAAAAAAACTCCTAGAAACTTTCTTAGGAAATTAAAGAGCCATAAAAATAAAGTGTTTCTAAAAAACTCACTAATGATCACAAGGATGTGCTGAGCTGTACGCAATACAACCACGCACACTAAAACTTCCTCATGTCGCCCTCATGTCGCCCTCATGTCGCCCTCATGTCGCCCTCATGTTGTCCTCATGTTGTCCTCATGTTGCCCTCATGTTGTCCTCATGTTGTCCTCATGTTGCCCTCATGTTGTCCTCATTTCGCCCTCATGTCGCCCTCATGTCGCCCTCATGTCGCCCTCATGTCGCCCTCATGTTGTCCTCATGTTGTCCTCATGTTGCCCTCATGTTGTCCTCATGTTGTCCTCATGTTGCCCTCATGTTGTCCTCATTTCGCCCTCATGTCGCCCTCATGTCGCCCTCATGTCGCCCTCATGTCGCCCTCATGTCGTCCTCATGTTGCCCTCATGTCGCCCTCATGTCGCCCTCATGTCGCCCTCATGTCGCCCTCATGTCGCCCTCATGTCGCCCTCATGTTGTCCCCATGTTGCCCTCATGTTGTCTTCATGTTGTCCCCATGTTGCCCTCCTGTCGTTCTCATGTTGCCCTCATGTTGCCCTCATGTTGCCCTCATGTTGCCCTCATGTTGTCCTCATGTTGTCCTCATGTTGCCCTCATGTTGTCCTCATGTTGCCCTCATGTTGCCCTCATGTTGCCCTCATGTTGCCCTTATGTTGCCCTCCTGTCGTTCTCATGTTGTCCTCATGTTGTCCTCATGTTGCCCTCATGTTGTCCCCATATTTTCCTCATGTTGTCCCCATGTTGCCCTCATGTTGTCCCCATGTTGCCCTCCTGTCGTTCTCATGTTGCCCTCCTGTCGTTCTCATGTTGCCCTCCTGTCGTTCTCATGTTGCCCTCCTGTCGTTCTCATGTTGCCCTCATGTTGTCCTCATGTTGTCCTCATGTCGCCCCCATGTTGTCCTCATGTTGTCCTCATGTTGCCCTCATGTTGTCCCCATATTGTCCTCATGTTGTCCTCATGTTGTCCTCATGTTGTCCTCATGTCGTCCTCATGTTGTCCTCATGTTGCCCTCATGTTGCCCTCATGTTGCCCTCATGTTGTCCTCATGTCGTCCTCATGTCGGCCTCCTGTCGTTCTCATGTTGCCCTCATGTTGTCCCCATATTTTCCTCATGTTGTCCCCATGTTGCCCTCATGTTGTCCTCATGTCGCCCTCATGTCGCCCTCATGTCGTCCCCATGTCGTCCCCATGTCGTCCTCATGTTGTCCTCATGTTGTCCTCATGTTGTCCTCATGTTGTCCTCATGTTGTCCTATATCAATGTTCTTTTTAATTCCCCAAAATAACATGATTGATTCCACACAACGCTCTTTGCCAAGTACAAATCTCTACTTTCATTAATTTTGGGGCGTCTTATTCAATTTTATAGCATTTGAAACCAAATTGAAGTGTTTTTGAAATAGTATTGAGAGTAAAAGTTGACATATTCCAGTCTGTGATTATCGCCCGTAGAAAGGCACCCTGGGCAGTTGGGGGTTCGGTGCCTTGCTCAAGAGCACCTTGGCAGTGCCCAGGAGGTGAACTGACACCTCTCCAGCTTCCAGTCCACACTCTTTTGGTCCATACTTAAACCTGCGACCCTCCGGTTCCCAAAGCAACTCCCTACTGACTGAGCTACCCCCGAGTGAGAACATAGCCTAAAAAGACGCATCTTGATTGGTCGGTTTTTATTGACCGCTCTGTGTCTGTCCTCCGTCTCCCAGGCGACAGACTTGTCTGTGGATGAGTCCAGTCTGACGGGGGAGACCACCCCCTGCTCAAAGACCACCCACCACCAAGAAGCCTCCACCAACGGAGACATGGCGTCCCGCAGCAACATCGCCTTCATGGGGACGCTAGTGCGCTGCGGCAGAGCCAAGGTACCTGCACGATGACCACATTACCTTTTATTAATTATACATAACACTTTATGGTAGTCTCATTATGTTTTAGACAGAAATATATCTACCTATCTGTCTATCTATCTATCTATCTATCTACCTATCTATCTATCTATCTATCTACCTATCAATCTATCTATCTATCTATCCATCCGTCTATCTACCTATCAATCTATCTATCTCTGTCCATCTATCTATCCATCTATCTGTCCATTCGTCTATCTATCTGTCCATCTATCTATCTATCTATCTCTCTATCTCTCTCTCTCTCTCTATCTCTCTATCTATCTATCTCTCTCTCTATCTCTCTCTCTCTCTATCTATCTATCTATCTATCTATATCTATCTATCTATCGTCTATCTGTCCATCTATTTATCTATCTATCATCTATCTATCTATCTATCATCTATCTATCTGTCCATCTATCTATCTATCTATCCATCCATCTATCTATCTATCTGTCCATCTATCTATCTATCGGTCTATCTATCGGTCTATCTATCGGTCTATCTATCGGTCTATCTATCGGTCTATCTATCTATCGGTCTATCTATCTATCTATCTATCTATCTATCTATCTATCTATCATCTATCTGTCCATCTATCCGTCCGTCTATCTATCGGTCTATCTATCGGTCTATCTATCGGTCTATCTATCTGTCTATCTATCTGTCTATCTATCTGTCTATCTATCTATCTATCTATCTATCTATCTATCTATCTATCTATCTATCTATCTATATCCTATAACTACCCAATTGTAATTACCCAAAATAACATGATTGATGGCACACAACGCTCTTTACAAACTACTACTGATCAGTCGGACTGTCCGCCTCCCCGAATTGGTCAAAAACAGACTTGAGTCACAACCTTGCCTTAAAAGTAATAATAATATCTAATCGATTCAGAACGGCGGCTCTGATATAAAAGGAGATAATAGGAAAGTACATATGTGATCTGTGTCTTTGGTGTTCCTCAGGGCATCGTCATCGGGACCGGAGAGAACTCTGAGTTTGGGGAGGTGTTCAAGATGATGCAGGCGGAAGAGGTGCGTTACGTAATCCTGGTTGTCATCTGGACGTCTAGTGTTATTGTCCATCCACAGTTAAGCTGTAGCAGCAACATTATGGGATGTTGTTGTCTTTCCAGTTGATTGGCAGAAGACGATGCTTTGCTGAGCGCGACAATATCCCAACACTCACTGTGTTTACAGTACATAATAATAATAAATTGAATTTATATAGCGCTTTTCCCAAGCTCAAAGTCGCTTTACAGAGTAGAGACATATATATATATATATATATATATATATATATATATATATATATATATATATATATATATATATATATATATATATATATATATATATAAAAATAAACTACGGATAGGCAGAACAGAAGAGATGGGTCTTCAGACGGGACTGAAAAATGGTGAGGGACTCAGAGATGCGGATCTCATGGGGGAGGGGTTCCAGAGCCTGGGAGCTGCCCTGGAAAGGCTCTGTCCCCAAAACTGCGGAGCTTTGACTTGGGGACATAGAGGAGACCGGCTGAGGTGGATCTGAGGGACCGTGAAGGTTGGTAGGGAAGAGGAGGACAGGTGGTGTAAGGCTTAGTAGGTAAGGACCAGGATTCTGTATGCGATCCGGTGAGAAATGGGAAGCCAGTGTAGCTGTTTTAGGACCGGAGTGATGTGGTGCCAGGATGTGGAGCGGGTCAGGAGTCGTGCGGCTGAGTTCTGAACCAGTTGGAGCCTTTTAATGGAGGTTGAGATACATGCACTTCACTTAAGAACTGTATCAGTCTGCTTTCTGCAGTAATCTGGGTCCTTAAACCTCATGTAAACCAAAACTAACCCATCTGACGCCATCTGGGAAACCAGGTAACTTGTCCGTGTTTAACCCAATCAGCTTTTTACAAACGTGCTTAAAAAAGACTTGCAAGGCAGCGTTATTTCTACAGCACATTTCAGCAACACGGCAGTTCTAAGATCTTCACATAAACTATAAAAAACAGCTAACATAGAATTAAAAAGGTATGAAATACACGAATAAAAGTTAGTGTAAGAAATGAACAATTACTTTCACCCTTGTGTTGTCTTCCCGTCAACCATGAAAAAAAAAAAGTTTAATTTCAACATTATTATCGCTTTTTCTGACATTTTTTGTCACTTTTTCAATGTTGTGGGTGCTTTTTTTTATTTTTTTTCAAAGTTATTTGATATTTCTAATGTTGACATTTTCAGCGCTTATTTTGAAGGCCCATTTTTTTGGGTCAGATTTGACCCGAGGACGACATGAGGGTTAAAAAAAGGCTGCATAGTGATTTATTTAATTTATTTATTTGATTCAGACAATGCACAATGCGCCAGTGATAGCCAATTGGCTTTTTTCAACTGTAGTCCTACCTAGCATGCATGTGTTCATGGTGGGAAGATACCGGAGCTCCCGGAGGAAACCCACGGGAACACGGGGAGAGAACAAGCAAACTCCAAACAGAAAGGCCCGGCACGACCTGGATTCAAACCAAGACCCTTCTTGCTGTGAGGCACAAGTGCTAACCGCTTAGCCACCGTGCTAACCGCTTAGCCACCGTGCTAACCGCTTAGCCACCGTGCTAACCGCTTAGCCACCGTGCTAACCGCTTAGCCACCGTGCTGCCAAATTAATTAGTTATAAGTATTGAGAGTTGCAGCGGACCTGTTTCGGATATGTGTTGCATTAAAAACTCAACGCTGCTCCTCCATGTTTAGCTGTGACTCTGGGGACCGAAAGCAGAGATACTGACGTCCTTGTGATCCAGATGATTCAACTCAGAGTCTGACTACAACTGACACATTACCTCACGTAGATCCTGGAAGTCGAACGACTGATAGCCGTATTACAGTCGATGCATCTGAGCGTGCGCGCGCCAATGCAACGTCAAAATGACGCAGGTCTCGCTGGCCCTAAGGGGCTCGAGGGTAACCGGATGCCGGGACTCTCAGAGGGACTGCAGGTCTCTCTGGTAAACTCACTGGGTTAGGATGACTTCTTCTATGGTGAATGAAAGGCTTGATCCCACCAAGGTCAGCCAATCAAATCCAAGCATTGATGTCAATGCTGCTGCCAGTTCTGCTGTTGTTTTCTTCTTCTTCTTCTTCTTCTAGTCTGTAGTAATAGTAAAGTTTGTAGTCTTTGCTCATTAGCGCCACCTCTGTTCTGGAGAAGACTGCAACTAGTGTCACGACCACCACGAGCGAGTATTAACCGTTAGGGCGCTCTCATGACATCATCACGGCTACTGTAAAAAGGTTATTTCAACATGTTTGTCATTTATGAATATATATATATATATTAGATATATATATCTCAGACATCGTCTCACTTTCACAGCTGTTAATTTGGGACAAAGTCTTTGCCAAAACCTTTATCATCTTCAGTGACCTAATGTGTAAAAACTGCACATTTAGAAGTTATCACTTCAGTCTGAATGAATGAAATGAATTTACTGAGAACAAATCACTGAAGGTATTTTCAAAGTATTTTCAGAGAGGATGTCAGAGACATATTACAGGTGGCGTGATGAGGTGTGGTGTGACACGGGAACAGTTGTCGCTCCCGTCCCGAGCCCACGGACATCCTCCCGTCATAGCCCGATCACGTGATTGTCATGTTACGACGGTGAATTTGAGACATTCATTCATTCTTTTTGCTCTTAACTGCATCGCTAATTTCATTGACCATGAACACATGCATGCTAGGTAGGACTACAGTTGAAAAAAGCCGATTGGCTATCACTGGCGCATTGTGCATTGTCTGAATCAAATAAATAAATTAAATAAATCACTATGCAGCCTTTTTTTAACCCTCATGTTGTCCTCGGGTCAAATCTGACCAAAAAAAATGGGCCTTCAAAATAAGCGCTGAAAATGTCAACATTTGAAATATCAAATAACTTTGGAAAAAACAAAAAAAAGCACCCACAACATTGAAAAAGTGACAAAAAATGTCAGAAAAAGCGATAATAATGTTGAAATTAAACTTTTTTTTTCATGGTTGACGGGAAGACAACACAAGGGTAAAAGTAATTGTTCATTTCTTACACTGTAATTTTTATTTGTGCATTTCATACCTTTTTAATTCTATGTTAGCTGTTTTTTATAGTTTATGTTATTCATTGGTGATTTTGAATTAAAAATGATAGTGAAACGTCATTCTAAATTAGCTCTCCAACACACCCTGAAACTGAGTGAAATCAAGGCTTGGACACGGACCTGTTGAAGGGAACATCTGCGAAAACCGATCCGTGAAAATGTAACTTCACCTAATATAATATATATGTATGTATATCGAGAAGAAAACGACCAAAAAAGCCTCAAAATCCAGAAAGGCAACCAAAAAGGGACTAACTCATAGAAAAAAGTGACTAAAATATTTCAAGTATCTTTTATGTTTGTGTATTTCAGGCTCCAAAAACGCCGCTACAGAAGAGCATGGACCTGCTGGGAAAGCAGCTCTCGCTCTATTCCTTCGGCATCATAGGTTTGTTTGTTCAGTCATCCGAGCTGTGTTACCCCCAAATGCCACAGGATGTGGAACGGCTGCGGAGCCGCTCCGTCGCGGCGGAGTGAGTCGGTTCCCATTAAAGTCCATGTGTTTAATTCCACTGGAGCAGATACGCAGAGCTTTCATTCTGCCGGACGCCGGAGAGCTCCGCGGCAAATCAGCACACGGGAGATAGTGCAGGACAGGAAGTCGAGCACCGAAACACATTAAACATCCGGTTAATTTTCAAAATAAAATACAGCGTGCTCACGGAGATAGGATCTTATCTCCCTGCACTACACCTTGAAAACAGCACAGAGTTGGTCCCCCTCTACTCCTCTGGATGGAAACTAGCTGGTGGTGGTTTTGTGGTTCTATTCTACGTGATCTCGCGGGATCTCGTGCGTCCTCGAGACTTCAGCTGTCAGTCGTGGCCGCAGCCGTTCCGCAACAGATCCGGACCTGATGGGTGTTGCCGGACGGCGGAGCACGGAGCCGACACGCAGCCGTTCCGCAACAGATCCAGACCTGATGGGCCGACACGCAGCCGTTCCGCATCCTGTGGGATTTGGGGGTTAGCCTTTATTTTCAGCGTCTCCCTGTCATGCTGCTTCATGTTGTCTCTGCTGTGATTCAGGTGTCATCATGCTGGTGGGCTGGCTGCAGGGGAAGAGGATCCTGGACATGTTCACCATCGGTGTCAGGTAACTCGGTCTCATTATGACTCATTAGAGCCCGGACAATATATATCAGCCAATATTAAGCATTTCCTCATTTATCGGTATCGGCATTTATAATGGCCGATTTAAGAAAAGAAAAAAGTACAGTATAATGACAAATAAATGATAGTATAGCGGTCTGTCCACTAGAGGACGCTCTACAACGTCCCTGTTAGTGATGGCGTTGCATAGTCTGTCCACCAGAGGACGCTCTACAACGTCCCTGTTAGTGATGGCGTTGCATAGTCTGTCCACCAGAGGACGCTCTACAACGTCCCTGTTAGTGATGGCGTTGCATAGTCTGTCCACCAGAGGACGCTCTACAACGTCCCTGCTAGTGATGGCGTTGCATAGTCTGTCCACCAGAGGACGCTCTACAACGTCCCTGTTAGTGATGGCGTTGCATAGTCTGTCCACCAGAGGACGCTCTACAACGTCCCTGTTAGTGATGGTGTTGCATAGTCTGTCCACCAGAGGACGCTCTACAACGTCCCTGTTAGTGATGGTGTTGCATAGTCTGTCCACCAGAGGACGCTCTACAACGTCCCTGTTAGTGATGGCGTTGCATAGTCTGTCCACCAGAGGACGCTCTACAACGTCCCTGCTAGTGATGGCGTTGCATAGTCTGTCCACCAGAGGACGCTCTACAACGTCCCGTTAGTGATGGCGTTGCATAGTCTGTCCACCAGAGGACGCTCTACAACGTCCCGTTAGTGATGGCGTTGCATAGTCTGTCCACCAGAGGACGCTCTACAACGTCCCGTTAGTGATGGCGTTGCATAGTCTGTCCACCAGAGGACGCTCTACAACGTCCCTGTTAGTGATGGCGTTGCATAGTCTGTCCACCAGAGGACGCCCTACAACGTCCCTGTTGGTGATGGCGTTGCATAGTCTGTCCACCAGAGGACGCTCTACAACGTCCCCGTTAGTGATGGCGTTGCATAGTCTGTCCACCAGAGGACGCTCTACAACGTCCCTGTTAGTGATGGTGTTGCATAGTCTGTCCACCAGAGGACGCTCTACAACGTCCCTGTTAGTGATGGTGTTGCATAGTCTGTCCACCAGAGGACGCTCTACAACGTCCCTGTTAGTGATGGCGTTGCATAGTCTGTCCACCAGAGGACGCTCTACAACGTCCCTGTTGGCCACAATGATTTTTTTATTGTGTTTTTGTTTAAAGGACTTTAAGTTTCATATCTTAAGTTTGTATTTTTATACATTTTATTTATCAGAACTTTAATATATTTTGATGTTGTGTTCTGACAATAAAACAAATTATTATCATATTATTTTAGTGAGAACTCATAAATAACTACAAATGACTAATGTTAGGGACATCCCTTTATGTTTTGTTACACATTTCTGGATTTAAAAAAAAAATACATATATGTCGGCCAATATTGTTTTTGTTTTTTTAAATAATCAAATATTCGTATCGGTATTGGCCTTAAAAATCCTTTATCATTTGTGCTCTAGTCATAATATATAATAATATGACTTAACACATAGCGGTTTTCTTCTTACTTAGAGGGACTGACAGTCTTTGGTATTCCCAGTCCTTTTCAGGTCTGGCTTGAACTCTTTCACTCATTGGTCCCTGAAGGGGCTTTCGGGGGTTAATGAGGACGACGATCCTCAAAACTATTGAAATAATTGCCGAATGTATTGGCAGATGCATTCAAATGCGTTTCTTTGACTGAAATCAACCAATAAACAGCCCCGTCTGCATGACATGGACTGTTTTGTCACGTTTGGGTGGGTCACCAGACGTCGCTGATGGAGGCGATGACTGTGTACCTGAAGTCATGTGTTGAAAGTTGTATTAAATATAGATTACTAATGAGCCCTGGTCTCCTTCAGTCTGGCGGTCGCCGCCATCCCGGAGGGTTTACCCATCGTGGTGACGGTGACGCTGGCGCTCGGCGTGATGCGCATGGTGAAGAAACGAGCCATCATCAAGAAGCTTCCCATCGTAGAAACTCTGGGTACGTTTCCTCCAACGCTCTGCAGACACTCGCGTCCACGACACAGCCTCATCTGCCCCCCTGTTGCATTTTGGGCGTCTAACACGGATTTGTATGCAACAATGGGTCCCAATCAAATTACAACGAACATGTCTATTTGGCACACTCCAGTCAGAGCTCTCAGGTCCAGGACCAGTTGCTTTTAGACTGCCCCAGAACCAGACTGAGACCCAGAGGGGACCGAGCTTTCTCGGTGGCAGGTCCTAAGCTCTGGAACTCTCTCCCTCTCAACATTAGAGCAGCTTCCTCTATTGAGGGATCACTTTTAAAAACTCATCTTTTTGCTCTGGCTTTTAACACAAGCTGAGCTGTGACATTTTGTTATTGATTTGAGCTTTTTATCTGTTGTCTGTTTTATTGTTTTTTGGCATATTCTGTTTTAGAAGAGTTTTTCCCGGTTATTTATGATGCTTTTATCTTGTGTTGTTGTCTATAATCGTTCAGCACTTTGGGGCAGTAGTGACTGTTTGTAAGTGTGCTATAGAAATAAACTTAGCATCCATGTTCTGTGTGTTAGTGTATATATGTAAAGGCATACCCAGCCTATATCAGACTACTATTGCCCTGCCTACCTGTATCATGACCCATTTTACCCTATTTCATTTAACCTCAATGATGTCTCTTTGTGGGGGAGGGTGGGGGGCGGGAACTGGGTGTAAATCATATACCTGTTTAATACCTTGCGTCACAGATTGACTCTGTATTGGTTTCATTTTATAGGTGAGGTATACTATGTATCTGTTATGTTCAAAATCTCATAAATAAATCATACAAAAAAAAAAAAAAGAAATAAACTTTGACCTTGACCTATTGCATCGGCTTGAATAAGTTACCCCCAGGCTAAAGTTGATTAAAAAGAAGAATAAAAAACATCTTTTGGAAATTGATCTTAATGCCTTAATTCATTGTAACGTGGTTTTCTCCGTCAGGCTGCTGTAACGTGATCTGCTCCGACAAGACGGGGACTCTGACCAAGAACGAGATGACCGTCACTCAGCTGTTCACGTCGGACGGACTCCACGCTGAGGTCTGGACCCCCCAAACCCCCCCCGTCCCCCGTCCTGTCTGTTAAAGGCGAAATGAAACCAAAACAAGAGGAATCGGAGGTCTACTCTCCACTGGTTGGATCCCTCTGACTCTGTGTGATGTTGTGTTGCAGGTGACGGGCGTCGGCTACAACGGGGCGGGAGAGGTCCTACTGGACGGGGAGGTCACCCACGGCTTCTCCTGCCCGTCAATCAGCAAGATCGTGGAGGTGGGTCCACACATCGGGGCTGCTGCACGCCCAGGAACCGCTTTGTCTTTAAAAATGGGTTAAATGTGCAAAATATGACAGTTCAAAACATTTATATTGTCAGAATCTCACCACATGAGAGTATTTTGTCATCAAAGACACACGTCGCTTCATTTGTTAACAGATGGGCATTTGTGAAGCAAAGAAGTTATTAATTGACCTGTCTGTCTGTCTCACTCTCTGTCTCACTGTCTGTCTATCTCTCTGTCTGTCTCTGTCTGTTTGACTGTCTGTTTGACTGTCTGTCTGTCTCACTGTCTGTCTCTGTCTGTTTGACTGTCTGTCTCACTGTCTGACTATCTTTGTCTGTCTCTCTGTCTCACTCACTGTCTCTCTGTCGTCTATCTCACTGTCTGTCTCTGTCTGTCTGTCTCTCTCTGTCTCACTGTCTGTCTGTCTCTGTCTGTCTGTCTCTCTCTGTCTGTCTGTCTTTCTCTGTCTGTCTCTCTCTGTATGTCTCTCTGTCTCACTGTCTCTCTCTGTCTCACTGTCTCTGTCTGTCTGTCTGTCTCTTTCTGTCTGTCTGTCTCTGTTTGTCTCTGTCTGTCTGTCTCTGTCTGTCTGTCTGTCTCTGTCTGTCTGTGTCTCTCTGTCTCTCTGTCTGTCTGTCTTTCTCTGTCTGTCTCTCTCTGTATGTCTCTCTGTCTCACTGTCTCTCTCTGTCTCACTGTCTCTGTCTGTCTGTCTGTCTCTTTCTGTCTGTCTGTCTCTGTCTGTCTCTGTCTGTCTGTCTGTCTCTGTCTGTCTGTCTGTCTGTCTGTCTCTGTCTCACTGTCTGTCTGTCTCTTTCTGTCTGTCTCTCTCTCTCTCTGTCTGTCTCTCTGTCTGTCTCTGTCTGTTTGACTGTCTGTTTGACTGTATGTCTGTCTCACTGTCTGTCTCTGTCTGTTTGACTGTCTGTCTCACTCACTGTCTCTCTGTTGTCTATCTCACTGTCTGTCTCTGTCTGTCTCACTGTCTGTCTGTCTGTCTGTCTGTCTCTCTCTGTCTCACTGTCTGTCTGTCTGTCTTTCTCTGTCTCTCTGTATGTCTCTCTGTCTCATTGTCTCTCTCTGTCTCACTGTCTCTGTCTGTCTGTCTGTCTCTGTCTCTTTCTGTCTGTCTGTCTCTGTCTGTCTCTTTCTGTCTGTCTGTCTCTTTCTGTCTGTCTGTCTGTCTCTGTCTGTCTGTCTGTCTGTCTGTCTGACTGTCTGTCTCTTTCTGTCTGTCTGTCTCTGTCTGTCTGTCTGTCTCTCTGTCTGTCTGTGATGTTAGGTCGGCTGTGTGTGTAACGACTCCGTCATCAGGAACCACACCCTGCTGGGACGACCGACGGAGGGAGCGCTCATCGCCCTTGCCATAAAGGTAAACACACATGCACACACACACACACACACACACACACACACACACACACAGCTCCTCCACTGTGTGATCCAGCTGTGCTTTTTCATCCAGCTGTGTTTCTGTCTTCCAGATGGGGCTGGAGAGCCTGCAGCAGGAGTACGTCCGTCTGGAGGAGCACCCCTTCAGCTCGGAGCAGAAGTGGATGGCGGTCCGCTGTGTTCACCGCACCCTGCAGGTCTGCATGTTCTCCACCTGCATGTTCTCCACCTGCATGTTCTCCACCTGTACTAGCTGTAGCCGCAGAACCTCTTTTCACCCACATGGCAGCAAAGAAACTGCATAGCGTCCCTTTAATTCTGTTCTTAAAATCTACAGCTCTACATTCAGTATCCTCAGAATCAGAATCCGCTTTATTGGCCAGGTATGAGGACACATACGAGGAATTTTCCTTTGGAGCATCACTGCTCACAATGTGCTTACACATACAAAACAACCACAATACAAACAATATATACAAACTCATATATAGACACACTAAGATATAGACACACTAATATATACACACTAATATAGACACACTACTATATACACACTAATATAGACACACTACTATATACACACTAATATAGACACACTAAGATATAGACACACTAATATATACACACTAATATAGACACACTACTATATACACACTAATATAGACACACTAAGATATAGACACACTAATATATACACACTAATATAGATACACTACTATATACACACTAATATAGACACACTACTATATACACACTAATATAGACACACTACTATATACACACTAATATATATACACTACTATATACAGACTAATATATATACACTAATATATACACACACTAATATATACATACTACTATATATACACTAATATATATACACACTAATATAGACATACTACTATATACACACTAATATAGACACACTACTATATACACACTAATATATATACACTACTATATACAGACTAATATATATACACTACTATATACAGACTAATATATATACACTAATATATACACACACTAATATATACATACTGTGGAACATATTGCAAAGGATGCTGGGATAAATAGTATTAAGTTATTATATTACAATATGAACAATATGAACATTATGAACAGTTCTGAAATAGGAAATGATGAATAAATAACAAATAATAATAAGAGAGATATGAGAATGGGAATGATGAATAATACTAAATAAGTGGAGTAATAAGTGGAACCAGTAACCAGGTGCTGTAGAGACCGTGTTACTGGGTCATTGACCAGAACTGAACCTGACACTGTGGGTCAGAAGTCAGCTGTTCATCAGAGAGATGGCTTGTGGGTAGAAACTGGTCCTGAGTCTGCTGGTTTTGGCGTGCAGGGCTCTGTAGCGCCCCCCAGAGGGGAGAAGCTGGAACAGGTTGTGACCGGGGGGAGGTGGGTCTGCAGGGATGGTTCCTCCCTGGTTCCTGACCCTGGAGGGGTAGAAGTGATGGACGGAGGGCAGGGTGGAGCAGTAGTGCAATGAAGAGAAAGACAAAGTATGTAGGAGTAGATTATGATAGTTATTATTTTAATTGTGGAGCATAGGCAAGGCAAGGCAGCTTTATCTGTAGAGCACATTTAACAGTAGAGCAACAGGGCAATTCAAAGTGCTTTTAAATTGCTTTGAAAAGACCTGAATTTTAACAGCCATATTAAGACCATTACAAAGTCAGCCTATTATCACCTTAAGAATATATCAAGGGTTAAAGGACTTATGTGTCAACAGGATTTGGAAAAACTTGTCCATGCTTTCATCTTCAGTAGACTTGACTACTGTAACGGGGTCTTTACAGGTCTCCCTAAAAAATCAATTAGACAGCTGCAGCTGATTCAGAACGCTGCTGCTCGGGTCCTCACTAAGACCAAGAGACTGGATCACATCACTCCAGTCCTCACTAAGACCAAGAGACTGGATCACATCACTCCAGTTCTGAAGTCCTTACACTGGCTTCCTGTGCCTCAAAGAATTGATTTCAAAGTTCTTTTGCTAGTTTATAAATCACTAAACGGTTTAGGGCCAAAATACATTTCTGATCTGCTAGTACACTATGACCCCCCCAGACCTCTCAGGTCATCTGGGACGGGTCTACTGTCTGTTCCTAGAGTCAGAACTAAACAGGGGGAAGCAGCGTTCAGTTTCTATGCTCCTCATATCTGGAACAAACTCCCAGAATCCTGCAGGTCTGCTGCTACTCTTAGTTCTTTAAATCAATGCTGAAGACTTTTCTTTTCGATGTTGCCTTTCTTTAAATGATGTTCATTTCTTTACTGTTTAATCTTTTATACTGCACTGTAACTTTTATTCTTGTGTTTTATCTGTTTTTATTTTTTAACTGTTTCTTCTGTGTTTTATCGGTTTTATTTTCTTTTAACTGTTTTTGTGTAAAGCACTTTGAATTGCCCTGTTGCTGAAATGTGCTCTACAAATAAAGCTGCCTTGCCTTGCTTTACACAAAATCAGTTAAAAAACAGTTAAAAGAAAATAAAACCGATAAAACACAGAAGAAACCGTTAAAAATAAAAACAGATAAAACACAAAAAAAATAGTGCAAAGGATGCTGGGATAAATAGTATTATGTTATTATATTACAATATGAACAGTATGAACGGCCCTGAAATAGAGAATGAGAATAAATAAGAAATAATTTCTTCTAATAAAGAAGAAGCCCAAATATTTATAAGCTGGGATTTCTCGTTTTGTGTTCTGCTTTGCTTGTGTTGATGAGAGCCTCCCTCTCTTCCTCACTCCTTCCTTTCTTCCCTCCCTCCTTCCCGTTCTCCCTTCCTTTCTCCCTCCTTCCCTCTCTACCTCCATCCCTACCTCCTTTCTTCCATCCCTCCCTCTCGCCCTGCTGCGCTCCTTCCTCCCTCCTGTTCTCGTCCCATCCTTCCTCCCTCCTTCCCTCTCTACCTCCTTCCCTCCATCCCTACCTCCTTTCTTCCATCCCTCCCTCTCTCTTGCCCTGCCTCCCTCCTGTTCTCCCATCCTTCCTCCCTCCTTACCGCTCTACCTCCTTCCCTCCATCCCTACCTCCTTTCTTCCCTCCCTCTCGCCCTGCCGCGCTCCCTCCCTCCTGTTCTCCTCCCATCCTTCCTCCCTTCTTCCCTCTAACTCCTTTCTTCCCTCCATCCCTACCTCCTTTCTTCCCTCCCTCCCTCGCCCTGCCACGCTCCCTCCCTCACTCCTGTTCTCCCATCCTTCCTCCCTCCTTACCGCTCTACCTCCTTCACTCCATTCCTACCTCCTTTCTTCCCTCCCTCTCGCCCTGCCGCGCTCCCTCCCTCCTGTTCTCTTCCCATCCTTCCTCCCTTCTTCCCTCTAACTCCTTTCTTCCCTCCATCCCTACCTCCTTTCTTCCCTCCCTCCCTTGCCCTGCCACGCTCCCTCCCTCACTCCTTTTCTCCCATCCTTCCTCCCTCCCTTCTTCCCTCTCTACCTCCTTCCCTCATCCCTACCTCCTTTCTTCCCTCCCTCCCTCTCTCTTGCCCTGCCTCCCTCCTGTTCTCCCATCCTTCCTTACTCCTTACCGCTCTACCTCCTTCACTCCATTCCTACCTCCTTTCTTCCCTCCCTCTTGCCCTGCCGCGCTCCCTCCCTCCTGTTCTCCTCCCATCCTTCCTCCCTTCTTCCCTCTAACTCCTTTCTTCCCTCCATCCCTACCTCCTTTCTTCCATCCCTCCCTCTCTTGCCCTGCCTCCCTCCTGTTCTCCCATCCTTCCTCCCTCCTTACCGCTCTACCTCCTTCACTCCATTCCTACCTCCTTTCTTCCCTCCCTCTCGCCCTGCCGCGCTCCCTCCCTTCTGTTCTCCTCCCATCCTTCCTCCCTTCTTCCCTCTAACTCCTTTCTTCCCTCCATCCCTACCTCCTTTCTTCCCTCCCTCCCTTGCCCTGCCACGCTCCCTCCCTCACTCCTGTTCTCCCATCCTCCCTCCCTCCCTCCTTCCCTCTCTACCTCCTTCCCTCCATCCCTGCCACCCTCCTTACCTCCTTCTTTCCCTCCCTCCCTTTAGGATAAGCCGGGAGTCTACTTTATGAAGGGGGCGTATGAGCAGGTGATCCGCTTCTGCAGCTCGTATAACAGCCGAGGATCCACGCTGTCGCTGAACCACCAGCAGAGGGAGCTGTACCAGCAGCAGATCAGCTACATGGGCTCAGCTGGTCTCAGAGGTAGAGAAACCAGGGGCCCTGTTTTTAAGATCTGAAACGCAATCCCCCCAATGTGAGGAGAGTGCAGATGTGAGTCGTTACGAACAATAACAGAAGATGGGAATCATTTCAGAAACGTTGTAGCTATCTATGGTTGTTTGATGCTAACGTTAGCTCAAAACACCATTCATCTGACAGCCTTTGTTGTGTTTGATGCTAACTTGTAGCTAAGCTAGCAGTGAACCAACTTGGTTAAGTAGGTCCATTTTTACCGTGTTGACATACCATACCATACCATACCAACTTTATTTGTTAAGCACTTTACAACAACCAAAGTTGACCAAAGTGCTGTACATAAAATAAACCTAAACATATGTACAATTAATAACAATACAATAAAAACACACAAAGTAACAAATAAAAACAAGTAAATGAAGTCGACATCTTACTGGGTGTCAAACGCCAAAGAGAAAAGATGGGTTTTAAGAAGGGTTTTAAAAACAGATAAAGAAGAGGCCTGCTTTACATGCAAAGGCAGATCATTCCACAGTTTAGGGGCAGCCACAGCAAAGGCACGGTCCCCTCTGAGCTTACGCTTAGTTTTAGGCACAGTCAGGAGCAGCTGATCATCTGACCTGAGAGCGCGGACGGGTTTATAAGAATGTAAAAGCTCAGAGAGGTATGGCGGGGCAAGACCATTTAGTGATTTAAAAGCAAATAACAACATTTTAAAATTGATCCTAAATTGAATAGGCAGCCAGTGTAATGAGGCTAAAATAGGGGAGATGTGCTCATGTTTACGTGTACCCGACATTACAGAAGTCTCTCGTTAGCATCTCGGAGGCTACTTCAGATGTTACAGAAGTCTCTCGTTAGCATCTCGGAGGCTACTTCAGATGTTACAGAAGTCTCTCGTTAGCATCTCGGAGGCTACTTCAGACGTTACAGAAGTCTCTCGTTAGCATCTCGGAGGCTACTTCAGACGTTACAGAAGTCTCTCGTTAGCATCTCGGAGGCTACTTCAGACGTTACAGAAGTCTCTCGTTAGCATCTCGGAGGCTACTTCAGACGTTACAGAAGTCTCTCGTTAGCATCTCGGAGGCTACTTCAGACGCTACAGAAGTCTCTCGTTAGCGTCTCGGAGGCTACTTCGGACGCTACAGAAGTCTCTCGTTAGCATCTCGGAGGCTACTTCGGACGTTACAGAAGTCTCTCGTTAGCATCTCGGAGGCTACTTCAGATGTTACAGAAGTCTCTCGTTAGCATCTCGGAGGCTACTTCAGACGTTACAGAAGTCTCTCGTTAGCATCTCGGAGGCTACTTCAGACGCTACAGAAGTCTCTCGTTAGCATCTCGGAGGCTACTTCAGACGTTACAGAAGTCTCTCGTTAGCATCTCGGAGGCTACTTCAGACGTTACAGAAGTCTCTCGTTAGCATCTCGGAGGCTACTTCAGACGCTACAGAAGTCTCTCGTTAGCATCTCGGAGGCTACTTCAGACGCTACAGAAGTCTCTCGTTAGCATCTCGGAGGCTACTTCAGACGTTACAGAAGTCTCTCGTTAGCATCTCGGAGGCTACTTCGGACGTTACAGAAGTCTCTCGTTAGCATCTCGGAGGCTACTTCGGACGTTACAGAAGTCTCTCGTTAGCATCTCGGAGGCTACTTCGGACGCTACAGAAGTCTCTCGTTAGCATCTCGGAGGCTACTTCGGACGTTACAGAAGTCTCTCGTTAGCATCTCGGAGGCTACTTCAGACGTTACAGAAGTCTCTGGTTAGCATCTCGGAGGCTACTTCAGACGTTACAGAAGTCTCTCGTTAGCATCTCGGAGGCTACTTCAGACGTTACAGAAGTCTCTCGTTAGCATCTCGGAGGCTACTTCAGACGCTACAGAAGTCTCTCGTTAGCATCTCGGAGGCTACTTCGGACGCTACAGAAGTCTCTCGTTAGCATCTCGGAGGCTACTTCGGACGTTACAGAAGTCTCTCGTTAGCATCTCGGAGGCTACTTCAGACGTTACAGAAGTCTCTCGTTAGCATCTCGGAGGCTACTTCAGACGTTACAGAAGTCTCTCGTTAGCATCTTATATGCTACTTGTTGCAAAGTGACGCATGCGCGACTCAAATCTGCGTTCTCCTCACATCGGGCAGTGACACCCCGTCTGGGTTTATTCCACAACCAGGTACCAGCGTCCAGATCAAAATCCAAAGGCATAGTTCAAAAAAGTCAGAAGAAGGAAAGACAGACGTACTAAATTGCTTAGGTCAGGGGTCTTCAACGTTTATTTAGACCAAGGACCTGAAAGCGAGAAAGAGCATGGACCCCCAACTACATATATCGTATAAAATGGAGTTGCATAATAAACTGAGCCAACTATAACATGTAGGCTTTACACGATCCTTTTTATGTTGCCCTACATTACTAAGCTACTATTTACATATTCATATATCATCATCTGATAACGTGGAAGATGTCACTGCCCGATGTGAGTCGAGAGCAGATGTGAGTCGAGAGCAGATGGGAGTCGAGGGCAGATGGGAGTCGAGAGCAGATGTGAGTCGAGAGCAGATGGGAGTCGAGAGCAGATGTGAGTCGAGGGCAGATGGGAGTCGAGGGCAGATGGGAGTCGAGGGCAGATGGGAGTCGAGGGCAGATGGGAGTCGAGGGCAGATGTGAGTCGAGAGCAGATGGGAGTCGGGTGCAGATGGGAGTCGAGGGCAGATGTGAGTCGAGGGCAGATGGGAGTCGAGGGCCGATGGGAGTCGAGGGCAGATGTGAGTCGAGAGCAGATGGGAGTCGGGTGCAGATGGGAGTCGAGGGCAGATGTGAGTCGAGGGCAGATGGGAGTCGAGGGCAGATGGGAGTCGAGGGCAGATGGGAGTCGAGGGCAGATGGGAGTCGAGGGCAGATGGGAGTCGAGGGCAGATGGGAGTCGAGGGCAGATGGGAGTCGAGGGCAGATGGGAGTCGAGGGCAGATGGGAGTCGAGGGCAGATGGGAGTCGAGGGCAGATGGGAGTCGAGGGCAGATGGGAGTCGAGGGCAGATGGGAGTCGAGGGCAGATGGGAGTCGAGGGCAGATGGGAGTCGAGGGCAGATGGGAGTCGAGGGCAGATGGGAGTCGAGGGCAGATGTGAGTCGAGAGCAGATGTGAGTCACGCATGCGTCACTTTGCGACAAGTAGCCTACAAGATGCTAACGAGAGACTTCTGTAATGCCAATACCATAGATCGTTAATATTAATAAATCAACAGTGTGGTCAACACAGTAAAAATGGACCTACTTAACCAAGTTGGTTCACTGCTAGCTTAGCTTCAAGTTAGCATCAAACACAACAAAGGCTGTCAGTTGAATGGTGTTTTGAGCTAACGTTAGCATCAATCAACCATAGCTAGCTACAACGTTTCTGAAATGATTCCCATCTTCTGTTATTGTTTGTAATGAGAGAAGTTTTTATTATTTGATGGATTTCACAAATCTCAGTAAGACACAAAACCCCAAAAGGCAGTAACAGCTAAACTTAAAGGACAACACCCCTTGTACCACCACATTGCACATGCTTACTGTATCAAGACCTTAATATATGAAAAGAAATAGCACTAGTAGCTCTAGATGCAGATCAACAGAACATGGACACATACACACTGACGTGTGTCCCTGTCCCGTCTCCTCTTTCTTAGTCCTGGCGTTTGCGTCCGGTTCCGAGATGGGGAACCTGACCTTCCTGGGTCTGGTGGGCATCATCGACCCCCCGAGGTCCGGGGTCAAAGAAGCCGTGGGCGCGCTCATCAGCTCCGGAGTCGCCATCAAGATGATCACTGGAGACTCCAAGGAAACGGCCGTGTCCATAGGTCAGAGGGGGCTTTAGGGATAAACCATCACACAGTTTCAGTTTTATCAAGACGGAGGGGCGATAAAAATACAAAATGCAACAACATTTCTACATGGTCCCCAAAATTATTCTGTATTCTCATGTAAACTATTCATGTCAGCACAGACGTTATTATATCATATTATACCATATTATACCATATTATATCATATTATATCATATTATATCATATTACACCATATTATATCATATTATATCATATTATATCATATTATATCATATTACACCATATTATATCATATTATATCATATTATATCATATTATATCATATTATATCATATTACACCATATTATATCATATTATATCATATTATATCATATTATACCATATTATATCATATTATATCATATTATACCATATTATATCATATTATATCATATTATATCATATTACACCATATTATATCATATTACACCATATTATATCATATTATATCATATTATATCATATTATATCATATTATATCATATTATATCATATTATATCATATTACACCATATTATATCATATTATATCATATTATATCATATTACACCATATTATATCATATTACACCATATTATATCATATTATATCATATTATATCATATTATATCATATTATATCATATTACACCATATTATATCATATTATATCATATTACACCATATTATATCATATTATATCATATTACACCATATTATATCATATTATATCATATTACACCATATTATATCATATTATATCATATTACACCATATTATATCATATTATATCATATTACACCATATTATATCATATTACATATTACACCATATTATATCATATTATATCATATTATATCATATTATATCATATTATATCATATTATATCATATTACACCAGCTATTATACCATATTACACCATATTATATCATATTATATCATATTATATCATATTATATCATATTACACCAGCTATTATACCATATTACACCATATTATATCATATTACACCATATTACACCATATTACACCATATTACACCATATTATATCATATTATATCATATTATATCATATTATATCATATTATATCATATTACACCATATTATATCATATTATATCATATTATATCATATTATATCATATTATATCATATTACACCATATTATATCATATTATATCATATTATATCATATTATATCATATTACATCATATTACACCATATTATATCATATTATATCATATTATATCATATTATATCATATTACACCATATTATATCATATTATATCATATTATATCATATTATATCATATTATATCATATTATATCATATTACACCATATTATATCATATTACACCATATTATATCATATTACACCATATTATATCATATTACACCATATTATATCATATTACACCATATTATATCATATTATACCATATTATATCATATTATATCATATTATACCAGAATCCAGACAATCCCACGTACTATCTAATAAAGTGTGTGTTACTCTGCTAACCATCCTTGTGTGTGTGTGTGTGTGTGTGTGTGTGTGTGTGTGTGTGTGTGTGTCTCTCTCTCTCTTTCTCTGCGTGTGTGTCTCTGTGTGTGTGTGTCTCTCTCTCTCTGCGTGTGTGTGTCTGTGTCTCTGCGCGCGTGTGTGTGTGTGTCCGTCTCTCTGCGCGTCTCTGTCTCTCTGTCTCTGTGTGTGTGTGTGTGTGTGTGTGTGTGTGTGTGTGTGTGTGTGTGTGTGTGTGTGTGTGTGTGTGTCCACAGCCAGCCGGCTGGGTCTGTACTCTAAAGGCTGTCAGTGTTTGTCTGGAGAAGAGGTGGATCACCTGGACCTGCAGCAGCTGTCCACCATCGTCCCCAGAGTGAGACACTGTGCTTTCATCACACTTATTTTACATTATATTATTAATTAATAATATCAATATAATAAAAGATAGATAGATAGATAGATAGATAGATAGATAGATAGATAGATAGATAAAAATAATAGCAGAGAGTCCGAGACAAGTCCAAGTCCAAATACCAGCAAGTCCGAGACCATAGAAAAACCGTCTCGAGTCCTAACTGGAGTCCAAGACCGGACTTGAGTCCTACAGCCCTGGTTTTACACATTAGATTTAGAATCAAAGGCATCATTATGATTCTGAGTTTGGGATGCGAGCACGTGAAGGATCTCTAACATCCGTTAATCTTTGTTTCCTAATTAAAAATCAACATCCATTGTTGTTTCTTTTTATTTCTGTCTGTTTTGTACTTATCAGAACTAACGTTGTCTTCTGTCCCGACAGATAGCGGTGTTTTATCGAGCCAGTCCCCGACACAAGCTGAAGATCGTCAAGGTGATGAACCAAACACTACATGTACTTCCCAAGAACTCAGAGTCCGTCCTTTGAGTAGGACATCAGTACCGATCAGGGTCGGGTATCGTTTGGGGTACCGGTGCTAAAGCAGTACTTTTTAATAAAGTTAAAAAAAGAAGAAGAGGGAATTTCAATTTTATTTATAGTATCAATTCATAACAAGAGTTATCTGGAGACACTTTCCAGATAGAGCAGGTCTAGACCAGATAGAGCAGGTCTAGACCAGATAGAGCAGGTCTAGACCACACTCCATAATTTACAAGTACCCAACAGTTCTAGTAGTTTCCTCCAGAGCAAGCAACAGTGGGACAGTGAGAGAAGGGTACTAAATACAGTATATCAGAATTAGAAATACTTTATTGATCCCTGAAGGGAGATTCTGTGTTACAGTTGCATGAAGTATATAAATATGAGAGTAGAAATATAGATAAAGAAATATAAGGAGTGTGGATATGCACGGTATTTACATAATTAAAGGAATTTTTATGATACATTATTTATGTAATGAAAGAGTTGTAATGATATTAGTATAGTACATATTTATTAATTAATAATAGACAGTCTATGGTACTAAATAGAGCCGACCGATATATTGGCGGGCCGATATTATTATTATTATTATTATTATTATTTTAAATATTCTATCTGAATCCTTTATAATGACACAAACAATTCTGATAGATGAATATTTAAAAAATAAAATAAAAACCATGTTATGAGCGTTGGCGTTGCATAGTCTGTCCACCAGAGGACGCTCTACAACGTCCCTGTTAGTGATGGCGTTGCATAGTCTGTCCACCAGAGGACGCTCTACAACGTCCCTGTTAGTGATGGCGTTGCATAGTCTGTCCACCAGAGGACGCTCTACAACGTCCCTGTTAGTGATGGTGTTGCATATTCTGTCCACCAGAGGACGCTCTACAACGTCCCTGTTAGTGATGGCGTTGCATAGTCTGTCCACCAGAGGACGCTCTACAACGTCCCTGTTAGTGATGGTGTTGCATATTCTGTCCACCAGAGGACGCTCTACAACGTCCCTGTTAGTGATGGCGTTGCATAGTCTGTCCACCAGAGGACGCTCTACAACGTCCCTGTTAGTGATGGCGTTGCATAGTCTGTCCACCAGAGGACGCTCTACAACGTCCCCGTTAGTGATGGCGTTGCATAGTCTGTCCACCAGAGGACGCTCTACAACGTCCCTGTTAGTGATGGCGTTACATAGTCTGTCCACCAGAGGACGCTCTACAACGTCCCTGTTAGTGATGGCGTTACATAGTCTGTTTCTGATATTATTTTTAGTAAAATGTGACTTGTAAGAAATATTAAAGTGCGTCCTCTCTGCAGTCGCTCCAGAACATCGGCGCCGTGGTGGCCATGACGGGTGACGGGGTGAACGACGCCGTGGCGCTGAAAGCAGCCGACATCGGCGTGGCGATGGGCCAGACGGGCACCGACGTCTGCAAGGAGGCGGCCGACATGATCCTAGTGGACGACGACTTCCAGACCATCATGTGAGTCTGCAGACGTGGGCAGTAGCGATGTCCCGATCCCAATCGCCGAATTACGAATGTTACTATGGCAACGCTGTCTTCAATAGCACTCGATTGGTTGGGGTTAGGCATTGACCTTGAGTGGTTAAAGGTGCTCTAAGCAATGTCACACGTGTTTTAGGCTGCAACATTTATTGTCATATACAGCAAACATCTCCTCACTATCTGCTAGCTGCCTGTCCCCAGAACACACTGTAAAAAACATCTCCTCACTATCTGCTAGCTGCCTGTCCCCAGAACACACTGTAAAAAACATCTCCTCCCTATCTGCTAGCTGCCTGTCCCCAGAACACACTGTAAAAAACATCTCCTCACTATCTGCTAGCTGCCTGTCCCCTGAACACACTGTAAAAAACATCTCACTATCTGCTAGCTGCCTGTCCCCTGAACACACTGTAAAAAACATCTCACTATCTGCTAGCTGCCTGTCCCCTGAACACACTGTAAAAAACATCTCCTTACTATCTGCTAGCTGCCTGTCCCCAGAACACACTGTAAAAAATATCTCCTCACTATCTGCTAGCTGCCTGTCCCCTGAACACACTGTAAAACATCTCACTATCTGCTAGCTGCCTGTCCCCTGAACACACTGTAAAAAACATCTCCTCACTATCTGCTAGCTGCCTGTCCCCTGAACACACTGTAAAAAACATCTCACTATCTGCTAGCTGCCTGTCCCCTGAACACACTGTAAAAAACATCTCCTCACTATCTGCTAGCTGCCTGTCCCCTGAACACTGTAAAAAACATCTCATCGTCTGCTGTATCGGCAGATACTGCGTCGGGGGTCAAAAAGCTGATGAGGACATCCCTAGTCAAAGCTTTAAAGGAATAATTCATCCGCAAAATGAGCATTTATATAATAATGACTTATCGTGTGTTGCCTGAAATCCTTGAAGAAAACTTTGTTTTTGTCTCCACGGTGAACAAAGAACCCAAAAATGATGATAAAGTAATAGAGAGCCCTGTTTAACAACCGCAAAACTGTATGAAAACAACTGTAATTCAGTCAAATGCTGCTGCTACTAAAGGCACAGTGGGTCATTTAGTGTGGGAAGTTCCTTTAAACGTCCTTTAAAGCTGCAGCAGTGACGAGGTTGTTTCTTTGCTTCCAGGTCGGCCATCGAGGAAGGAAAAGGAATTTACAACAACATTAAAAACTTTGTCCGCTTCCAGCTGAGCACGTGAGTGCAAATATATTATTATACAAAATATTTTCTCTGTTTCTAAACAACACCGACGTCCAGCTGCTTTCACACACACGCAATTCACATAATGCTGTTTAATTCTATTTAATGAGTCGTAACGTGTGTGTGTGTGTGTGTGTGTGTGTGGGTATGGGTGGGTGGGTGTGTGTGTGTGTGTGTGTGGGTATGGGTGGGTGGGTGTGTGTGTGGGCGGGTGTGTGTGTGTGTGTATATTTATATAAATTATAAATATGATATACAGTAGTGGAGCCCCTTCCTCTTTTTGTTTTGCATTAATTTAAATAAAGGTTTGTTTAAGTTTTTTGTTTTCCGTCTGCAGGAGTATTGCAGCTCTGACGCTCATCTCCTTGGCAACGCTGATGAACTTCCCCAACCCGCTGAACGCCATGCAGATCCTGTGGATCAACATCATCATGGACGGCCCTCCCGCTCAGAGGTACAGGGGCATCATGGGAACTGTAGTGTTAAGGAATTAATTAGACAAATGAATAATTCCTCCACTGCAGTTTAATGGCTGTAGACTTTAAAACGACATGTAGACCTTCATGTTGGGTTTATAATTTCTTAGATTTGATTTCGTACGTAACCTGTGACTCATTAAAGGGCGAATACACAGTTTTTACTGTCTTAAAGGTTCCTAATACTGTATCTGAAGTCTCTTTATATAGACCTTAGTGGTCCCTAATACTGTATCTGAAGTCTCTTTATATAGACCTTAGTGGTCCCCTAATACTGTATCTGAAGTCTCTTTATATAGACCTTAGTGGTCCCCTAATACTGTATCTGAAGTCTCTTTATATAGACCTTAGTGGTCCCTAATACTGTATCTGAAGTCTCTTTATATAGACCTTAGTGGTCCCCTAATACTGTATCTGAAGTCTCTTTTATATAGACCTTAGTGGTCCCCTAATACTGTATCTGAAGTCTCTTTTATATAGACCTTAGTGGTCCCTAATACTGTATCTGAAGTCTCTTTATATAGACCTTAGTGGTCCCCTAATACTGTATCTGAAGTCTCTTTATATTGACCTTAGTGGTCCCCTAATACTGTATCTGAAGTCTCTTTATATAGACCTTAGTGGTCCCCTAATACTGTATCTGAAGTCTCTTTATATAGACCTTAGTGGTCCCCTAATACTGTATCTGAAGTCTCTTTATATAGACCTTAGTGGTCCCCTAATACTGTATCTGAAGTCTCTTTTATATAGACCTTAGTGGTCCCCTAATACTGTATCTGAAGTGTCTTTTATATAGACCTTAGTGGTCCCTAATACTGTATCTGAAGTCTCTTTATATAGACCTTAGTGGTCCCTAATACTGTATCTGAAGTCTCTTTATATAGACCTTAGTGGTCCCCTAATACTGTATCTGAAGTCTCTTTATATAGACCTTAGTGGTCCCTAATACTGTATCTGAAGTCTCTTTATATAGACCTTAGTGGTCCCTAATACTGTATCTGAAGTCTCTTTTATATAGACCTTAGTGGTCCCTAATACTGAATCTGAAGTCTCTTTATATAGACCTTAGTGGTCCCTAATACTGGATCTGAAGTCTGTCTATTCTGTATGTTGGTAGTTTGGGGGTGGAGCCTGTGGACCGGGACGTTATCCGACAGCCCCCCCGCAACGTGAGAGACAGCATCATCACCCGCAGTCTGCTCGTCAAGGTGCTGGTGTCGGCGTTCGTCATCGTCTGTGGGACGCTGTTCGTCTTCTGGAGAGAGGTGGCGCTCTCTTCTTTCTTCTATTCGTTGGTCGTTGTCTCGCGTTCATCTGAGGAACGGGCTTGACCCCGAAAATCAACACTTTTGTTGACGCTTTTTATTGATGTTTCTATCTTTTTCTTATGTTTTTGTCCCTTTTTTCATCACGTTTGTCACTTTTTTTTAGGTTTAACACTACGTAACACTAACTTATTAACTTTAGTTTAGTTATTTTTGGAATTTATGGTCAATAAACCTCATTTATAGGAAATTATACCTAATGTTTGAGTTAGAAAAGCAGAAATTAGGAATTATTGAGACTAAAATTAAAGGAATGGATGTTGATGATAATCACAGACTGGAATATGTCAACTTTTACTCTCAATACTATTTCAAAACACTTCAATTTGGTTTCAAATGCTATAAAATTGAATAAGACGCCCCAAAATTAATGAAAGTAGAGATTTGTACTTGGCAAAGAGCGTTGTGTGGAATCAATCATGTTATTTTGGGGAATTAAAAAGAACATTGATATAGGACAACATGAGGACAACATGAGGACAACATGAGGACAACATGAAGACAACATGAGGACAACATGAGGACAACAAGACGACAACATGAGGACAACATGAGGACGACATGAGGACGACAAGAAGACAACATGGGGACAACATGGGGACAACATGGGGACAACATGAGGACGACATGAGGACGACATGAAGGCAACGTGAGGGCAACGTGAGGACGACAAGAAGACGACAAGAAGACAACATGAGGACGACAAGAAGACGACATGAGGGCGACATGAGGACGACAAGAAGACAACATGAGGACGACAAGAAGACAACATGAGGACGACAAGAAGACAACATGAGGACAACATGAGGACGACAAGAAGACAACATGAGGACGACAAGAAGACGACAAGAAGACAACATGAGGACGACAAGAAGACAACATGAGGACAACATGAGGACAACATGAGGACGACAAGAAGACGACAAGAAGACGACAAGAAGACGACAAGAAGACAACATGAGGACAACATGAGGACGACAAGAAGACGACAAGAAGACAACATGAGGACGACAAGAAGACAACATGAGGACAACATGAGGACAACATGAGGACAACATGAGGACGACAAGAAGACGACAAGAAGACGACAAGAAGACGACAAGAAGACAACATGAGGACGACAACAAGACAACATGAGGACGACATGAGGGTTAAAGGCTAAATATAATAACCATTGTGAATTAATTAAGCATTGTGGCGTGATGACGTCCTACAAATCGTATCCTTCAGACTAAAGAAAACAACTTTTTTGGTGCAGATCCATCCAGAAATCACACAATAATCTGTTTAATTTTTAATGTTTTTATATATTTCAAAGAAAATGAGAAGAATTACCTTCCCTCCGATATCGCAATCGCAAAATCAATCAAAAATAATCTCAATTAGATATTTGTTCTCGTGTAATGCAGCCCTCGTCCTGGCCTAACGACACGCGCGTCTGTTTTTTGTCTTTTCCAGTTGCAGGACAACGTGATCACTCCCCGGGACACCACCATGACCTTCACCTGCTTCGTCTTCTTCGACATGTTCAACGCTCTGAGCTCGCGTTCTCAGGTAACAGGACACCCAGGGCTCGGTTTACACCTATCGCAATTTCTAGCCACTGGGGGGTGCATAGGCAGGCTGAGGGGGCATATGCATGTTAACAAACCTCATAAAGTTACATTTTCATGCTATGGGACCTTTAATCGATAGTTGCCATCTATTTCTAGAACTTCTGATTCCAGCTAGTCTGACATTATAGAGACCAACTCATCCAGAAAATAATCCACATGTTAATCGGCAATGACAATAATCCTTAGTGGCTTTCCTACTTCATATCAAACAATTTCTCTTCTGGATGAGAAGTGACAGTAAAGATATGAACTGTGATCCGTCTGTCGGTGATCTGGACCTGACTGTGTGCCCCTCAGACTCGGATGGTGCATGAAATGGGTCTGTGCAGTAACAGGACCTTCTGTTACGCCGTCCTGGCCTCCATCATGGGTCAGCTGCTTGTCATCTACTTCCCTCCTCTACAGAGCATCTTCCAGACGGAGAGCCTCAGCATCTTTGGTAAGACTTTGCAGGGCTCTTAAAGCTTTAGAGCGTAACTTATTGATATTATTGAATGTCTGTTACATTAAAGTGGTTGCTGTTGTGATTATTTACATGGAGTCTGGTGGAGATATGCTGCTCTATACACACTAAAAGTAGTGATTATTTACATGGAGTCTGGTGGAGATATGCTGCTCTATATACGCTAAAAGTAGTGATTATTTACATGGAGTCTGGTGGAGATATGCTGCTCTATACACGCTAAAAGTAGTGATTATTTACATGGAGTCTGGTGGAGATATGCTGCTCTATACACGCTAAAAGTAGTGATTATTTACATGGAGTCTGGTGGAGACATGCTGCTCTATACACGCTAAAAGTAGTGATTATTTACATGGAGTCTGGTGGAGATATGCTTCTCTATACACACTAAAAGTAGTGATTATTTACATGGAGTCTGGTGGAGATATGCTGCTCTATACACGCTAAAAGTAGTGATTATTTACATGGAGTCTGGTGGAGACATGCTGCTCTATACACACTAAAAGTAGTGATTATTTACATGGAGTCTGGTGGAGATATGCTGCTCTATACACGCTAAAAGTAGTGATTATTTACATGGAGTCTGGTGGAGATATGCTGCTCTATACACGCTAAAAGTAGTGATTATTTACATGGAGTCTGGTGGAGATATGCTGCTCTATACACACTAAAAGTAGTGATTATTTACATGGAGTCTGGTGGAGATATGCTGGCTCATAACAAAACAAACAGATTTGCCCATCACTAACAGGGACGTTGTAGAGCGTCCTCTGGTGGACAGACTATGCAACGCCATCACTAACAGGGACGTTGTAGAGCGTCCTCTGGTGGACAGACTATGCAACGCCATCACTAACAGGGACGTCAATAAGCGTTTTTCTCCCATAATGTAGCATGGGCCAGATTTTCCCCTGCAGTAGAGATAAGTCTGGCAATGCGAGACTAACTGTGTGTGGGTGTGTGTGTGTGTGTGTGTGTGTGTGTGTGTGTGTGTGTGTGTGGATTCTCCTGCAGACCTGCTGTTCCTGGTGACCCTCACCTCCTCTGTGTGCGTCGTGTCCGAGGCCATCAAGATGGTGGAGCGGTGGAGGGGAGCGGAGAGGAAAAGCCCCCCCTCAGACTGCTTCCACGAGGTATGACCTCCCCTCCCTCCCCCACGCACACACACACACACACGAAGGACTCTGCGGTTTGGAGGAAGAAGAAGAGGAGGATGAGTGTGGTGGGTTTTCTTACAACAAATGGCACTGACTTATTAAGACTGTGAGGACTTGTGGGATTTTTGTTCCTGCGATGTCCTCCCGAGAGACTCTGGTCTGGGACTGGAGGATGTTCCCCGGCAGCTTCGGGGGGGGGGGCGAGTTAACGGACTGGACTTCGGTGCAACTGGGAGGGACAAGATGTCTGCTGGGAGATCTGACTCTTTACTAGAGTAGAGGGCTTTAATACCGCTCCACAGCAGCTGCTTGTTGGTGCTCGGCCTTGCTTTTGGGGGTGGGGGGGGGGGGCAGACCGAACCACCGAACAGGACTTCCAGCTTCGTTATTTAGGACAATAGAATCAATGATATAGAGACATGTGCAATTCTCTTCCAGTCTTCTTCTTCTTTTCTTTTTTAATGGTATCTTTTAGAAGGTGTTGACCACTACTCAGCGTTTTCATGACTGATATTAATATTAATAACTTCTTGTTTTGATTCCTCTATAGATGGTTTACAGTTAATTAGCGTAGGTGGAGGTGTAACGGTACAAAATGTACGTTACAAAGTTGTTGTTTTTTTCTTTTTTCAACCGGGAAAACAAAATGTTAATTGCTTTAATTATTTAGCAAAAAGTTCTAATTCCTGCTGTAAAAATGTAAAATTATAGCATTGACTTATATTTCATTATTTAAAGAAGCGAAGGCGTTGCCGTGGGAACATAAAGGAACATTTTCAGTTCACATGGAGCGTAACGCTTTAGCTTGGTTCCCCCTACGGAGGCCTATGACTGCCAATAGTTAAGAAGATAATTAAAGCCAATTAAAATGACATTTTTATCCTAATTGACTGGATTTCATTGGAGAGACGTGTCCTTTTTAACGTGGTAACTTGTCCCACGTACGTTCTTGCACAGAAAAGTCTGAATGATGATAATCAAAAAGACATTAAATAGTTTAAACACTGAGAACGATGCTTAAAATTCAGTTTTGTAATTAAAAAAAAAAAAAAAAATCTTGATTTATTTTCATTGTTTGCAGATTTTTCAAATTAAAAGTCTGTTGGGCGTGGGGTGAAAAATAATTGGTCAATTTAATAAAAAACACATTTTCATTCTGGAAGTAATTGTGCTTTATTTTAATAAATATATATATATGGAAATTAATTTCTTTGTGGCATTTTAGATACTTTTTGTTAAATGTATCAGGAATAATAAAAACAGACGTGATTTCCTGTGTGAGACTTCAGACTTCAGAGACTTCCTTACTCTGCAGCTCGGGTCTGAATGTCGTCGTGTTGCTGCCAAAAAAGCAGCTTTTCAAAATAATGTGAAATGTATTTTTTCTTGGGCGGCTGTGGCTCAATCGGAAGGTTGGTGGTTCAATCCCTGGCCCTGCAGTCCCATGTTGAAGTGTCCTTGGGCAAGACACTGAACCCCGAGTGGCCCCCGATGCCATCGGAGTGTGAATGTGTGTGAGTGTGTGTGTGTGTGTGTGTGTGTGTGTGTGAGAGAGTGTGTGTGTGTGTGTGTGTGTGTGTATCTGATGAGCAGGTGTGTAGATGTGTGAGTGTGTAGATGTGTGTGTGTGTGTGTGTGTGTGTGTGTGTGTGTGTGTGTGTGTGTGTGTGTGTGTGTGTGTATCTGATGAGCAGGTGTGTAGATGTGTGTGAGTGTGTATCTGATGAGCAGGTGTGTAGATGTGTGTGAGTGTGTATCTGATGAGCAGGTGTGTAGATGTGAGTGTGTAGATGTGTGTGAGTGTGTATCTGATGAGCAGGTGTGTAGATGTGTGTGTGTGTGTGTGTGTGTGTGTGTGTGTGTGTGTGTGTGTGTGTATCTGATGAGCAGGTGTGTAGATGTGTGTGAGTGTGTATCTGATGAGCAGGTGTGTAGATGTGTGTGAGTGTGTAGATGTGTGTGAGTGTGTATCTGATGAGCAGGTGTGTAGATGTGTGAGTGTGTAGATGTGTGTGTGTGTGTGTGTGTGTGTGTGTGTGTGTATCTGATGAGCAGGTGTGTAGATGTGTGTGAGTGTGTATCTGATGAGCAGGTGTGTAGATGTGTGTGAGTGTGTATCTGATGAGCAGGTGTGTAGATGTGTGTGAGTGTGTATCTGATGAGCAGGTGGCATCTTGTACGACAGCCTCGGCCACAGTGTGTGAATGGTGAATGGTGCCTGTTTGATGGGGGGCTGGCGGGCTGGTTTCCTCCGGATGGGGGGCTGGCGTCCCCCTTAGAGATAGGATGAGAAGCTCAGTCCTCCGAGAGGAGCTCGGAGTAGAGCCGCTGCTCCTTCACGTCGAAAGGAGCCAGTTGAGGTGGTTCGGGCATCTGGTGAGGATGCATCCTGGGGGGGTCCCTATAGGAGGTGGCCCAGGCACGTCCAGCTGGGAGGAGGCCTCGGGGAAGACCCAGGACTAGGTGGAGGGACGTCTAGCTGGGAGGAGGCCTCGGGGAAGACCCAGGACTAGGTGGAGGGACGTCCAGCTGGAAGGAGGCCTCGGGGAAGACCCAGGACTAGGTGGAGGGACGTCCAGCTGGGAGGAGGCCTCGGGGAAGACCCAGGACTAGGTGGAGGGACGTCCAGCTGGGAGGAGGCCTCGGGGAAGACCCAGGACTAGGTGGAGGGACGTCCAGCTGGGAGGAGGCCTCGGGGAAGACCCAGGACTAGGTGGAGGGACGTCCAGCTGGGAGGAAGCCTCGGGGAAGACCCAGGACTAGGTGGAGGGACGTCCAGCTGGGAGGAAGCCTCGGGGAAGACCCAGGACTATGTGGAGGGACGTCCAGCTGGGAGGAGGCCTCGGGGAAGACCCAGGACTAGGTGGAGGGACGTCCAGCTGGGAGGAGGCCTCGGGAAGACCCAGGACTAGGTGGAGGGACGTCCAGCTGGGAGGAGGCCTCGGGGAAGACCCAGGACTATGTGGAGGGACGTCCAGCTGGGAGGAGGCCTCGGGGAAGACCAAGGACTAGGTGGAGGGACGTCCAGCTGGGAGGAGGCCTCGGGGAAGACCCAGGACTAGGTGGAGGGTCGTCCAGCTGGGAGGAGGCCTCGGGGAAGACCCAGGACTAGGTGGAGGGACGTCTAGCTGGGAGGAGGCCTCGGGGAAGACCCAGGACTAGGTGGAGGGACGTCTAGCTGGGAGGAGGCCTCGGGGAAGACCCAGGACTAGGTGGAGGGACGTCCAGCTGGAAGGAGGCCTCGGGGAAGACCCAGGACTAGGTGGAGGGACGTCCAGCTGGGAGGAGGCCTCGGGGAAGACCAAGGACTAGGTGGAGGGACGTCCAGCTGGGAGGAGGCCTCGGGGAAGACCCAGGACTATGTGGAGGGACGTCCAGCTGGGAGGAGGCCTCGGGGAAGACCAAGGACTAGGTGGAGGGACGTCCAGCCTGGAGGAGGCCTCGGGGAAGACCCAGGACTAGGTGGAGGGTCGTCCAGCTGGGAGGAGGCCTCGGGGAAGACCCAGGACTAGGTGGAGGGACGTCCAGCTGGGAGGAGGCCTCGGGGAAGACCCAGGACTAGGTGGAGGGACGTCCAGCTGGGAGGAGGCCTCGGGGAAGACCCGGGACTAGGTGGAGGGACGTCCAGCTGGGAGGAGGCCTCGGGGAAGACCCAGGACTAGGTGGAGGGACGTCCAGCTGGGAGGAGGCCTCGGGGAAGACCCAGGACTAGGTGGAGGGACGTCCAGCTGGGAGGAGGCCTCGGGGAAGACCCAGGACTAGGTGGAGGGACGTCCAGCTGGGAGGAGGCCTCGGGGAAGACCCGGGACTAGGTGGAGGGATTATATCTCCAACCAAATGAAAAAATAACTTGGCATTGAACCCTGATTTGGCTTCACTTATATAGTCTAACCCAGGGGTCTATTTCAATAAATATCAAACAAGAATATGGCGGCCCCCCCCTGCAGTAACTCTGAGAACAGGACCCCCCACCCCCCCTGTTGAAGATCTCTAGTCTATGCGTTAAGGGTCCCATGGCATGAAAATGTCCCTTTTCTGAGTTTTTTTTTAACATTAATATGAGTCTTCCCCCAGCCTGCCTATGCCCCCAGTGGCTAGAAATGGTGATAGGTGTAAACCGAGCCCTGGGTATCCTGCTCTGCCTTTGAGAAAATGAAAGCTCAGATGGGCCAATCTGGAATCTTCCCTTTATGACATCATAAGGGGAAAGGTTACCTCCCCTTTATCTGCTTTGCCCGCCCAGAGAATTTGCCCCCCCCCCCATGAGAGAGAGAGCCATCATTTTAATTTTGGGGCGTCTTATTCAATTTTATAGCATTTGAAACCAAATTGAAGTGTTTTTGAAATAGTATTGAGAGTAAAAGTTGACATATTCCAGTCTGTGATTATCATCAACATCCATTCCTTTAATTTTAGACTCAATAATTCCTAATTTCTGCATTTTAATCCCCCTTGACTCATTTCCTGGTTCTCCTCCTCCATTACAACATGAAACCAAGGAGAGGGTTAACTTCTCCTGCAGACCTCCCACCATGGATACCAAGAGCAGGGGACACACTTTGTTTGTCTCACTAGGACTCTAGAGTCAGTACTCACTCTGAAGACACACACACACACACACACACACACACACCACAAGTATACACATCAGGCTTCAACAAACTGTGATTGTGCAGATGTGAGCATCTCGGAGGCTACTTCAGACGTTACAGAAGTCTCTCGTTAGCATCTCGGAGGCTACTTCAGACGTTACAGAAGTCTCTCGTTAGCATCTCGGAGGCTACTTCAGACGTTACAGAAGTCTCTCGTTAGCATCTCGGAGGCTACTTCAGACGTTACAGAAGTCTCTCGTTAGCATCTCGGAGGCTACTTCAGACGTTACAGAAGTCTCTCGTTAGTATCTCGGAGGCTACTTCAGACGTTACAGAAGTCTCTCGTTAGCATCTCGGAGGCTACTTCAGACGTTACAGAAGTCTCTCGTTAGCATCTCGGAGGCTACTTCAGACGTTACAGAAGTCTCTCGTTAGCATCTCGGAGGCTACTTCGGACGCTACAGAAGTCTCTCGTTAGCATCTCGGAGGCTACTTCAGACGCTACAGAAGTCTCTCGTTAGCATCTCGGAGGCTACTTCAGACGTTACAGAAGTCTCTCGTTAGCATCTCGGAGGCTACTTCAGACGTTACAGAAGTCTCTCGTTAGCATCTCGGAGGCTACTTCAGACGTTACAGAAGTCTCTCGTTAGCATCTCGGAGGCTACTTCAGACGTTACAGAAGTCTCTCGTTAGCATCTCGGAGGCTACTTCAGACGTTACAGAAGTCTCTCGTTAGCATCTCGGAGGCTACTTCAGACGCTACAGAAGTCTCTCGTTAGCATCTCGGAGGCTACTTCGGACGTTACAGAAGTCTCTCGTTAGCATCTCGGAGGCTACTTCGGACGTTACAGAAGTCTCTCGTTAGCATCTCGGAGGCTACTTCAGACGTTACAGAAGTCTCTCGTTAGCATCTCGGAGGCTACTTCAGACGTTACAGAAGTCTCTCGTTAGCATCTCGGAGGCTACTTCAGGCGTTACAGAAGTCTCTCGTTAGCATCTCGGAGGCTACTTCAGACGTTACAGAAGTCTCTCGTTAGCATCTCGGAGGCTACTTCAGACGCTACAGAAGTCTCTCGTTAGCATCTCGGAGGCTACTTCGGACGTTACAGAAGTCTCTCGTTAGCATCTCGGAGGCTACTTCGGACTACAGAAGTCTCTCGTTAGCATCTCGGAGGCTACTTCAGACGTTACAGAAGTCTCTCGTTAGCATCTCGGAGGCTACTTCAGACGTTACAGAAGTCTCTCGTTAGCATCTCGGAGGCTACTTCAGACGTTACAGAAGTCTCTCGTTAGCATCTCGGAGGCTACTTCAGACGTTACAGAAGTCTCTCGTTAGCATCTCGGAGGCTACTTCAGACGCTACAGAAGTCTCTCGTTAGCATCTCGGAGGCTACTTCGGACGCTACAGAAGTCTCTCGTTAGCATCTCGGAGGCTACTTCAGACGCTACAGAAGTCTCTCGTTAGCATCTCGGAGGCTACTTCAGACGCTACAGAAGTCTCTCGTTAGCATCTCGGAGGCTACTTCAGACGTTACAGAAGTCTCTCGTTAGCATCTCGGAGGCTACTTCAGACGTTACAGAAGTCTCTCGTTAGCATCTCGGAGGCTACTTCAGACGTTACAGAAGTCTCTCGTTAGCATCTCGGAGGCTACTTCAGACGTTACAGAAGTCTCTCGTTAGCATCTCGGAGGCTACTTCAGACGTTACAGAAGTCTCTCGTTAGCATCTCGGAGGCTACTTCAGACGCTACAGAAGTCTCTCGTTAGCATCTCGGAGGCTACTTCAGACGTTACAGAAGTCTCTCGTTAGCATCTCGGAGGCTACTTCAGACGTTACAGAAGTCTCTCGTTAGCATCTCGGAGGCTACTTCAGACGCTACAGAAGTCTCTCGTTAGCATCTCGGAGGCTACTTCGGACGTTACAGAAGTCTCTCGTTAGCATCTCGGAGGCTACTTCAGACGCTACAGAAGTCTCTCGTTAGCATCTCGGAGGCTACTTCAGACGCTACAGAAGTCTCTCGTTAGCATCTCGGAGGCTACTTCAGACGTTACAGAAGTCTCTCGTTAGCATCTCGGAGGCTACTTCAGACGTTACAGAAGTCTCTCGTTAGCATCTCGGAGGCTACTTCAGACGTTACAGAAGTCTCTCGTTAGCATCTCGGAGGCTACTTCAGACGTTACAGAAGTCTCTCGTTAGCATCTCGGAGGCTACTTCAGACGTTACAGAAGTCTCTCGTTAGCATCTCGGAGGCTACTTCAGACGTTACAGAAGTCTCTTTATTACAAATTCTCCAAAACATTACAGAAAACAATATTCAACAACAACATTCCCCTCGTGTCAAATGTTCATTTTAAGCACCTTAATACCATTTTCAGTGGGCGAAATCTTCTACTCTTATTCACCAAAATAGTCTTGTCTTTACCAAAAATATTAATCTTTCTGTACCGTTAAATGTCAAAAGAATAAATCCTATTTTAATCTATATATCTTCTCTATATTATACTAAAGTCATAATATAAGCCATAAACACTCTTTAAAAACAAATAAGTATTCAAATGACTTTGAACCATCATGCACCTCAGGATAAATGTTCAACTTATAATACATTCCTGTTTTTTTTTTAATAATACAGACACCAAACTGCCTCTGTCTAACTTTTAGGGGGAACTCCCCTTTAAGTGGTAAACAACATAACCTTTTAACATGATCAATCTTGTCAGGATACCTTAAAAACCACGAAATAAATCAATATCAGGGAATGGAAACACACAAACAACCCCAATACGCACCTTTTAGCCTGTTTCCCACGGTTATAAATGCGTCTTTTTAGCTCGGCTTTGCACATCATTAATTCCATAGCTAACCCACCACAGCTTTAGTCCACCATACACACCTGTTTTGTCATTTTTACCCAGTACCAACCTGGAAAACAGAGTTACGGAGACAGTAAGTAAGTGAACGAACCGCCATCCTGGTCTCCAAATCTCTGTCTGAGAGACGAGGTAGAGAAGTCTCTCGTTAGCATGTCGGAGGCTACTGCTCTGGGGCTGCAGGCGCCTCCTGGTGGACGACGGTCTGCATGTTGCGGTACAGTTCCACACTGGGGGGCTCAGTCAGAAAGGACTCCATGTTTTCTCCTGACCTCATCCTGTGGACCAGCTGGTGGGTCAACGTCCCCTCAAACAACCTGGACAACATCAGAGGAACAAGATGGAGATTTGACATCAGCATCTCACCTGTGAGTCCATATTTTATTTTATTGTGAGAAGTGAAGCATTTAATCTACGTCTTTAACGATACGCTTGACTCACGATGCAAAACTATTCAGGCTTGTTCAGGTCTGAACTGGGCTTTAAAGGTCCTATGACATGCTGTATACAGTGGGGTTCGAAAGTTTGGGCCCCCCAGGTAAATGTCTTTTATTAATGTGCATAAAGAAGCAAAGAAAAGATGGAAAAATCTCCAAAAGGCATCAAATGACAGATTAGACATTCGTATAATATGTCACAAAAAGTTAGATTTTATTTCATCATTTACACTTTCAAAATAAAAGAAAACAACAAAATGGCGTCTGCAAAAGTTTGTATTTGAAGTCTCTTTTATATAGACCTTAGTGGTCCCTAATACTGTATCTGAAGTCTCTTTATATAGACCTTAGTGGTCCCTAATACTGTATCTGAAGTCTCTTTTATATAGACCTTAGTGGTCCCTAATACTGTATCTGAAGTCTCTTTTATATAGACCTTAGTGGTCCCTAATACTGTATCTGAAGTCTCTTTATATAGACCTTAGTGGTCCCCTAATACTGTATCTGAAGTCTCTTTATATAGACCTTAGTGGTCCCTAATACTGTATCTGAAGTCTCTTTATATAGACCTTAGTGGTCCCCTAATACTGTATCTGAAGTCTCTTTATATAGACCTTAGTGGTCCCTAATACTGTATCTGAAGTCTCTTTATATAGACCTTAGTGGTCTCTAATACTGTATCTGAAGTCTCTTTTATATAGACCTTAGTGGTCCCTAATACTGTATCTGAAGTCTCTTTATATAGACCTTAGTGGTCCCTAATACTGTATCTGAAGTCTCTTTATATAGACCTTAGTGGTCCCCTAATACTGTATCTGAAGTCTCTTTTATATAGACCTTAGTGGTCCCTAATACTGTATCTGAAGTCTCTTTATATAGACCTTAGTGGTCCCCTAATACTGTATCTGAAGTCTCTTTATATAGACCTTAGTGGTCCTCTAATACTGTATCTGAAGTCTCTTTATATAGACCTTAGTGGTCCCTAATACTGTATCTGAAGTCTCTTTATATAGACCTTAGTGGTCCCCTAATACTGTATCTGAAGTCTCTTTTATATAGACCTTAGTGGTCCCTAATACTGTATCTGAAGTCTCTTTTATATAGACCTTAGTGGTCCCTAATACTGTATCTGAAGTCTCTTTATATAGACCTTAGTGGTCCCCTAATACTGTATCTGAAGTCTCTTTATATAGACCTTATTGGTCCCTAATACTGTATCTGAAGTCTCTTTATATAGACCTTAGTGGTCCCTAATACTGTATCTGAAGTCTCTTTATATAGACCTTAGTGGTCTCTAATACTGTATCTGAAGTCTCTTTTATATAGACCTTAGTGGTCCCTAATACTGTATCTGAAGTCTCTTTATATAGACCTTAGTGGTCCCCTAATACTGTATCTGAAGTCTCTTTTTTATAGACCTTAGTGGTCCCTAATACTGTATCTGAAGTCTCTTTATATAGACCTTAGTGGTCCCCTAATACTGTATCTGAAGTCTCTTTTATATAGACCTTAGTGGTCCCCTAATACTGTAATACTGTGCAGCCATAATCTCAATACTTCCTCCACAGCTGAGATTTCATTTCACTCCTGAAGCCTGAAACAGATGTAGTTTGTGTCTCACGTCGTGTGGAGACTCACCTGGCGATCTGGGGTTCAGGTAAGGGGAAGCCCAGCAGCTGGTTCAGCTGGATGCTGACCTTCAGGCAGCTCTGCCATTGGTTGATGGCGTGAACCACGCCCACATCCAGGTTTTGTCTACCTTGGTGGTTTGGACTCAGCAGAGCTGCAACACACATCACACACACATCACACACACATGAGTCACTGCACGCTGTTCTCATGAACCCTTTCTGCTTCCAGAGGATTAATAAAGAGAAGTCAAAGTCAGTTTGTGGTTCTTACCTGCTCTCTGGCTCAGTGTCCCCCCAGTGCTCAGGCCCAGCAGCAGCGCCTTCAGCAGCGTCTCGTCCGGCCGAGGCTGAGCGCTCCGCAGCCAGTAGCAGGTGGCGGCCACCGGGAGGCGCAGCGGAGGCGGCAGGTTGCTCAAAGAGGCCTCGGTCACGCCCAGAGCCTCTAGTAACACCTGCAGACACAGAGAGGGCTCCGCCTGGGGGCAGCACACAGGAGGAGGAAGAGTTAACACAGTAATTCAGTGTAAAGATGTTACCAGGGATGGACCTTTTTATACATGGAAGTCTGTTTTAGGATGATAAAAGTACTGTTTATTTAAATGGAGTTTTGTGGGATTTATAGAAAGGATCCCTACAGAGATAGACCTTTCTGTTAAAGAGTAAGATCCTTTTAGTTTAACATGAAACGGCCACAAACTCACCATCACCAAACCCACCAGACTCCATGTAAATAATCACTACTTGTAGCGTGTATAGAGCAGCATATCTCCACCAGACTCCATGTAAATAATCACTACTTTTAGCGTGTATAGAGCAGCATATCTCCACCATACTCCATGTTAATAATCACTACTTTTAGCATGTATAGAGCAGCATATCTCCACCAGACTCCATGTAAATAATCACTACTTTTAGCATGTATAGAGCAGCATATCTCCACCAGACTCCATGTAAATAATCACTACTTTTAGCGTGTATAGAGCAGCATATCTCCACCAGACTCCATGTAAATAATCACTACTTTTAGCGTGTATAGAGCAGCATATCTCCACCATACTCCATGTAAATAATCACTACTTTTAGCATGTATAGAGCAGCATATCTCCACCAGACTCCATGTAAATAATCACTACTTTTAGCGTGTATAGAGCAGCATATCTCCACCAGACTCCATGTAAATAATCACTACTTTTAGCGTGTATAGAGCAGCATATCTCCACCAGACTCCATGTAAATAATCACTACTTTTAGCATGTATAGAGCAGCATATCTCCACCAGACTCCATGTAAATAATCACTACTTTTAGCATGTATAGAGCCAGCATATCTCCACCAGACTCCATGTAAATAATCACTTCTTTTAGCGTGTATAGAGCAGCATATCTCCACCAGACTCCATGTAAATAATCACTACTTTTAGTGTGTATAGAGCAGCATATCTCCACCAGACTCCATGTAAATAATCACTACTTTTAGCGTGTATAGAGCAGCATATCTCCACCAGACTCCATGTAAATAATCACTACTTTTAGCGTGTATAGAGCAGCATATCTCCACTAGACTCCATGTAAATAATCACTACTTTTAGCGTGTATAGAGCAGCATATCTCCACCAGACTCCATGTAAATAATCACTTCTTTTAGTGTGTATAGAGCAGCATATCTCCACCAGACTCCATGTAAATAATCACTACTTTTAGCGTGTATAGAGCAGCATATCTCCACCAGACTCCATGTAAATAATCACTACTTTTAGCGTGTATAGAGCAGCATATCTCCACTAGACTCCATGTAAATAATCACTACTTTTAGCGTTTATAGAGCAGCATATCTCCACCAGACTCCATGTAAATAATCACTACTTTTAGCGTTTATAGAGCAGCATATCTCCACCAGACTCCATGTAAATAATCACTACTTTTAGCGTGTATAGAGCAGCATATCTCCACCAGACTCCATGTAAATAATCACTACTTTTAGCGTGTATAGAGCAGCATATCTCCACCAGGCTCCATGTAAATAATCACTACTTTTAGCGTTTATAGAGCAGCATATCTCCACCAGACTCCATGTAAATAATCACTACTTTTAGTGTGTATAGAGCGGCATATCTCCACCAGACTCCATGTAAATAATCACTACTTTTAGCGTGTATAGAGTGGCATATCTCCACATGTAAATGGGTGAATTAAGAGTTTATTCCAACCAGACCAGAGTGGTGATTGTTGGAACAGTAAAAAGATGAACCAAGACGGCTTTTGGTAATTTTATTTAGTTTCTGTCCCCTTTTGAATAAAGTATGTTTTACGATGATAAAATTAGTGATTATTTACATGGAGTCTGGTGGGTTCTGTGATGGTGATTTGGGGGCTGTGTCATGTTAAAAACTTCACCTGATCCAGCGAGTTGAGTGTCAGCTGCTGTCCGTTGCCTGGGACAACGGCTCTGACTGGGCTGAAAATGACCTGCAGTCCGTCTCGGTCTCGCTCCGTCACCTCCTCGCCTTCGCCCAGCAGCAGCCCGTACCTCAGCTGGCGCAGCGGCCGGGATATCAGGTGACAACTGGGCATGTCCCCGTGGTCCACGGGGTTGTTGAGCGTGTGCCTGTGCATCAGCAGGATGTCCAGGATGTCTGACGTCAGCCGGGCCTGGGTCAGCGGCAGCCGGACCCAGTCTGGGACACGACCTGCCCCCTTTTAGGACACCACCAACAACAAAGTCTCAAACAAACAACCTTATGTTACTTATATTATATGTAGGGGTGTAATGATATCAGTTCAATAAGTCACAATCCATGTATTGTCTGTAAGATTCCCCTCTATTTCAGATTTCCATTTTATTCCTTTTATTCAGAAGAAATGTTTTTTGATTAATTGTGTGGTCTCTAAAATATCAGAAAATTGTGTAAAATGTGGATCAGTGTTTCCCAAAAAGCCCGGCAAGACAGCGTCCTCAAATGTCTTGTTTTGTCCACAACTCAAAGACATTCAGTGTCCTGTCCCAGAGGAGAGAAGAGACTAGAACATATTCACATGTGACACGCTGACATCACAGTGTTTACCTCGTTGACTCAAACCGATTAATTTCAATCGTTGGCGATACCGATGGTCATGAAGGCTGGGTCAGGACCGAAAGAACAAGATCCAGAGTTATGGTTGATTTTAAAATCAGTGATAAATCAGGGTATTTTAGGGTGTGGCTATGATGTGATTGCCAGTGAAAGTGTGTATTAATGTAGAGTGTAAGGACTCCTCCCTCTCGTCTAAAATCAACCGGGACGGCTGCAACCGTAACGACAAACTCGATGACTCATAGCAGATCTCCACACACCTATGGTTGCTCCCCTAATTGATAAGGTTTCCTATGCCCCCCCACTCTGACATCTCTCCATTAGTGCATGTATAGGACCTGAGCATGTGTGTTTAGTTCAGGCTTGTGTGTAATAACAGTGTAAATTGTTATTTCCCCTTGTGGGACTAATAAATGATTCATTATTATTATTATTATTATTATTATTATTATGTCATAATCTGATCGTTAAAGGGTTTTATTACCTCTTCCACAGCTGGGAACGGAGGCACCTCCCCATTGATGAAGAACTCGTTCAGGGAGCTGGGAGGGAGGTTGTACTCCTCCATGCCCCGATGCAGATTTTGCAGCAGCTCTTCCTTTTTGTCCTTGTTCAGTCCTCCCATCTGCCCCAGCGCCTTGAAGGCGTCCCGCGGCTCGTTGAAGCGCCTCAGCCAGCGGAGCAGCCCCTCCAGGCGCCTCGTATTCTGGTGGGCGTCTGGACCGGCTAACTTAGCCCAATTGATGGGCGGCCCACTCCTCTGCAGCTTCACGTAGTCGTTCCCTGCCAGAGCGGCGAAGGCGGGCAGGATCTGGGGCTGGATCTGGAAGAAGGTGCAGAAGCTGGATGTGGTGTAGCCCTTGCAGGGGATGTAGCACTGCGAGCCGCTCCCTCGTACCTCCTCCCACTGGAAGTCGGATATAGGCAACAGCCCCACCGGCCCCGGGAGGTCGAAGATGTAGAAATCGCTGTCTGCAGACAGCACCGGGCACTGCCACTCGCTGGCCAGGGCCGCGATCTCCTGGTCAGCTTCTCCGTAGCACCTTGCCACCTGGATCTCCAGCCGGGCCAGCGTCTGTGTGAACACTATATTGGCCAGCTGTGGCAGGATGCGCTCGTCACTGCCCTCCACGGCTGCTCTATGGGCTCTGTTAACGCGATCTTTGTTTCTTTCGGTCACAGTTTCCAGCTTCTTGTCCGTGTAGTCCAAGCCTCCGTCCATCACCACGTACGGCTTGATCCGGCAGTCTCTGAGGGCTTTGAAGAACTTCTCAATCAGCGCCTCGAACGCAGTATACTCACCGCCATGATTCTGGTCCAGACCTAGAAGTACGGATACTTGAGTTAAAAAAAAATACTCTGGTATAAGTAGAAGTACTGATTTAACTTTACTTCTTTAGAGTAGGTCTGTAAATTATAGAGCGGTCTAGACCTGTTCTATCTGTAAATTATAGAGCGGTCTAGACCTGCTCTCCCTGTAAATTATAGAGCGGTCTAGACCTGCTCTAGCTGTAAATTATCGAGTGGTCTAGACCTGCTCTAGCTGTAAATTATCGAGCGGTCTAGACCTGCTCTACCTGTAAATTATAGAGCGGTTTCTGTAGATTATCGCGCGGTCTAGAACTGCTCTATCTCTAAATTATAGAGCGGGCTAGACATGCTCTATCTCTAAATTATAGAGCGGGCTAGACCTGCCCATGGGCCCACCACCTGTGGGAGGAACCAAAGGGGTCGTGTGCGCTGCGATATGGGTGGCAGCAAAGGTCAGGGGCTTCAACGGACCAGACCCGGGCGGCAGAGGCTGGCTCTGAGGACGTGGAATGTCACCTCTCTGTGGGGGAAGGAGCCGAAACTTGTGCGGGAGGTGGAGCGCTACCAGTTAGATCTGGTGGGGCTTACCTCTACGCACAGTCTCGGTTCTGGAACCGTACTCCTGGATAGGGGTTGGACTCTGTCCTACTCTGGAGTTGCCCATGGTGTGAGGCGTCGGGCGGGTGTGGGGATACTCACAAATCCCCGGCTGAGCGCCGCTGCGTTGGAGTTTACCCCGGTGGACGAGAGGGTCGCCTCCCTACGCCTGCGGGTGATGGGGGGGAAAACTCTGACAGTTGTTTGTGCATATGCACCAAACAAGAGTTCGGAGTATTCGGCCTTCTTGGAGACCTTGAATGGAGTCCTTTATGGGGCTCCAGTAGGGGACTCCATAGTTCTGCTGGGGGACTTCAACGCACACGTGGGCAATAATGGAGATACTTGGAGAGGCGTGATTGGGAAGAACAGCCTCCCTGATCTGAACCAGAGTGGTTGTCTGTTGTTGGACTTCTGTGCTAGTCATGGATTGTCCATCACAAACATGTTCCAACATAGGGGTGCTCATAAGTGTACGTGGTACCAGAGCACCCTAGGGTGCTCATAAGTGTACGTGGTACCAGAGCACCCTAGGCCAAAGGTAAATGATCAATTTTATAATCGTTTCATCTGATCTGAGGCCGTATGTTTTGGACACTCGGGTGAAGAGAGGGGCGGAGCTGTCAACTGATCACCATCTGGTGGTGAGTTGGGTCAGGGGGTGGGGGAAGACTCTGGACAGACCTGGGTAGTGCGGGTAAATTGGGAACGTCTATCCGACGGACTTTCAACTCACACCTCCGGCGGAGCTTTTCGGGCATCCCTGTGGAGGCTGGGGGCTTTGAACCTGAGTGGACAATGTTCAAAGTTTCCATTGCTGAAGCTGCGGCGGCGAGCTGTGGTCTCAGGGTCTTAGGTGCCTCAAGGGGTGGCGAGCTGTGGTCTCAGGGTCTTAGGTGCCTCAAGGGGCGGCAACCCACGAACACCCTGGTGGACACCGGTGGTCAGGGAAGCCATCCGACTGAAGAAGGAGTCTTTCCGGGATATGTTATCCCGGAGGACTCCGGAGGCAGTTGCAAGGTACCGAAGGGCTGCAGCCTCTGCCGTGACAGAGGCAAAGCAGTGGGTGTGAGAGAAGTTCGGAGAAGACATGGAGAAAACTTTTGGTCGCACCAAGGTGCTTCTGGAAAACCATTCGCCACCTTAGGAAGGGGAAGCAAGGAATCATCCAAGCTGTATACAGTAAGGATGGGACGTTGTTGACCTCAACTGGGGAGGTAATAGAGTGGTGGAAGGAGCACTTTGAGGAACTCCTAAATCCAGCTGACACGCCCTCTGTGGTGGAGGCAGAGCTGGAGGATGATGGGGGATTGTCGTCAATTTCCCTGGTGAAAGTTGCTGAGGTCGTCAAACAACTCCACAGCGGCAAAGCCCCAGGTGATGAGATCCGTCCAGAAATGCTGAAAGCTCTGGGTGTGGAGGGGATGTCTTGGTTGACACGCCTCTTCAACATTGCGTGGAAGTCTGGGACAGTGCCTAAGGAGTGGCAGACCGGGGTGGTGGTTCCCCTATTCAGAAAGGGGGACCAGAGGGTGTGTGCCAATTACAGGGGTATCACACTTCTCAGCCTCCCTGGTAAAGTCTACTCCAAGGTGCTGGAAAGGAGGGTTCGGCCGATAGTCAAACCTCGGATTGAAGAGGAACAATGTGGATTCCGTCCTGGCCGTGGAACAACGGATCAGATCTTCACTCTCGCAAGGATCTTGGAGGGTCTGGGAGTATGCCCAACCAGTCTACATGTGTTTTGTGGCTCTGGAAAAGGCGTATGACTGGGCCCCCCGGGAGAAATTGTGGGAGGTGCAGCGGGAGTATGGGGTGAGGGGGTCCCTTCTCAGGGCCATCCAATCTCTGTACGACCAATGCGAGAGCTGTGTCCGGGTTCTTGGCAGAAAGTCGGACTCGTTCCAGGTGAGGGTTGGCCTCCGCCAGGGCTGCGCTTTGTCACCAATCCTGTTTGTAATATTTATGGACAGGATATCGGGCCGGGGAGGGGTTGCAGTTCGGTGGGCTCAGGATCTCATCACTGCTTTTTGCAGATGATGTGGTCCTGATTCAGCACTCACTGGATCGGTTTGCAGCCGAGTGTGAAGCGGCTGGGATGAGGATCAGCACCTCTAAATCTGAGGCCATGGTTCTCAGCAGGAAACCGATGGAGAGCTTTCTTCGGGTAGGGAGTGAGTCCTTACCCCAAGTGAAGGAGTTTAAGTACCTAGGGGTCTTGTTCGCGAGTGAGGGGACCATGGAGCGTGAGATTGGTCGGAGAATCGGAGCAGCTGGTGCGGTATTACATTCAGTTTATCGCACCGGCAAAGCTCTCGATCTACCGGGCAATTTTCGTTCCTACCCTCACCTATGGTCATGAAGGCTGGGTCATGACCGAAAGAACGAGATCAAGGGTACAAGCGGCCGAAATGGGTTTCCTCAGGAGGGGGGCTGGCGTCTCCCTCAGAGATCGGGTGAGAAGCTCAGTCATCCGAGAGGAGCTCGGAGTAGAAACGCTGCTCCTTCACGTCGAAAGGAGCCAGTTGAGGTGGTTCGGGCATCTGGTAAGGATGCCTCCTGGGCGCCTCCCTAGGGAGGTGGTCCAGGCACGTCCAGCAGGGAGGAGGCCCCGGGGAAGACCCAGGACTAGGTGGAGAGATTATATCTCCAACCTGGCCTGGGAACGCCTCGGGATCCCCCAGTCGGAGCTGGTTGATGTGGCTCGGGAAAGGGAAGTTTGGGGTCCCCTAGTGGAGCTGCTGCCCCCACGACCCGATACCGGATAAGCGGATGAAGATGGATGGATGGATGGGCTAGACCTGCTCTATCTGTAAATTATAGAGCGGTCTAGACCTGCTCTACCTGTAAATTATAGAGCTGTCTAGACCTGCTCTATCTGTAAATTATAGAGCGGTCTAGACCTGCTCTATCAGTAAATTATAGATCGGTCTAGACCCGCTCTATGTGTACATTATAGAGCTGTCTAGACCTGCTCTATCTGTAAAGTGTTCTGAGATAACTCTTGTTTTGAATTGATACTATAAATAAAATTTAATTTGGATGCATAACCTCCATTTTTGCTGCAGGTGTGTTTATTGTTTGGACAACAGAAGCAGGTAGCATGCAGGTATGTACACACACCTGTTCAACGAGTCAGCTGCCAATTATTATGTAATCTAAACTCTTGAACGCACCGTCGTCGTCCAGATGAAACCTGTTTTGTCATCCTGGAGATACAAGGTTTCCACCTAGCAACAGCTTTAAGAAATATCTGACAACAGAGCTGCAGAGATCAGTCGCTCAGCTGCTCAGTCTCTTCTCTCCTATATATATATCTCCTATAACTACCCAATTATAACTCCCCAAAATAACATGATTGATTCCACACAACGCTCTTTGCCAAGTACAAATCTCTACTTTCATTAATTTTGGGGCGTCTTATTCAATTTTATAGCATTTGAAACCAAATTGAAGTGTTTTTGAAATAGTATTGAGAGTAAAAGTTGACATATTCCAGTCTGTGATTATCATCAACATCCATTCCTTTAATTTTAGTAGAACTGAAGTTAATAAGTTAGTGTTACGTAGAGTTGAAAACGTCAAAGAAAGTGAGAAACATGATGAATAAAGGGACAAAAACGTAATTAAAAGTTAAAACATTGATAGAAAGGATCAACAGAAGTGCTGATTTTCATCTTTGACGGGAAGACAACACGAGGGTTAAAGAACATTTTGAATGCAGGATTTATACTTCTAACAGAGTATTTATTAGGCTACTTTAACTGAAGTAAAGGATCTAAATACCCCCGTTGGTCCTGTATTGGTGCTCCTACCTGAGTTGAAGTACAGCAGGTGGATGAGGCTGCTGCCGTCAATCACCAGCCGGCTCTCCCTGAACCGGACCTCCACGTAGACGTTCTGGCGATGCTCTAACAGAGTCCACAGTCCCTGGACCCCCATCGTCGCTCTGGTTTCTGGGCTCTGGTTTCTGGGCTCTGGTTTCTTGGTCTCTGGGTCCTGGTGCGCTGGGTCTCTGGTTTCTGTGCTTTGGGTCTCTGGTCTCTGGTTTCTGCGGAGGAGCCGCTGCAGCGTCCTTCTTATACCGCGCTGCTCTCCTGTTTCTTTAAGTTTCATTTTGCTGGCATCAGATCAACACACACACCCACATTCATTCACACTCTCACACACACACACACACACACACACACACAGCGCCAGGATTCCAGTTTTGGATGGGCCAGACCAATTGTGGGCGGGGCTTAAAGTAAAACCTGTTATCAAATCCCTGTTTAACCTAATCCAAATATCTAATACACTGTTCTATTATCTGGACCTACTCATATTAACATCATAGAGATGTCAATAGCTTGATGCTCTTTAAATATGTTGTATAAAAACACTGAACCAGCATTGTTTGGGTGTGTAGGACGGCCCCGTCGGCCCCCGCTCTCCTTGGTTCGGACCAAAGAGGAGCACTGTGGCATCTCCAATACGCACCGGACCTGCTGAGGCCTATAGACTGGAACAGTGGTCTGGCATTTAATATTTCCCAAAAACATAATTTCTGTATACAGTAAGGACGGGACGTTGTTGACCTCAACTGAGGAGGTAATAGAGCGGTGGAAGGAGCACTTTGAGGAACTCCTAAATCCAGCTGACACGCCCTCTGTGGTGGAGGCAGAGCTGGAGGATGATGGGGGATTGTCGTCAGTTTCCCTGGTGGAGGTCTCTGAGGTAGTCAAACAACTCCACAGCCGCAAAGCCCCAGATGATGAGATCCACCCAGAAATGCTGAAAGCTCTGGGTGTGGAGGGGCTGTCTTGGTTGACACGCCTCTTCAACATTGCGTGGAAGTCTGGGACGGTGCCTAAGGAGTAGCAGACCGGGGTGGTGGTTCCCCTATTCAAAAGGGGGACCAGAGGGTGTGCGCCAATTACAGGGGTATCACACTTCTCAGCCTCCCTGGTAAAGTCTACTCCAAGGTGCTGGAAAGGAGGGTTCGGCCGATAGTTGAACCTCGGATTGAAGAGGAACAATGTGGATTCCGTCCTGGTCGTGGAACAATGGATCAGCTCTTCACTCTCGCAAGGATCTTGGAGGGGGCCTGGGAGTATGCCCAACCAGTCTACATGTGTTTTGTGGATCTGGAGAAGGCGTATGACCTTTGTCACCAATCCTGTTTTATAATATTTATGGACAGGATATCGAGGCGTAGTCGGGGCGGGGAGGGGTTGCAGTTCGGTGGGCTCAGGATCTCATCGCTGCTTTTTGCAGATGATGTGGTCTTGATGGCGTCATCGGCCTGTGACCTCCAGCACTCACTGGATCGGTTCGCAGCCGAGTGTGAAGCGGCTGGGATGAGGATCAGCACCTCTAAATCTGAGGCCATGGTTATCAGCAGGAAACCGATGGAGTGCTTTCTTCGGGTAGGGAGTGAGTCCTTACCCCAAGTGAAGGAGTTTAAGTACCTTGGGGTCTTGTTCGCGAGTGAGGGGACCATGGAGCGTGAGATTGGTCGGAGAATCGGAGCAGCTGGTGCGGTATTACATTCAGTTTATCGCACCGTTGTGACGAAAAGAGAGCTGAGCCAGAAGGCAAAGCTCTTGATCTACCGGGCAATTTTCGTTCCTACCCTCACCTATGGTCATGAAGGCTGGGTCATGACCGAAAGAACCAGATCCAGGGTACAAGCGACCGAAATGGGTTTCCTCAGGAGGGGGGCTGGGTCCGTTGATGCTGCTCTGGCCGGACCGCCGGCTCTCCAGTCCGGTGTCACGGTAAGAACCCGGACTGCCGGCTCTCCAGTCCGGTGTCACGGTAAGAGCTCTGATGAGAGGTTCATTAGCATCACGTAGTGTGTGTGTGTGTGTGTGTGTGTGTGCTCGTTGCTTTGCTGTATTCTGTGGCGGATAAAGAGACACATTTGTTCTAGCAGATATAGCGTTTGTGTGTTTTGTGGCCGACCACCCCCCCGACCCTGGGTGAGATTTCATAAAACATTACCCAACAGCCCAACTTTACTGTCTGAAAGTGAAAATAAAGATCTGGTAGCCTGAGGTAACGTTGCAGGGATTCTGACAATGTTGAGACTCAACGCTGGCAATGAATGACTCGCTTAAATATCACAATTTAAGTGACTTTTACAAATATAACATTATAGATAACGGCCTTTAAGATACCAGCGAACGTAATCCACCCTCCTCCGCCCTAGCAAGCTAATTAGCTAACGTTAGCCAGTCTGGTACTGTGTTGGAGGGTGGCTCCATGTTAAGGAATGTTAGCCATGCAGTTTCATGACTCAGTTCACGGTAACAGACAATTACGCCCAACGGGAAGAAGGCGTTTCTCTCGTAGTATGCAGTCAGACCGGTTTCAGCGCGTGCTGACAGGTTACACCGGCACGCTGCGTCTGAGCTCAGTACATCAGAGCATGGCGCGGAGTTGGAGGCAGATACGCCTTTCCACCGAGGCAGTTCTGGTGCTGGTTCGGAGTCAGAGCCAGATATCGAACCGGTTCTTTGCTTTTCCACACAAATAAACCTGGCTCTGGGCCAAGAAAACGGGTTCCAACTCAGCACCAACTCAGCGCTGGTCTAGAGATAAGAACCGGTTACGTCAGGTGCTGGGTGGGCGGGGTTATCATGACGTTCAAAAACCAAAACTTCTGGCCGCCATTTCTAAAACCACCGGTCAGCTGTTAACCATAGAGAGCTGCTAATGTTAGCTGGACTTGGACCAACGGTCTGCTGGGTCCCAGGCTGGGGAAGATCCAGCTGGTTCTTAGAAAACTGGAGTAGAACCAGCACCGAACTGGCAATTACGTCTTTTCCACCAAGGCTAACCAGGTGCTGGTTCTGGGCTGGTTCTGGTGCTATTGCCAGTTCGGTGCTGGTTCTACTCGCCTAAAGAAATAGCATAGAAAGATCCCTCATGCAGGTCACGTTTGATCCGTCGCACGCAGCGTCCAACAGGTCCTTCTGAGTTTCATGACTGAGCATCTTTGCGTTGCTAGGGATCGCATCTTTGCGTTGCTAGGATCGCATCTTTGCGTTGCTAGGGATCGCATCTTTGCGTTGCTAGGGATCGCATCTTTGCGTTGCTAGGGATCGCATCTTTGCGTTGCTAGGGATCGCATCTTTGCGTTGCTAGGGATCGCATCTTTGCGTTGCTAGGGATCGCATCATTGCGTTGCTAGGGATCGCATCTAGTCGCTCTTGGATTGCTTTGTCATGCCTGCAGACACGTCTGTAAAAGTCTGAGTTTTTGACCTCTTCATTCTACGGTTGCCACGCAGGGGTACTTCCTGTTTGGCACAAGTGATGAGAAGGTCCAGAAGGACTTTGATGTGCTCCTGGTTCCTGTCCATGGTTCCCCCCCGTCTGCCATCTGTGTTGTTGAGCTGATGGACGACGGCGCCACGCTCACACATTGTCAGCCTGTAATTATCACATTCATCCAGCGCAAACTTGTGCGATTTGCTATTTTGGTGCTTTAAAGAAGCGAGATGGAGGTGCTTCCAGTCCCGGGATCCGGTCTGGCTGAACATCTCCTCCCTGCCCCGCAGACACACACACACACACACACACACATCTTACAGAACACTGCGTCCTTCCTATGCTGGACTCAGGGAAACTGTATCTGCTGTTCCAGTTTGTGGAGAAACTCCTTGTTTTGTCACCGTGACCGGATACTTCAGCACTGGCTGATCCACGGAAGACAAATCCACGGGACTGTCTTCCACTCGTGAGGGAGAGGCACTAGCAAATGTCGTCCTCATGTTGCCCTCATGTTGTCTTCATGTTGCCCTCATGTTGTCCTCATGTTGTCCCCATGTTGTCCTCATGTTGCCTTCATGTTGTCTCCATGTTGTCCCCATGTTGTCCTCATGTCGTCCTCATGTTGTCTTCATGTTGTCTTCATTTTGCCCTCATGTTGTCTTCATGTTGTCCCCATGTTGTCCTCATGTTGCCTTCATGTTGTCCTCATGTTGTCTCCATGTTGTCCTCATGTTGTCCTCATGTCGTCCTCATGTTGTCTTCATGTTGTCTTTATGTTGTCTTTATGTTGTCCTCATGTTGTCTTCATGTTGTCTTTATGTGGCCCTCATGTTGTCCTCATGTTGTCTTCATGTTGTCTTCATGTTGTCTTTATGTTGCCCTCATGTTGTCCTCATGTTGTCTTTATGTGGCCCTCATGTTGTCTTTATGTTGCCCTCATGTTGTCCTCATGTTGTCTTTATGTGGCCCTCATGTTGTCTTTATGTTGTCCTCATGTTGTCCCCATGTTGCCCTCATGTTGTCCTCATGTTGCGCTCATGTTGTCCTCATGTTGTCTTCATGTTGTCTTCATGTTGTCCTCATGTTGCCCTCATGTAGTCCTCATGTTGTCTTCATATTGTCTTCATGTTGTCCTCATGTTGTCCCCATGTTGTCCCCATGTTGTCCTCATGTTGTCCTCATGTTGTCTTCATGTTGTCTTCATGTTGTCTTCATGTTGTCCTCATGTTGCCCCCATGTTGCCCTCATGTTGCCCTCATGTTGCCCTCATGTTGCCCTCATGTTGTCCTCATGTTGTCTTCATGTTGCCCTCATGTTGTCCCCATGTTGCCCTCATGTTGTCCCCATGTTGTCCTCATGTTGTCTCCATGTTGTCCCCATGTTGTCCTCATGTTGTCTTCATGTTGTCTTTATGTTGCCCTCATGTTGTCCTCATGTTGTCTTTATGTTGTCCTCATGTTGCCTTCATGTTGTCCTCATGTTGCGCTCATGTTGTCCTCATGTTGTCCCCATGTTGTCTTCATGTTGTCTTCATGTTGTCTTCATGTTGTCCTCATGTTGCCCTCATGTTGTCTTCATATTGTCTTCATGTTGTCCTCATGTTGTGCCCATGTTGTCTTCATATTGTCTTCATGTTGTCCTCATGTTGCCCCCATGTTGTCCCCATGTTGCCCTCATGTTGCCCTCATGTTGCCCTCATGTTGTCCCCATGTTGCCCTCATGTTGTCCCCATGTTGCCCCCATGTTGCCCTCATGTTGTCCCCATGTTGTCCTCATGTTGTCCTATATCAATGTCCTTATTAATTCCCCAAAATAACATGATTGATTCCACACAACGCTCTTTGCCAAGTACAAATCTCTACTTTCATTAATTTTGGGGCGTCTTATTCAATTTTATAGCATTTGAAACCAAATTGAAGTGTTTTTGAAATAGTATTGAGAGTAAAAGTTGACATATTCCAGTCTGTGATTATCATCAACATCCATTCCTTTAATTTTAGTCTCAATAATTCCTAATTTCTGCTTTTCTAACTCAAACATTAGGTATAATTTCCTATAAATGAGGTTTATTGACCATAAAATCCTAATTTCTGCTTTCTAATCTTCTAATTCTCTGTGTGTATGTGTCTCCGTGTGTGTCTGTTTCTGTGTGTGTGTGTGTGTGTGTGTGTGTGTGTGTGTGTGTTAGTGTGTGTCTGTCTCTGTCTCTCTCTGTGTGTGTGTGTGTGTGTGTATGTGTTTCTCTGTGTGTGTGTGTTTCTCTCTGTGTGTGTGTGTGTGTGTCTCTGTGTGTGTGTGTGTGTCTCTGTGTGTGTGTGTGTGTGTGCGTGTATGTGTGTGTCTCTGTGTGTGTGTGTGTGTGTCTGTGTGTGTGTGTGTGTGTAGCTATATTAATGAGATATCCACAGAGGCAGTTTCCAGTTTATTGACACATCAGACATAAAACTCATCATCTGGATTCCTACTTCCACTTTATTAAGTGCCATTAAATGTCAAAATAAATAAAAACCGTAATGAAGAAGTTTACACACACTCCTTCACGCTGACGTTGGATTCAAAGGTAAAAACATTCTTCTGATTCAGCCGAGACGTGAACAACATTCAGAAGATTTACAGAAGAAAATTAAAGTGCTGCTTGAAATACAACAAATCTGTTAAGAAATCACACATAAAAAAATATATATGTATATAAATATAAATATATATTACACACACACATATACGCCTTCATTATGCAGGAGAGGACACTTTAAATCAGACATTTCTTAACTTTTCTTTCACTTTGATGTTTTTTCAGTTCATACTGACCTTGGATTAGGATTTATAGTTTTTATTTATTTGATTAGGAGAACACACATTAATCAACCCCCCCCCCACTGGGGGGTCCCTGAGCAGCTCCTTCAGCAGCAGACTGATACCCCCCCCGGTGTCAGACTCTACAACACCTGCACCACCTGATAATGTTGTAGTTTCTCTTCCTGTGTTCCACCTACACCACCCACTCTGTTTATCTTTATTATCGATATTTATATTATTTTATTACAAGTATTTACTTTTCAATACTTATGGTCACAGGTTAATATAATTTATATTGTGCTACCGACTCTTGCTTTATTAATCTAATTACACATTCAATTTAATTTTAACGTCACTTACACCGCAATATTGTTTCTTGTATCATGGCAACCGCACTTTAAAATACCTTTAAATACCTTTATTTGACGCCATTTTGCTTACTTCCAGTCTACCATATAATTATTGTCTATTGTTTGCCTGTATTTCTTGTGTGTTTTTGTTTTTTGCTGTTATTGAAGAAAATGCTGCTGCTGTAATAAGAAGATGTCCCCGTTGTGGGATGAAGTATAATCTAATCTAATGCGCCGGTGTTAGCCAGGCGGCTAACTTTCATCAGGTTGTCATAGTTACCCGGCGTGATGAGGACACCACACACATTAAATACTGTAATCAACGTCTTGGTCGTCTTTTCAACACTTTTGTGTCTTTCCCCGATGTTTTTGTCACTCAACGTTTGTCGTCTTTTTCTGAGGCTTTTGACATTTGTCACATTTTTGACACTTTTTTCGACTTTTTGTTGCTTTTTTTGTCACTTTTTTGACTTTCAGTCACTTTTTTTGACTTTTTGATATTATAGGCTACTTCAGACGTTACAGAAGTCTCTCGTTAGCATCTTAGCTTGTGCGCTAATCACACGTCAAAAAGATTATTGCCTTTAAAAGTAATTTGTAACATCCTTATTATTTATACATTTATAAAACCGTTAAAAGAAGCTCATTTGTCAGATTTCTTCACTGACCAAGTGGCTAAAAATGAGCGAATGGCACTTTAAAACCAGCGCATGTCGCTTTGTGAGAAATAAAAGTGAATTGTGATTTCTCAGAGAGTCCATAAGTCCGACTCGGAGCAGTTCAGAGCAGGTCCCGGCCCCGGCACTCCTCTTTGCGGGCCAGTTCTGGGTTCCTGCACCGGTTGTTTCTCTCTTTGGCTCTGTAGCGAGTTCTCACCGACACCAGTTCAGTCAGATGCAGATCCTCCAGCACTTTGACCGAGCTGCAGGCTTCGGTCACTGCCTCCTCGTCGTCGTCTCCGTACAGGAGGAAGAGCTTCTGCAGGTTGGGGGTCAGGTTGGGGGTCAGGTCGTCCAGAGGCCGCCGCGGCAGAGCAGCCGACACTGCCGCCTCGCTGATGGCTCTCTGGGGCTGCAGGCGCCTCCTGAGTGTGGAACTGGTGGACGACGGTCTGCATGGTGTGGTACAGTCTCGCACTGGAGCGCTCCTTCTTCGGAAAGGGCTTCGTTTTTGCTCCTGACCTCATCCTGTGGACCAGCTGGTGGATCAACGTCCCCTGAAACAACCTGGACAACATCAGAGGAACAAGATGGAGATTCAACATCAACCAGCATCTCACCTGTGAGTCCATATTTCATTTTCGTCGTGTGGAGACTCACCTGGCGATCTGGGGTTCAGGTAAGGGGAAGCCCAGCAGCTGGTTCAGCTGGATGCTGATCTTCAGGCAGCTCTGCCATTGGTTGATGGCGTGAACCACGCCCACATCCAGCTTGTGTCCACCTTGGTGGTTTGGAATCTGCAGAGCTGCAACACACATCACACACACATCAGTCACTGCACGCTGTTCTCATGAACCCTTTCTGCTTCCAGAGGATTAATAAAGAGAAGTCTGAGTCAGTTTGTGGTTCTTACCTGCTCTCTGGCTCAGTGTCCCCCCAGTGCTCAGGCCCAGCAGCAGCGCCTTCAGCAGCGTCTCGTCCGGCCGAGGCTGAGCGCTCCGCAGCCAGTAGCAGGTGGCGGCCACCGGGAGGCGCAGCGGAGGCGGCAGGTTGCTCAAAGAGGCCTCGGTCACGCCCAGAGCCTCTAGTAACACCTGCAGACACAGAGAGGGCTCCGCCTGGGGGCAGCACACAGGAGGAGGAAGAGTTAACACAGTAATTCAGTGTAAAGATGTTACCAGGGATGGACCTTTTTATACATGGAAGTCTGTTTTAGGATGATAAAAGTACTGTTTATTTAAATGGAGTTTGGTGGGATTTATAGAAAGGATCCCTACAGAGATAGACCTTTCTGTTAAAGAGTAAGATCCTTTTAGTTTAATATGAAACGGCCACAAACTCACCATCACAAAACCCACCAGACTCCATGTAAATAATCACTACTTTTAGCGTGTATAGAGCAGCATATCTCCACCAGACTCCATGTAAATAATCACTACTTTTAGCGTGTATAGAGAAGCATATCTCCACCAGACTCCATGTAAATAATCACTACTTTTAGTGTGTATAGAGCAGCATATCTCCACCAGGCTCCATGTACATAATCACTACTTTTAGTGTGTATAGAGCAGCATATCTCCACCAGACTCCATGTAAGTAATCACTACTTTTAGCGTGTATAGAGCAGCATATCTCCACCAGACTCCATGTAAATAATCACTACTTTTAGCGTGTATAGAGCAGCATATCTCCACCAGACTCCATGTAAATAATCACTACTTTTAGCGTGTATAGAGCAGCATATCTCCACCAGACTCCATGTAAATAATCACTACTTTTAGCGTGTATAGAGCAGCATATCTCCACATGTAAATGGATGAATTAAGAGTTTATTCCAACCAGACCAGAGTGGTGATTGTTGAAACAGTGGAAAGATGAACTAAGACGGCTTTTGGTAGTTTTATTTAGTTTCTGTCCCCTTTGAATGAAGTGTGTTTTACAATGATAAAAGTAGTGATTATTTACATGGAGTCTGGTAGGTTTGGTGATGGTGATTTGGGGGCTGTGATCACCTGATCCAGCGAGTTGAGTGTCAGCTGCTGTCCGTTGCCTGGGACGACGGCTCTGACTGGGCTGAAAATGATCTGCAGTCCGTCTCGGTCTCGCTCCGTCACCTCCTCGACTTCGCCCAGCAGCAGCCCGTACATCAGCTGGCGCAGCGGCCGGGACATCAGGTGAGAGCTGGGCATGTCCCCGTGGTCCACGGGGTTGTTGAGCGGGTTCCTGCGCAGCAGCAGGACGTCCAGGATGTCTGACGTCAGCTGGGCCTGGATCAGCGGCAGCCGGACCCAGTCTGGGATACGACCCGCCACCTTTTAGGACACCACCAACAACAAACTGAGAATATCTTCTTAATTGTAACAACCTTATGTTACTTATTTTATATCTAGGGGTGTAATGATATCAGTTCAATAAGCCACAATCCATGTATTGTCTGTAAGATTCCCTTTATTTTATTTCCATTTTATTCTTTTTATTCAAAAGAAATGTTTTTTGTAATTGCAATGTACACCCCCAAGTCCGGGAACCATCACCTTATCGTGGTGGAGAGGTTTGTGTGTCCCTATGAACCTGAGGGCGGTGTTGTCTGGAGCTTTGTGCTCCTGGTAGGGTCTCCCATGGCAAAGTGGTCTCAGGGGAGGGGCCAGACAAAGAATGGTTCAAATATCCTATGAAAAATCAAGGAAGGTATCGAGGGAAGCTACCCAGAGGAAGCCCGGGTCCCCCGTCTGGAGCCAGGACCAGACGGCGGGCTCGTCAGCGAGCGCCTGGTGGCCGGGTTTGCCACGGAGCCCGGCCGGGCACAGCCCAAAAAAGCTACGTGGCACCTCTCTCTCCAGCCCATGGGCCCACCACCTGTGGGAGGAACCAATGGGGTCGAGTGCGCTGCCACATGGGTGGCAGCGAAGGTCAGGGTCTTCAACAGACCAGATGCGGGCGGCAGAGGCTGGCTCTGGGGACGTGGAAGTGGGGGAAGGAGCCGGAACTTGTGCGGGAGGTGGAGCGCTACCAGTTAGATCTGGTGGGGCTTACCTCTATGCACAGTCTCGGTTCTGGAACCGTACTCCTGGTTAGGGGTTGGACTCTGTCCTACTCTGGAGTTGCCCAGGGTGTGAGGCGCCGGGCGGGTGTGGGGATACTCACAAGCCCCCGGCTGAGCGCAGATGCGTTGGAGTTCACCCCGGTGGACAAGAAGGTCGCCTCCCTACGCCTGCGGGTGTGTGTGGGGGGGAGGGAATCTGACTGTTGTTTGTGCATATGCACCAAGCAAGAGTTCGGAGTATTCGGCCTTCTTGGAGACCTTGAATGGAGTCCTGTATGGGGCTCCAGTAGGGGACTCCATAGTTCTGCTGGGGGACTTCAACGCACACGTGGGTGATGATGGAGATACTTGGAGAGGCGTGATTGGGAGGAACGGCCTCCCTGATCTAAACCAGAGTGGTTGTCTGTTGTTGGACTTCTGTGCTAGTCATGGATTGTCCATCACAAACACCATGTTCGAACATAGGGATGCTCATAAGTGTACGTGGTACCAGAGCACCCTGGGGTGTTCATAAGTGTACGTGGTACCAGAGCACCCTAGGCCAAAGGTCAATGATCGATTTTATAATCGTTTCATCTGATCTGAGGCCGTATGTTTTGGACACTCGGGTGAAGAGAGGGGCTGAAGGAAACCGATGGAGTGCTTTCTTCGGGTAGGGAGTGAGTCCTTAGGCCAAGTGAAGGAGTTTAAATACCTTGGGGTCTTGTTTGCGAGTGAGGGGACCATGGAGCGTGTGATTGGTCGGAGAATCGGAGCAGCGGGGGGGTATTACATTCAGTTTATCGTACCGTTGTGACGAAAAGGGAGCTGAGCCAGAAGGCAAAGCTCTCGATCTACCGGTCAGTGTTCGTTCCTACCCTCACCGATGGCCGTGAAGGCTGGGTCAGGACCAAAAGAACGAGATCCAGAGTACAAGCGACCAAAATGGGTTTACTCAGGGGGCGGGGCTGGCGTTTCCCTTAGCGATAGGGTGAGAAGAGAAGCTCAGTCCTCCGAGAGGAGCTCGGAGTAGAGCCGCTGCTCCTTCGCGTCGAAAGAAGCCAGTTGAGGTGGTTCAGGCAACTTGTAAGGATGCCTCCTGGGGGGCTCCCTAGGGAGGTTGTCCAGCTGGGAGGAGGCCTTGGGGAAGACCCAGGACTAGGTGGAGAGATTATATCTCAAATCTGGTCTGGGAACACTTAGGGATCCCCGAGTCGGACCTGGTTGATGTGGCTCGGGGAAGGGAAGTTTGGGGTTCCCTACTGGAGCTGCTGCACCGCGATCCGATACCGGATAAGCGGATGAAGATGGATGGACACCACACAAGTTCTTACCTTGTTGACTCAAACCGATTAATCATAATCGTTGGTGATACACTTAACAGCTGACTAATCTATAACCTTTTCAGCTCTGAAAACTATGATTTAGCTCAATAAAACAAAGTCCAAGGTGAGATCTTATAACTTATTAAGGAAAACGTGCCTATAAAAACTACAAAACAAGACCTTTGAGGACGTCATCTCATGGGCTCAATCGACACTGATCCACATTTTTCACCATTTTCTGACATTTTAGAGACCAAACAACTAATCCATTAATCAAGAAAACAATCTACACATTAATCCACTATGAAAATGATCGTCAGTTGCACCCGTAGACTGTTAGACTAGTAGGGGACAGAGCACCCCTGATTGATAAGATTTCCTATGTCATAATCTGATCGTTAAAGGGTTTTATTACCTCTTCCACAGCTGGGAACGGAGGCACCACCCCATGGATGAAGAACTTCTTCAGGGAGCTGGGAGGTAGTTTGTACTCCTCCATGCCCAGATGCAGATTTTGCAGCAGCTCCTTCTTTTTGTCCTCGCTCAGTCCTCCCATCAGCCCCAGCGCCGCCTCGAAGGCGTCCCGCGGCTTGTTGAAGCCCCTCAGCCAGCAGAGCAGCCCCTCCAGGTGCCTCGTTTTCCAGAGGGCGTCTGGCCCGGCGAACTGAGCCCACTTGATGGGCGGCCCACTCCTCTGCAGCTTCACGTAGTCGTTCCCTGCCAGAGCGGCGAAGGCGGGCAGGATCCGGGGCTGGATCTGGAAGACGATGCAGAAGCTGGATGTGGTGTAGCTCTTGCAGGGGATGTAGCACTGCGAGCCGCTCCCTCGTACCTCCTCCCACTGGAAGTGGGATATAGGCAGCAGCCCCACCGGCCCCGGGAGGTCGAAGATGTAGAAGTCGCTGTCTGCAGACAGCACCGGGCACCGCCACTCGCTGGCCAGGGCCGCGATCTCCTGGTCAGCTTCTCCGTAGCACTTCGCCACCTGGACCTCCAGCCGGGCCAGCGTCTGTGTGAACACTATATTGGCCAGCTGTGGCAGGATGCCCTCGTCACTGCCCTCCACGGCTGCTCTATGGGCTCTGTTAACGCGATCTTCGGCTCTTTTGGTCACAGTTTCCAGCTTCTTGTCCGTGTAGTCCGAGCCTCCGTCCATCACCACGTACGGCGTGATCTGGCAGTCTCTGAGGGCTTTGACGAACTTCTCAATCAGCGCCTCGAACGCAGCATACTCACCGCCGTGATTCTGGTCCAGACCTAGAAGTACGGATACTTGAGTTAAAAAAATACTCTGGTATAAGTAGAAGTACTGATTTAACTTTACTTCTTTAGAGTAGGTCTGTAAATTATAGAGCGGTCTAGACCTGTTTTATCTGTAAATTATAGAGCGGTCTAGACCTGTTTTATCTGTAAATTATAGCGCGGTCTAGACCTGCTCTATCTGTAAATTATAGAGTGTGGTCTAGACCTGCTCTACCTGTAAATTATAGAGCGGTCTAGACCTGCTCTATCTGTAAATTATAGAGTGTGGTCTAGACCTGCTCTATCTGTAAATTATAGAGCGGTCTAGACCTGCTCTATCTGTAAATTATAGAGCGGTCTAGACCTGCTCTATCTGTAAATTATAGAGTGTGGTCTAGACCTGCTCTATCTGTAAATTATAGAGCGGTCTAGACCTGCTCTATCTGTAAATTATAGAGCGGTCTAGACCTGCTCTATCTGTAAATTATAGAGCGGTCTAGACCTGCTCTATGTGTAAATTATAGAGCGGTCTAGACCTGCTCTATCTGTAAATTATAGAGTGTGGTCTAGACCTGCTCTATCTGTAAATTATAGAGCGGTCTAGACCTGCTCTATCTGTAAATTATAGAGTGTGGTCTAGACCTGCTCTATCTGTAAATTATAGAGCGGTCTAGACCTGCTCTATGTGTAAATTATAGAGCGGTCTAGACCTGCTCTATCTGTAGATTATAGAGCGGTCTAGACCTGCTCTATCTGTAGATTATAGAGCGGTCTAGACCTGCTCTATCTGTAGATTATAGAGCGGTCTAGACCTGCTCTATCTGTAAATTATAGAGCGGTCTAGACCTGCTCTACCTGTAAATTATAGAGCGGTCTAGACCTGCTCTATCTGTAGATTATAGAGCGGTCTAGACCTGCTCTATCTGTAGATTATAGAGCGGTCTAGACCTGCTCTATCTGTAGATTATAGAGCGGTCTAGACCTGCTCTATCTGTAAATTATAGAGCGGTCTAGACCTGCTCTACCTGTAAATTATAGAGCGGTCTAGACCTGCTCTATCTGTAGATTATAGAGCGGTCTAGACCTGCTCTATCTGTAAATTATAGAGAGGTCTAGACCTGCTCTATCTGTAAAGTGTCCTGAGATAACTCTTGTTTTGAATTGATACTATAAATAACATTGAATTGAATTTGGATGCATAACTTCCATTTTTGCTGCAGGTGTGTTTATTGTTTGGACAACAGAAGCAGGTAGCAGGCAGGTATGTACACACACCTGTTCAACGAGTCAGCTGCCAATTATTATTTAATAATAACATTAAGAAGCAGGTAGCAGGCAGGTATGTACACACACACACCTGTTCAACGAGTCAGCTGCCACTGCTGACTCATAGAAAACTCCACGTTGTTGGTTTGTTTTTATTGTTTTACTGCTGCTGTAACCAGGATATTTCTCCATTATGGGATATGAATAAAGTATTATCTCATCTAAACTCATGACAGCACCAACGTCATCCAGATGAAAGCTGTTCTTCTCTCCTCCAGAGTATATATATATATATATATATATATATATATATATATATATATATATATATATATATATATATATATATATATATATATATATATATATATATATATTAATTCCCCAAAATAACATGATCGATTCCACACAACGCTCTTTGCCAAGTACAAATCTCTACTTTCATTAATTTTGGGGCGTCTTATTCAATTTTATAGCATTTGAAACCAAATTGAAGTGTTTTTGAAATAGTATTGAGAGTAAAAGTTGACATATTCCAGTCTGTGATTATCATCAACATCCATTCCTTTAATTTTAGTAGAACTGAAGTTAATAAGTTAGTGTTACGTAGAGTTGAAAACGTCAAAGAAAGTGAGAAACATGATGAATAAAGGGACAAAAACGTAATTAAAAGTTAAAACATTGATAGAAAGGATCAACAGAAGTGCTGATTTTCATCTTTGACGGGAAGACAACACGAGGGTTAAAGAACATTTTGAATGCAGGATTTATACTTCTAACAGAGTATTTATTAGGCTACTTTAACTGAAGTAAAGGATCTAAATACCCCCGTTGGTCCTGTATTGGTGCTCCTACCTGAGTTGAAGTACAGCAGGTAGATGAGGTTACAGCCGTCGATCACGAGCCGGCTCTGCCTGAACCGGACCTCCCGGTAGATGCCCCGGTGGTTATCCAACAGAGTGCACAGTCCCTGGACCCCCATCGTCGCTCTGGACTCTGGGCTGTCTTGGTCTCTGGTTTCTGGGTCTTTGGTTTCTGGGTCTCTGGGTTCTGGGTCTCTGGGTTCTGCGTCTCTGGGTTCTGCGTGTCTGGTTTCTGGTCTCTGGTTTCTGGTTTCTGCAGAGGAGCCGCTGCAGCGCCCTTCTTATACCGCGCAGCGCTCCTGTTTCCTTAAGTTTCATTTTCCTGACATCAGATCAACACAAACACACACACACACTAACCCACACTCACACAAACAACCACATACTTGCACAGACACTCACACACACACACACACACACACACACACACACTCTCTCACACAAACAACCACATACTTGCACACTCACACACACACACACTCTAAAGATGGATATGGATATATTCAGGCTGATTAATAAATGAGAGTGATGTCTGACAGCCCCCTGAACTTTGACCTGTTATTTAACCCTTGTGCTGTCCACTTTTTTCAACCTCTTGCGCTTTATTGTTAGTTTTTTCAGCTTATTGTCGCATTATTATTTTTCTTCTTTTAAGTTGTTATTTTTCTCCTTTTTTCAATGTTTTTGACCCTTTTTCTGACATTTTTGTCACTTTTACATTTGACACTTTCCCCCCATACGAGTTTTACTTTTATTCTTGGAAGTCATGGACACTAAACCTCATTTTTGATTTTGAAAAGCAGTAATATGCTATAAAATTGAATAAAACACCCCAAATGTAGTGAAAATAGTGTACTGATCCTTCATTTTACGTGAGAAGAGCATTAAATGGAACCATCCATGTTCCTTTTTGGCAAATTCTGATGTAGATATCTTTTTGAAAATGGGTCAAATTTGACCCTGGAGACAACAGGAGGGTTAAAGGTCAACACATGCAGTAAAACACGCAGTAACACATGCAGTAAAACACGCAGTAACACATGCAGTAAAACACGCAGTAACACATGCAGTAAAACACGCAGTAACACATGCAGTAAAACACGCAGTAACACATGCTGTAACACACGCAGTAACACATGCTGTAACACATGCAGTAACAGTAACACACGCAGTAACACACGCAGTAACAGTAACACACGCAGTAACACACGCAGTAACAGTAACACACGCAGTAACAGTAACACACGCAGTAACGCACACAGTAACACACGCAGTAACGCACGCATTAACACATGCAGTAACACACGCAGTAACAGTAACACACGCAGTAACACACGCAGTAACACATGCAGTAACAGTAACACACAGTAACACACGCAGTAACAGTAACACACGCAGTAACGCACGCAGTAACACATGCAGTAACACACGCAGTAACAGTAACACACGCAGTAACGCACGCAGTAACACATGCAGTAACACACGCAGTAACAGTAACACACGCAGTAACGCACGCAGTAACACACGCAGTAACGCACGCATTAACACATGCAGTAACACACGCAGTAACAGTAACACACACAGTAACACACGCAGTAACACATGCAGTAACAGTAACACACAGTAACACACGCAGTAACAGTAACACACGCAGTAACACACGCAGTAACAGTAACACACGCAGTAACAGTAACACACGCAGTAACACACGCAGTAACACACGCAGTAACAGTAACACACGCAGTAACAGTAACACACGCAGTAACGCACGCAGTAACACATGCAGTAACACACGCAGTAACAGTAACACATGCAGTAACACACGCAGTAACATACGCAGTAACACACGCAGTTACACATGCAGTAACATACGCAGTAACACATGCAGTAACACACGCAGTAACAGTAACACACGCAGTAACACAATAACTGCTGCAGGCTTTTATGCATTTAAAGAACATGGAAAATATGATTATAAAAACACATTTGCAAAAAGAAGACATCTTTCTTTTAAAATCCCTAAAGGTCTGGGGATCAGGGAGTCACAAGACCCCCATATCATGGACTATACTCAGATCTCCAACCAGCGGAGGGCGGAGCTGGTTGGAGTCTGGAAAGGGAAAACGAAACTTCCGAGAGCTGAGAGGGGGCATGAAACTGTAACTCTGGGAAACGAAAACATATCAGCACGTGACATAGATAACATACAACATATATAGATAACATACAACATATATAGATTACATACAACATATATAGATAACCTATAACCGCCTTTAATAAAAAAGAGGCTGACGGCCTGATACCAGGCTGCTTATCTGGAGGATTTACATCATTACAACAAGGCTAGAGTCCACCTGGAAGGGCCCACATGTGTACAGATCTAACTCAAGGACCAGGAAGGAGTCCGATGTGGGGCGCGGAGCAGCTTCTGATCAGACAACATTTTAATTAGATAAATATATTTAGGAAAGACGAACGCATTTGTTTTGGTTTGAGCAGTGAAATAAAGTAGTTAAAACTATGATGAGACTATGATATATGATACTATGATATATGATACTATGATATATGATACTATGAAGATCCCATTGTGGACTTTCTGAAATCAAAATCAAAAACCTAAAATGTCGGAATTATTGAAAATATGTGAGGAAAACGTTGAAAGCCTATCTCATATTTTTGATTAGGCTAAATAAGCCAAAATATCAAAGAACTATCTAATATTTTATTTTAATAACATACTAGGTCATAGATTTGACCTTAAGAAAAATATATTTTATTTATCTCATGTATTTGTTTTCTTGTGTTTCTTTATGTTGAACATTGGCTCATTTGAGCAGAAGAGGACCGTAAAGTGCTCTGATATTTGCGAATTAGCGTTTCTAGGACAGCGAAGGTATGTCCCGCCCTTATCCACCTCTGATTGGCTGATACCCGCTGCCTTCGTTTGTTGGATTGGTTAGGCTTAGGTATGAGGAAGGAGATTGGTTAAAGTTAGGGTGAGACTACCAGAGTAAGCCAATCAGAGGCAGGGTAGGGCGGGACATGGCTTCGCCCTCCTAGGAAACACAAGTTCGCCTCCGGTTGTGTTTGTGCGTCTTCCGGACTGGTTTAAACCGACTAAAAGCTGCTGGAGCTTCCGCCTCTGTCCTGCGGGGAGAAACGCAGCCTTCACCCCGCACACAGTGAGAGTTTACACACACCAAGCTGCAGACATTCACTCCCAGTATGTCCACTTTCTGTGTGCTGAGGACTCGATGCTTCCTCCGGCAGGTCTTCCCCGGCCTGCCTGCCGCCATGCAGAGACACTACAGTCTGGATGTGTCCGCTCCGCTGCTGCGGACGCAGGGCTACGTAGACGGGCGCTGGGTCTCCGCAGCCTCGGTGTTCCCTGTGCTGGACCCTGCCACCGGGGAGGAGATAGCCCGGGTGTCAGACTGTGGCCCCGCTGAGGCCAAGCAGGCTGTGGACGCCGCGTACAAGGCGTTTCATTCCTGGAAGCAGTACAGTGCTAAGGTACCGTAACCGTACTCCACTCGAAAAACTATCATTTAAAAAATAAATGTTGTGTATCCGTCAGAAAGGCACAGAAACACAGTAATACATGGTATATTTTAATTGATAGCAACCAGACTTCAATTCGGCATAATCATAACTCATCAAAAACCACAGTATTAAGGATACAATCTTAATTGCCTGCTGTGAACTTGAACGTGGAGCAGCTAAAAACATGACTAAAACAAGCGTTTCATTCCTGGAAGCAATACAGTGCTAAGGTACCCTAACCGTACTCCACTCGAAAAACTATCAATTAAAAAATAAATGTTGTGTATCCGTCAGAAAGGCACAGAAACACAATAAAACATGGTATATTTTTAACTAATAGCAACCATACTTCAATTCGGCTTAATCATAACTCATCAAAAACCACAGTATTAAGGATGCAATCTTAATTGCCTGCTGCGAACTTGAACGTGGAGCAGCCAAAAACATGACTAAAACAGGCTATTTGTACGACTTAGCTTGCCGAATATGTCTAAGCAAAGAAAGTGTCCTTACGCCGTGATGGTTGCGTTCACAAATCATGAATAGGACATGAATGTGTCTTATGCTTGACCGCACTAAACTGCGGAATATTTGAATGGAGTTTGGCGTGAAGGCTCAGAACGACAGGTGTATTTCTGCAGACCTGCGACTGCGAAAACGGAGGCTAACCCTGTTAAAGTGCTTTTATGAGGGCCTTGTTTGATTATCTGTAATTTAACATACTATCAGACATTTATTAGTCAACACAAAAATCAAATCAGGTTAATTTTTAATAGTAAAAAAAAAAAATAGCTATGTTACATAAGCACTCTGCTGCAAGCAACAGTATTCAAAATGTTATTTAGGTAAAAATAAAAAAGTATTCCCATTAAAATATACTAAAAGAGGCAGCAAAAGTACTCTATAATACAAAATATATTGTTCTATAAAAAAGTGATGCATTAGGTGTGAGTGTAAGCTATAGTCTTAATTAATAATGAACACAATTTATTAGTATAATCTGAATCTAACCCTACAGGTATCAAATAAGTATAAAGGAGCATAAATACTCAAAGTACAAGTAATGTAAATGGGACTATATATATATATATATATATATATATATATATATATATATATATATATATATATATATATATATATATATATATATATATATATATATAAGTGTGAATCATCAGACGCCTCCCGATACGATATCATCACGATACTTATGCCACAATACATTACTGCGATTTTAAACATATTACAATATTCTGCGATATATTGTAATTTATCACCTTTTCTCCAACTTCTAATTTTTCCCCAATTTTCTAATGACGTCCCCAAAAGGAAACTTATCAACATGTTTCATCTAAAAAGAAACATTTCTCTGTTTGTTCATCTCACTTCAATGTTATCGCTGCAAAATAGGACAAACTGACCATCATATATAATATATATAATATACGTATAATATATAATATATAATAACAGATCCATACTTGGTGTCTGTGTATCGATGCAGTATGGCCACTGAAAATATCGCGATACTAGGCTGTATCGATTATTTTATTTTTATTTTTTTGTATTAATTGATTGTAAGTTTTAATTAGGATTTGTATTTTCAAATGTAATAATGTCTGTGTGTGATGTCATAGCATAAAGAGTATTGTCAAAAGAGCAGATTGAAGAACCCGGGAAGAAGAGCTTTTAGATGAAAACAAACAACAAATATCCATACATTGAGTCTCCCCTCCTGATGCGATCTGATTGGTTGTCCCGCAGGAGCGGAGCGTCCTGTTGAGGAAATGGTTCGACCTGATGATGCTGCACAAAGAAGACCTGGCCAAACTGATCACGTTCGAATGTGTGAGTATCATGTGGATCAAGGGACACTTGATCTCCCATTGCTGATTGTTGATGGTCCAGCCTAAACACTTCAGGATTTGTTTTTTTAGCAGTGGGGGCAGCTCAGTTTCAATATGAAACAACTCCAAAATCACCATCACCAACCCCACCAGACTCCATGTAAATAATCACTACTGTTATCATCATAAAACACACTTCATTCAAAGAGAATAGAAACTAAATATAAATATGAAAAGCCGTCTTGGTTCATCTTTCCACTGCTCCAACAATCACCACATTTACATGTGGAGATATGATGCTCCATACACGCTAAAAGTAGTGATTATTTACATGGAGTCTGGTGGAGATATGCTGCTCTATACATGCTAAAAGTAGTGATTATTAACATGGAGTCTGGTGGAGATATGCTGCTCTATACACGCTAAAAGTAGTGATTATTTACATGGAGTCTGGTGGAGATATGCTGCTCTATACACGCTAAAAGTAGTGATTATTTACATGGAGTCTGGTGGAGATATGCTGCTCTATACACACTAAAAGTAGTGATTATTTACATGGAGTCTGGTGGAGATATGCTGCTCTATACATGCTAAAAGTAGTGATTATTAACATGGAGTCTGGTGGAGATATGCTGCTCTATACACGCTAAAAGTAGTGATTATTTACATGGAGTCTGGTGGAGATATGCTGCTCTATACACGCTAAAAGTAGTGATTATTTACATGGAGTCTGGTGGAGATATGCTGCTCTATACACACTAAAAGTAGTGATTATTTACATGGAGTCTGGTGGAGATATGCTGCTCTATACATGCTAAAAGTAGTGATTATTAACATGGAGTCTGGTGGAGATATGCTGCTCTATACATGCTAAAAGTAGTGATTATTTACATGGAGTCTGGTGGAGATATGCTGCTCTATACACACTAAAAGTAGTGATTATTTACATGGAGTCTGGTGGAGATATGCTGCTCTATACACACTAAAAGTAGTGATTATTTACATGGAGTCTGGTTCCGACTTAACGTCTCTGTATGGATCCTTTAGGAGGAGTCTCTGGGTCCCCGGAGGACCAGGTTAAGGGTATCCAGATGTCCTCCTATCTCTGTAGGGATCCTTTCCATATTGTTGTCAGACACCTAAATCTGCTGCTTATATCCCCAAGAACTGAGCATGCTTTCTACGGTTTGCATCGTGAAGACTTGTGTCCCTGGTCCCGTGTACCTGGTCCAGGATTTTGTGAATGTACTCGGCAGTTTTAGTATTTGTGTCCTACGGACTTTTAGTTTTTGTGTACATAAAGAAATTGTGAAACTGTGTGTTGCAGGGGAAGCCCATGCAGGAGTCTCTCGGGGAGATCGCGTACTCCGCCTCCTTCCTGGAGTGGTTTTCGGAGGAGGCCCGGCGAGTGTAGGGACGTCGTCCCCCCAACCGCCAAAGACCGAAAGATCCTCCTCCTCAAACAGCCCGTGGGCGTGTCCTCTATCATCACACCGGTGAGCAGCCAATGAGAAGCTCTGTGGAGGAAAATGTCTCCGCAGCTATTGGATGGATTGTTTTGAAAGCATTTCGGTTGGTTAGAAGCTTTTATTTTGACAAAAAGGAAGTCTTCATTTACCAAAAAGAAAAGTTTTCACCCAAAAACGTTCATTATTAAAGTAAAATACGTAGAGAATGCAGCAACTACCGGTCCCTGGAGGACGTCGCAATGTCACGATTGCGCCAATTCACGCAAATTCAACCAATCACCGCGACTTTGGTGCGTATGAAACACACACACAGACAGATAGACAGACACACACATATAGACAGACACACACACACACACAAACAGATAGACACACACACACATATAGACAGACAGACACACACACACACACACACAGATAGACACACACACATATAGACAGACACACACACACACACACACAGATAGACAGACAGACAGACACACACACACACACAAACAGACAGAGACACACACATATAGACAGACACACACACACAGATAGACACACACACATATAGACAGACACACACACACACACACACACACAGATAGACACACACACATATAGACAGACACACACACACACACACACACATATACACAGACACACACACACACACACACACACACACACACACACACAGATAGACAGACAGACACACACACACACACACACACACACACAGACAGATAGACACACACACACAGACCGACACACAGACAGTTTTGACCAGTCACCACACCTTTTTTGTAATTTTGACCAATCACTGGAGTCTCCTGCGACTCCAACCAATCCCAGACTGTCTGATACGTCATTCTCCCCGAGACTCTGGAACAAGTTACCCTGTTACCCTGTTACCCTGTTACCCTGTTACCCTGTTACCCTGTTACCTTGTTACCCTGTTACCTTGTTACCCTGTTACCTGATTTTACTGTTTTCACTCTTTCTATCGGATGATGATCGTACTCATGGTTTTTTGGAGACCTGCTGGCTGCTGTAAAAAAAAAATATATATATATATATATATATATATATATATATATATATATATATATATATATATATATATATATATATATATATATACAGGTAAAAGCCAGTAAATTAGAATATTTTGAAAAACTTGATTTATTTCAGTAATTGCATTCAAAAGGTGTAACTTGTACATTATATTTATTCATTGCACACAGACTGATGCATTCAAATGTTTATTTCATTTAATTTTGATGATTTGAAGTGGCAACAAATGAAAATCCAAAATTCCGTGTGTCACAAAATTAGAATATTGTGTAAGGGTTACATTTTGAAGACACCTGGTGCCACAAAGTAATCAGCTGATTAACTCAAAACACCTGCAAAGGGCTTTAAATGGTCTCTCAGTCCAGTTCTGAAGCCTACACAAACATGGGAAGACTTCAGATTTGACAGCTGTCCAAAAGGCGACCATCGACACATTGCACAAGGAGGGAAAGACACAAAAGGTTATTGCTGAAGAGGCTGGCTGTTCTCAGAGCTCTGTGTCCAAACACATTAATAGAGAGGCAAAGGGAAGGAAAAACTGTGGTCAGAAAAGTGTACAAGCGATAGGGATCACCGCGCCTAGTCAAGATTGTGAAAAAGGGTGTGGACAGCTGCTGGAGTCAGTGCTTCAAGATCCACCACCAAGAGACGCTTGAAAGACATGGGTTTCAACTGCCGCATACCTCGTGTCAAGCCACTGTTGACCAGAAACAGCGCGGCGTCTCACCTGGGCTAAGGAAAAAAGAGCTGGACTGCTGCTGAGTGGTCCAAAGTCATGTTTTCTGACGAAAGCAAATTTTGCATTTCCTTTGGAAATCGAGGTCCCAGAGTCTGGAGGAAGACAGGAGAGGCACAGGATCCACGTTGCCTGAAGTCTAGTGTAAAGTTTCCACCATCAGTGATGGTTTGGGGTGCCATGTCATCTGCTGGTGTCGGTCCACTCTGTTTCCTGAGATCCAGGGTCAACGCAGCCGTCTACCAGCAAGTTTTAGAGCACTTCATGCTTCCTGCTGCTGACCTGCTCTATGGAGATGGAGATTTCAGGTTCCAACAGGACTTGGCGCCTGCACACAGCGCAAAATCTACCCGTGCCTGGTTTACGGACCATGGTATTTCTGTTCTAAATTGGCCAGCCAACTCCTCTGACCTTGGCCCCATAGAAAATCTGTGGGGTATTGTGAAAAGGAAGATGCAGAATGCCAGACCCAAAAACGCAGAAGAGTTGAAGGCCACTATCAGAGCAACCTGGGCTCTCATAACACCTGAGCAGTGCCAGAAACTCATCGACTCCATGCCACGCCGCATTAATGCAGTAATTGAGGCAAAAGGAGCTCCAACCAAGTATTGAGTATTGTACATGCTCATATTTTTCATTTTCTTACTTTTCAGTTGGCCAACATTTCTAAAAACTCCCTTTTTTGTATTAGCCTTAAGTAATATTCTAATTTTGTGACACACGGAATTTTGGATTTTCATTTGTTGCCACTTCAAATCATCAAAATTAAATGAAATAAACATTTGAATGCATCAGTCTGTGTGCAATGAATAAATATAATGTACAAGTTACACCTTTTGAATGCAATTACTGAAATAAATCAAGTTTTTCAAAATATTCTAATTTACTGGCTTTTACCTGTATATATATAGGAGGCTGCAGAGTCAGAGAGAGGGACGAAGGTAGAGAGGGCTCAGGAGGAGGATGATGAAGATGACAGAGGTAGAGAGGGCTCAGGAGGAGGATGATGAAGATGACAGAGGTAGAGAGGGATCAGGAGGAGGAGGATGAAGATGACAGAGGTAGAGAGGGATCAGGAGGAGGATGATGAAGATGACAGAGGTAGAGATATAGTATATAATGAACACAACCCTTCACATCTCTAGCAGTAAAGACAACAGACACGTGGAGCAGCAGGAATATTATTATATTAAATTATATTAAATTATATTATATTATATTATATTATATTATATTATATTATATTATATTATATTATATTATATTAACCCTGACCCGTTGTGTCCTCCACAGTGGAACTTCCCCAGCGCCATGATCACCAGGAAGGCCGGCGCCGCTCTGGCTGCCGGCTGCACCGTGGTGGTGAAACCAGCCGAGGACACGCCGCTGTCAGCGCTCGCCCTGGCCCAGGTCTGCACCCCACGACCGGCTCACGTCTGATTCTGCCCTTTGTGCTGTTTTCTGTATGTCGCTCCCGATGGGGGAGGGTGGAGTTGAGTCGCGCATGATCAGATTTAAAGGGTTTACGACGTAACTGTCATACTGAATCATTTCAGAAACGTTGTAGCTATCTATGGTTGGTTGATGCTAACGTTAGAGTCTCTCGTTAGCATCTCGGAGGCTACTTCGGACGTTACCGAAGTCTCTCGTTAGCATCTCGGAGGCTACTTCGGACGTTACGGAAGTCTCTCGTTAGCATCTCGGAGGCTACTTCGGACGTTACGGAAGTCTCTCGTTAGCATCTCGGAGGCTACTTCAGACGTCACAGAAGTCTCTCGTTAGCATCTCGGAGGCTACTTCAGGCGTTACAGAAGTCTCTCGTTAGCATCTGGAGGCTACTTCAGATGTTACAGAAGTCTCTCGTTAGCATCTCGGAGGCTACTTCAGGCGTTACAGAAGTCTCTCGTTAGCATCTCGGAGGCTACTTCGGACGTTACCAAGTCTCTCGTTAGCATCTCGGAGGCTACTTCGGACGTTACGGAAGTCTCGTTAGCATCTCGGAGGCTACTTCAGGCGTTACCGAAGTCTCTCGTTAGCATCTCGGAGGCTACTTCAGGCGTCACAGAAGTCTCTCGTTAGCATCTCGGAGGCTACTTCAGGCGTCACAGAAGTCTCTCGTTAGCATCTCGGAGGCTACTTCAGGCGTTACAGAAGTCTCTCGTTAGCATCTCGGAGGCTACTTCAGGCGTTACGAAGTCTCTCGTTAGCATCTCGGAGGCTACTTCAGGCGTTACCGAAGTCTCGTTAGCATCTCGGAGGCTACTTCAGGCGTTACCAAGAGTCTCTCGTTAGCATCTCGGAGGCTACTTCAGGCGTTACAGAAGTCTCTCGTTAGCATCTGGAGGCTACTTCAGGCGTTACAGAAGTCTCTCGTTAGCATCTCGGAGGCTACTTCAGGCGTTACAGTCTCTCGTTAGCATCTCGGTGGCTACTTCAGACGTTAAAGAAGTCTCTCGTTAGCATCTCGGAGGCTACTTCAGGCGTTACAGAAGTCTCTCGTTAGCATCTCGGAGGCTACTTCAGGCGTTACAGAAGTCTCTCGTTAGCATCTCGGAGGCTACTTCGGACGTTACGAAGTCTCTCGTTAGCATCTCGGAGGCTACTTGGACGTTACGGAAGTCTCTCGTTAGCATCTCGGAGGCTACTTCAGGCGTTACCGAAGTCTCTCGTTAGCATCTCGGAGGCTACTTCAGGCGTCACAGAAGTCTCTCGTTAGCATCTCGGAGGCTACTTCAGGCGTCACAGAAGTCTCTCGTTAGCATCTCGGAGGCTACTTCAGGCGTCACAGAAGTCTCTCGTTAGCATCTCGGAGGCTACTTCAGATGTTACAGAAGTCTCTCGTTAGCATCTCGGAGGCTACTTCAGGCGTTACCAAGTCTCTCGTTAGCATCTCGGAGGCTACTTCAGGCGTTACAGAAGTCTCTCGTTAGCATCTCGGAGGCTACTTCGGACGTTACGGAAGTCTCTCGTTAGCATCTCGGAGGCTACTTGGACGTTACGGAAGTCTCTCGTTAGCATCTCGGAGGCTACTTCAGGCGTCACAGAAGTCTCTCGTTAGCATCTCGGAGGCTACTTCAGGCGTCACAGAAGTCTCTCGTTAGCATCTCGGAGGCTACTTCAGGCGTTACAGAAGTCTCTCGTTAGCATCTCGGAGGCTACTTCAGGCGTTACCGAAGTCTCTCGTTAGCATCTCGGAGGCTACTTCAGACGTTACAGAAGTCTCTCGTTAGCATCTCGGAGGCTACTTCGGATTACGGAAGTCTCTCGTTAGCATCTCGGAGGCTACTTCGGACGTTACGAGAAGTCTCTCGTTAGCATCTCGGAGGCTACTTCAGAGCGTCACAAGTCTCTCGTTAGCATCTCGGAGGCTACTTCAGGCGTCACAGAAGTCTCGTTAGCATCTCGGAGGCTACTTCAGAGCGTTACAGAAGTCTCTCGTTAGCATCTTTTATGCTACACGTAGCAAAGTGACGCATGCGCGACTCACATCTGCCCTCTCTCACATCGGGGGGGGGGGACACTGTAAATGACACCATGGTTGGTTCTGCAGCTGGCGGAGCAGGCGGGGATCCGGGCGTGTTCAACGTGGTCCCGTGCTCCCGAGAGGACTCCGTCAGTCGGGAGGTTCTCTGCACCGACCCACTCGTCGCCAAAATCTCCTTCACGGGCTCCACCGCCACCGGCAAGGTGAGACCATAAACCCTGGCTTCTCAAAGTCTGGACCAAGGTCCACACCCCGGACCAGATGGCAAGTCAATCCAGACCCATCCCCTAAACCGGGTGTAATAAATACACCTCAGACGGGTAGAGAACGTCATCTTACTACACAAAGCCGAGAATACTGCTGTACATTTACTGCATGAAGCTGGAAAAAAAGTACTGTTGGGTACCTGATCCATAGCAGCTTTAAGGAGCCCCC
>JABXJD010000286.1:597500-605000 GCA_013375575.1 Percina caprodes
ACAATTTGTTGGCCCTTTTTCTGATTTTCTTCTGTTATTTTGGACTGTTTCCGTTGTGTGAGGCTTATTGCGACGTCCCATTTATCCTGAAGTAACAAAACATGAAACCATGTGACCTTAAACCTCGCTGTGATCTTTCGTCTGTCCTCAGGTTACTTCTACTCGCAGGACGTGGGTCAGATCTGGCGGGTGGCGGAGGCGTTGGAGGTGGGGATGGTCGGAGTCAACGAGGGCCTCGTGTCCACCGCCGAGGCCCCGTTCGGGGGGGTCAAACAGTCCGGTTTGGGCCGCGAAGGCTCCAAGTACGGCGTGGACGAGTACCTGGAGGTCAAATACATGTGCTTCGGGGGCCTCAAACCCTGAAACCCAATGGAGCCAGACCGTGGTACTACACACGCGTTTTACTGCAGTAATCCTTCAAGGTCCTAGATCTCAGGTGGGAATTAATTTAATTTACCCATAAAATACACAAAATACCCCTTTAACCCTCGAGTTGTCTGCCCGTCAAAATTAAAATCAACACTTTCGTTGACGCTTTTTATCGATGTTTTTAAGTTTTTATGTTTTTGTCCCTTTTTTTCAATGTTTTTCTTCTTAGAAAAATTTGAAACAGGGGCAATTTGACCTGAATACCACACAAGGGTTAAAGCCCTGGATATAATATAATATGATATGATATGATATAATATATAATATACCAGATAACTTTTCCTATAGGAACATAAAACAAGCAACACAAAGGTCAGCTTGATGCTTTATTGTTCCCATTTACAATAATTTCTTTAATTTTTACAAGAGAGAGAATGATTTCTAACATGAAGACGAACTCATGAGTCACGTCCCCATACGTCCCCATACGTCCCCGAACGTCCCCAGACGTCCCCGAACGTCCCCAAATCCAGTAAAGACCAGGACAGCAGTGCTAATGTTAGCATGAACTCTGATTAGCATCATCCGTGTGTCAGTCAGTTGAACGGCGTTTTATCATGGCACAAATAATACACTTTGCTAATAAATGTACCTTCAAACAAACAGGAGAAGAAGCTGCAGTGCCGCCACGTTGATTATGGAAGAAAAGGGAGATTAACTGGGATGAAATACGTAATAATGCACTAAACCGTTTTGCTAGATTTTTGTAAAATCCTTGTTTCTAATGTTCTGTAGTGGCCTGTTGATGTAAAATCTGTATTAGTTATGATTAAAATACTTCTACATGCTTCCAACGTGGGTCTAAAAATAACTCCAAGCATCAGAATTCAGCCATTGATTTTAATTTAAGGCCATTCATACACAACGTGTCCGTATTTGTCTTCTTGGTTTCTGAAGTCTTTGAACACATTTCAGACAGAATGCTGTCAACATTCAACGTTCTCTGATTGGTCGATCTGTTGCTCTGATTGGTCGATCTGTTGCTCTGATTGGTCGATCTGTTGCTCTGATTGGTCGATCTGTTGCTCCGATTGGTCCATCTGTTGCTCCGATTGGTCCATCTGTTGCTCCGATTGGTCCATCTGTTGCTCCGATTGGTCCATCTGTTGCTCCGATTGGTCCATCTGTTGCTCCGATTGGTCCATCTGTTGCTCCGATTGGTCCATCTGTTGCTCTGATTGGTCCATCTGTTGCTCTGATTGGTCCATCTGTTGCTGATGTTAATCAACAACAGACTGGAGATGATCAGAGATCTGAACAGATTTAGTCTCTCTGACTTCTTAACGTCACCATCAGCCACAACGTGTGTTCTGGACAGAATAATCTTTAAATCAGACAAAAAGCAATTAAAATCCCTTCGATTAAAAATACAAAGTTTATATAAAACGTCATGTTGAGTCGATTGTGAACCAATCAGCTGAGAGCCCGGTGTTTCCCAGCATGCTCTGGGTCCGCCTGGGTCTTGCAGTCGGTGAAAAGCAACCACGCCGCCTGGTCTTGGACCTGCGGCCGCCTCGCTCTCGTGAGGTCATCGTTGCCCACGTGTACGTGAAGTTGGGATCAAGTCTGACACAAATCTACCCAGCATGCAACGGGGGCCGATCGCCGGTGATCGATTCTGCGCAGACCTGGCTCATCTCAAACGAGCCTACTTTCCTTCCTGGTTGGGTTGAGACGCCCCCCATAGTCCCAGACTCATATTCTGAATAGGACCACGTCAGGCTAGCTGATGAGATTGACTCCCTTTAGATACTGGACCTGGGTTTTGAATGATGCATTTTTCAATACTAGACACTAAGGAGGCCATTCGGGCTGAGCCTAAAAAGTCTTGAATCCAGAACCCAACCACAGCTGCATCGGCTGCTTAGAGTCCAGCTGAGCCTGACCGCTTCAGACCACTTCAGACCGCTTCAGACCACTTCAGACCGCTTCAGACCACTTCAGGCCGTTGAAACCTTTCCGCCAACGACCCAAAATGATTTCACCGACAGTCTTTACTCTGAACTGGTCTGGAAACATCTTCATAAATACCAAAATGTTGTGTGACGTGAATGTTAGGACGCCGGTTTTTAACGTGCGTGCATGCACTCATTTCTTTCTTTACAGAGATAAATACCATTAGAAGATGTAAGTAATTATTGTGATACGGTAGTTTAATAAATAATAATAATAACCTTGTCACTGTGTAGATTGATGTTGTTGGGCAGGTCAGACGGATGTTAACCGCTGGAGGTTTTGGTTTTCTCAGCCTCTGTTAGTAAAATCACGGTCGCCAATGTTAGACGTGCCATAAAAACCGATTTTTATTCCTTACAGTGTTCTAATATGAAGTCAAAATGGTCTCAACTGTCATAAAATGTCCTCATAGTTCATGTAAAAAGACGGGATACGTGTTGTATTTCTGACTACAGATATTAATGGAAAATTAAAGAGGAAATTGTTATATTACATGTTGTGATGATTTCTTTGGGGGGAACTGGAGGGTCGCTAGTCCAAGTCCCCGTTCGGACCAAAGTATGGTGGTGGACTGGTAGCTGGAGATGCCATGGTGCTCTTGAGCAAGGCACCGAACTCCCAACTGCTCGTTTTTAAAGGGGCCCAGCCAATCAGATTCACCTGGTCTCAAATAGCCAGACCCTCCTCCACAGCGCAGCAGAGGAGGGTCTGGCTAGTCCACACAGCCTTCCTGGATGGAGAACTACGTGCTCTGGTTTGTTGGCATTTCTTTAAACCAATCACAATCATTGTGGGCGGGGCAAAGCGCCGGACGGAGCCACGGTGACGCTGCTAAATCATCTCAGGAAGGAAGTAGTTTTGGTGGAACGTGTACGTTCAGAAGTAGTTTTAGTCGTCAACAGAGACTCTGATTGGACAGATAGTCTAGCTAGCGGTCTGGATTTACCCTGCAGAGATCTGAGGACCAGGTACCCATAGTCCTCAGATTGGACAGATAGTCTAGCTAGCGGTCTGGATTTACCCTGCAGAGACCTGAGGACCAGGTAACCATAGTCCTCAGATTGGACAGATAGTCTAGCTAGCTGTCTGGATTTACCCTGCAGAGACCTGAGGACCAGGTAACCATAGTCCTCAGATTGGACAGATAGTCTAGCTAGCTGTCTGGATTTACCCTGCAGAGACCTGAGGACCAGGTAACCATAGTCCTCAGATTGGACAGATAGTCTAGCTAGCTGTCTGGATTTACCCTGCAGAGACCTGAGGACCAGGTAACCATAGTCCTCAGATTGGACAGATAGTCTAGCTAGCTGTCTGGATTTACCCTGCAGAGACTTGAGGACCAGGTAACCAGAGTCCTCAGACATCAGCCGCAGGTTAGAGCACCAACACAGACAGAGGACGGGGACGGACATCCGGCGGGGTTTCCTGCAGCTCCTGAACAATCCCGGGAGTGGACCGTATATATGTATGTAGTGTAAAGTATACAGTACATTATTAAATTAATCGGCAACTACTTTGAGAACCGTTCAATGGGGGTCCAACTTGTGTGATGTCAGCGTGTCACATGTGAATATGTTCTAGTCTCTTCTCTCCTCTGGGACAGGACACTGAATGTCTTTTGAGTTGGGGACAAAACAAGACATCTGAGGACGCTGTCTTGGGCTTTTTGGGAAACACTGATCCACATTTTTCATCATTTTCTGACATTTTAGAGACCAAAGAACTGGTTCATCAGGATCGGTGACGAGCTCGTTAACAAGATTCAACATGTAGATCAAAAGCTTTGCAGTTGTTGGAAATAGGCTAGCAGTTTATCCCTGCTTCCTGTCTTTTATGCTAAGCTAGGCTAAGCTAGGCTAACCTCGTCCTAGACTTCTTCTCATGTCCAAATATCTCGCTATTTTTGCCCAAATGTGGCTGTTTGACCCTGCGTGGCCCTGCGTGGTCCTGCGTGGTCCTGCGTGGGGGGGCGCCGGTCTGTCCTTTTGGGCCTTTAGTCCCTTTCAAGGAGTTTGAGTCTGAAATCTGACACTGGTTCATCTCACTGACTCTCACAGAAACAGGATTTCTGGGTAATGAACAGTGTTGGGCAAGTTACTTTTAAAAAGTAATCAGTTACAGTTACTTCTTCCAAAAAGTATACTCAGTTACAAATTATAAAAGTAACTAGTTACTTCAGAAAGTAACTAATGCAAGTAGTATTTCAAGTATATTTTTATATGCTCAAATGTGCCCCCCCCCACACACACACACACGCACCCACACACACACACGTGCACACACACGCACACACACACAGACACACACACCTCCCCCTGCCTTTAACGGAACATAAAATACACGTGCATGTTTAATTATTTATGATAAATCTGAATATTATAATAATACACTTAATACATTATTAACAGAAACTGTACACACTTGTTCGTTGTGGGTCTTGTTCGTTGTGGGTCTTGTTCGTTGTGGGTCTTGTTCGTTGTGGGTCTTGTTCGTTGTGGGTCTTGTTCGTTGTGGGTCTTGTTCGTTGTGGGTTTTGTTCGTTGTGGGTCTTGTTCGTTGTGGGTCTTGTTCGTTGTGGGTCTTGTTCGTTGTGTGTTTTTTTCGTTGTGGGTCTTGTTCGTTGTGGGTCTTGTTCGTTGTGGCTCTTGTTCGTTGTGGGTCTTGTTCGTTGTGGGTCTTGTTCGTTGTGGGTCTTGTTCGTGGTGGGTCTTGTTTGTGGTGGGTCTTGTTTGTGGTGGGTCTTGTTTGTGGTGGGTCTTGTTTGTGGTGGGTCTTGTTCGTGGTGGGTCTTGTTCGTTGTGCGTCTTGTTCGTTGTGTGTTTTTTCGTTGTGGGTCTTGTTCGTTGTGTGCGTGCTTTCGAACACCCGCCCAACGCTGCCTCTGATTGGCTTACCATGAAATTTGACTCAACCTCAGCCAATCGTCAGCATGTATGCGCTCGTCTCGTGCACGACCGCTAACCGAGGAAGAGAAGAAGTCTTTGCTTCTCGGCTCAGAGATTATTTTCAATAATAGTCAGTGAGGCCACATTTTTGGGCAGTAACAGCGTTATTAAGATGGGAAAGTAATCAGATTACTCGTTACTGGAAAAAGTAACGCCGTTCCTCCCGTCACTGCTAATGAAGTCCTTCAGGTGAAAACCTTCGCTGCCATTGAAGTGTCCCAGAGGAGTCCCGCCTGCGTCACCGGGAGGGCGGCCGGCCCCGTCAGCCGAAGGCGTTGCCGTTGCGGGCGGCCTGGCCGCCGGTCCGATTCCTGCTGCGGACGGGGCGGGCCCGGCTGAAGATGGTGTCCTGGTCGCTGTCCAGCTCTGACTCTGACATCATCAGGCTGGAGTTGTGCTCTGTGCTGCGGTGTTTGATACCTGCAGAGAGGTGAGGCGTTCGATTCTTAAAGGGACAGTTCACACCAAATTCCATATTTAATATATATATCTAAGATAGATAGATAGACTACGTAGTGGGCCTAACCTATGACCCGGGTAGACTACGTAGTGGGCCTAACCTATGACCCGGGTAGACTACGTAGTGGGCCTAACCTATGACCCGGGTGGACTACGTAGTGGGCCTAACCTATGACCCGGGTGGACTACGTAGTGGGCCTAACCTATGACCCGGGTGGACTACGTAGTGGGCCTAACCTATGACCCGGGTAGACTACGTAGTGGGCCTAACCTATGACCCGGGTAGATTACGTAGTGGACCTAACCTATGACCCGGGTAGACTACGTAGTGGGCCTAACCTATGACCCGGGTAGACTACGTAGTGGGCCTAACCTATGACCCGGGTAGATTACGTAGTGGGCCTAACCTATGACCCGGGTAGACTACGTAGTGGGCCTAAACTATGACCCGGGTAGACTGCTTGTGTCATAGGTTAGGACCACTACGTAGACTACATAGTGGGTCTAACCTATGACCCAGGTAGACTATGTAGTGGGCCTAACCTATGACCCAGGTAGACTACGTAGTGGGCCTAACCTATGACCCGGGTAGACTACGTAGTGGGCCTAACCTATGACCCGGGTAGACTACGTAGTGGGCCTAAACTATGACCCGGGTAGACTGCTTGTGTCATAGGTTAGACCACTACGTAGACTACATAGTGGGTCTAACCTATGACCCAGGTAGACTATGTAGTGGGCCTAACCTATGACCCAGGTAGACTACGTAGTGGACCTAACCTATGACCCAGGTAGACTACGTAGTGGGTCTAACCTATGACCCGGGTAGATTACGTAGTGGGCCTAAACTATGACCCAGGTATACTACGTAGTGGGCCTAACCTATGACCCAGGTAGACTACGTAGTGGGTCTAACCTATGACCCAGGTAGACTACGTAGTGGGCCTAACCTATGACCCAGGTAGACTACGTAGTGGGTCTAACCTATGACCCAGGTAGACTATGTAGTGGGCCTAACCTATGACCCAGGTATACTACGTAGTGGGCCTAACCTATGACCCAGGTAGACTACGTAGTGGGCCTAACCTATGACCCGGGTAGACTACGTAGTGGGTCTAACCTATGACCCGGGTAGACTACGTAGTGGACCTAACCTATGACCCGGGTAGACTATGTAGTGGGCCTAACCTATGACCCAGGTAGACTACGTAGTGGGTCTAACCTATGACCCAGGTAGATTATGTAGTAGGCCTAACTGGCACCTCTCCAGCTACCAGTCCACCACCAGACTTTGGTCCGTATGGGGACTTGAACCACGGACCCTCCGGTTCCTGACCCAACGCCCTCCACCCCCTAATCAAAGGGACTCACTGAATTTGGGTCTGAGCTCCACCCGCTCCTGTTCGTCCATGTTGTCCAGGATGGTGTATCTGGTCTTCTTCCTCACTTTGTTCTGTCTCCTCCTGAACACAGGGGACACATGGGCTGGTCACACACACACACACACGCGCACGCACCACGCACGCACAGGTACACGCGCACACACACACACATACGTACACGCACACACACACGTACACACGTACACACACACACACACACACACAGTCTCTCACACACACACACACACACACGTACACACAGAGGCACACACACACACACAGGCAGACAGACACACACAGGCAGACAGACACACACAGGCACAGACACA
>JABXJD010000286.1:610000-622500 GCA_013375575.1 Percina caprodes
GATTGAAGCAAAACCTTTACAGTGTCAACATGAAATATAAAAATTTAAAAAAAATAATTACTTTGAGCGCAGAGCAAAGCAGCTTTTCCGAACGGTTCACGACGCCGGGGGGGTAGCGCGGTGCGTTGATGTTATTTCAACTTTTTTTTTTTTTTTACACTTTTGATGCTTTTTTTAGTTACTCCAATGCTTTTTTTGTGGCTTTTTTTCAGTTGTTTGCTACTTTTTTTAATTTTTTTGTACTTTTTTCCACAAAATTGTATTGGGGCCAGTAAAAATTGACTTTGGGTAGAATAGTTTTTTATTTGCCCTGCTGGACAAGTTAAAAACCCTCTGACCTTCCTGCACCCTGACAGTCAGTGACGCGCTGTCTGTCGCCCCCTGCTGGTCACAGACAGTCAGTCTGAAGGTGTAGCGTCCAACCCGAAAGCCTGTCGCCATGGCTACCGCCTGGTCTGCTCCCTCCAGCTTAATACCCGGCGGGCCGCTGGACACCATGACGCAGAAGCACCACAGGGGAAAGAACTCAGAGTTATTAAATCCGGGTTAAAACCACAACAGTGAACCGTGTCTGAAACCCAGGCGGTCTCCTACCTGATGGCGTCCCAGCGGTAGCTGATGATGCCGCGGTCGTCGCTGCTGCCGCTGCCGTCGAGTGACAAGCTGCTCACCGGGAGAAGAAGCTTCCGGTCAGGACCCACGACGGCCACCGGGCCACGGTTTGACCCTCCGGCCTCTGATTTTCAAACAAAGGGAGGGGGGATAAAAGGAGTATAAGAAAAATGGAGAAATCCAACAAGTGTATTTCTGCAGTATTTCTGTGTTTTTAACTGCCTGTAGACTTGAAACATGGACACTGGTAGGTGATAGCTGGACAATAAAACTAAATGTATATGCATGTGTGTATTTGTATGTGTACGCATGTGTGTACATGTGTATGCATGTGTATATTTGTATGTGTACGCATGTGTATATTTGTATGTGTATGCATGTGTGTATTTGTATGTGTACGCATGTGTGTACATGTGTATGCATGTGTATATTTGTATGCATGTGTGTACAGGCGTATGCATGTGTATATTTGTATGTGTATGCATGTGTGTACATGTGTATGCATGTGTATATTTGTATGTGTATGCATGTGTATATTTGTATGTGTACGCATGTGTGTACATGTGTATGCATGTGTATATTTGTATGCATGTGTGTACAGGCGTATGCATGTGTATATTTGTATGCATGTGTGTACAGGCGTATGCATGTGTATATTTGTATGTGTGTGTCTGTGTATATGTGTGTATATATGTGTATATATGTGTATATTTGTATGTCTGCATGTTATATGTATGTATGAATGTAAATTAACTGAACTACACTTAACTAACCTGCAAATCTCAGAGGTTTCTTTGCTCTATGTGTAACTTTACCAGAGGGGGTGGTCACGATTGGAGGGTTGGTGCTGGGAGCGGCGGGGGTGATGGGGTCGGAGGTCACGGCTCTCTCTGGGGGGTGGGGGGTGCTGGCTGTGGCTGCTGATTGGAGCAACTTCTGCAAGTCTATGGATCAGAAATTACACATAATGTCCTTCAGAAGCTGTGGATGTTTTTTATAGTTTTCAGCGGTGTGTGTGTATGTGTGAGAGAGTGTGTGTGTGTGTGTGTGTCTCTGTGTGTGTGTGTGTGTGTGTGTCTCTGTGTGTGTGTGTGTGTCTCTGTGTGTGTGAGTGTGTCTCTGTGTGTGTGTGTGTGTGTGTGTGTGTGTGTGTGTGTGTGTGTGCATGCGTACCAGTGGGTTCAGGGGAAACTGCAGCATTAAGTTTAATTGTGGGCAACGTCCGCTCTGCAGGGTTTCCAGGGGACGCCACCAGGGGTCGGTCTGGCTGCTCTGCAGGGTTTCCAGGGGACGCCACCAGGGGTCGGTCTGGTTGCTCTGCAGGGTTCCCAGGGGACGCCACCAGGGGTCGGTCTGGCTGCTCTGCAGGGTTTCCAGGGGACGCCACCAGGGGTCGGTCTGGTTGCTCTGCAGGGTTTCCAGGGGACGCCAGCAGGGGTCGGTCTGGTTGCTCTGCAGGGTTCCCAGGGGACGCCACCAGGGGTCGGTCTGGTTGCTCTGCAGGGTTCCCAGGGGACGCCACCAGGGGTCGGTCTGGTTGCTCTGCAGGGTTTCCAGGGGACGCCACCAGGGTCGGTCTGGTTGCTCTGCAGGGTTCCCAGGGGACGCCACCAGGGGTCGGTCTGGTTGCTCTGCAGGGTTCCCAGGGGACGCCACCAGGGGTCGGTCTGGTTGCTCTGCAGGGTTCCCAGGGGACGCCACCAGGGGTCGGTCTGGTTGCTTTGCAGGGTTCCCAGGGGACGCCACCAGGGTTCGGTCTGGTTGCTCTGCAGGGTTCCCAGGGGACGCCACCAGGGGTCGGTCTGGTTGCTCTGCAGGGTTCCCAGGGACGCCACCAGGGGTCGGTCTGGTTGCTCTGCAGGGTTCCCAGGGACGCCACCAGGGGTCGGTCTGGTTGCTCTGCAGGGTTCCCAGGACGCCACCAGGGGTCGGTCTGGTTGCTCTGCAGGGTTCCCAGGGACGCCACCAGGGTCGGTCTGGTTGCTCTGCAGGGTTCCCAGGGACGCCACCAGGGTCGGTCTGGTTGCTTTGCAGGGTTCCCAGGGGACGCCACCAGGGGTCGGTCTGGTTGCTTTGCAGGGTTCCCAGGGGACGCCACCAGGGGTCGGTCTGGTTGCTCTGCAGGGTTCCCAGGGGACACTACCAAGGGTTGGTCTGCAGGTGAAAGAAGGAAGAAAGCACCTGTTTTATTTTAGCTCGAGAATTTGAAGAAAAAGAAGAGAGGTCACTGCTTTTAGATCTGATCCCAGTGCTTGTTTCCGAGACCTTCTGCGTCCCGTACGGATCTGGATCTCCTCCCATCTTCTTCATCTGAATTGCATGTTTCATATGTTAACACTTTGACTCGCGGTTTACCTGGCAGAGGCGTGGCAGGGGGGGGAAGGGAAGTCCTTCTGTCTTGTTGGGTGGAGACAGCGGTTGGTTTCTGTAGCGGTGAGAATGTCGGCGACGTGGCATCGGCGCCGCCTTGTGGCTCGGTCTGTAAAAAAATCAAAATATATATGTCCTGTATGGATGTGTATGTATATAAAACGTGATGAGTCATTAACAGAGTGCAACTGTTATTTCTCTCTTGCTTTTCCAGGCTACCTGGTTCCCTCTGCTTCCAGTCTTTGTGCTAAGCTAGGCTAACATCTACGACTCCCTGTCTGTACTGAACACACAGACGGGACATCCTTTAAACACCTCGATTTTGAAAGTAATCAGAAAAATGTAAAAAGAAAGTAAAATGTTGAACATGGTGGGTTTGCTGGGGCACGGGGACCAGTTTAGAAACAGTTAAAGGGGGCTGAGGGAAGAAGGTGTGGGATTATGGGTCACATATATTCAGTGTTGGGCAAGTTACTTCCAAAATGTAATACCTTATAGAGTACTATTTACTGTCATTTGAGAGTAATTACTTATATTACAATATTTCAGTCTCCTCTTTATCCACTTTAATACATCATAGATTACTCATCATATTTTTTATAATTACTATGAATATGTAAAGTAAAAGATAGTAAAACTGTGGGAAATTGTAGCTAAATGCAAGAGGCAATTTCTCATAGAAAAAGGCGCTCACGAGATGCTAACGAGAGACTTCTGTAGCGTCTGAAGTAGCCTCCGAGATGCTAACGAGAGACTTCTGTAACGTCTGAAGTAGCCTCCGAGATGCTAACGAGAGACTTCTGTAGCGTCTGAAGTAGCCTCCGAGATGCTAACGAGAGACTTCTGTAGCGTCCGAAGTAGCCTCCGAGATGCTAACGAGAGACTTCTGTAACGTCCGAAGTAGCCTCCGAGATGCTAACGAGAGACTTCTGTAACGTCCGAAGTAGCCTCCGAGATGCTAACGAGAGACTTCTGTAACGTCTGAAGTAGCCTCCGAGATGCTAACGAGAGACTTCTGTAGCGTCTGAAGTAGCCTCCGAGATGCTAACGAGAGACTTCTGTAACGTCCGAAGTAGCCTGCGAGATGCTAACGAGAGACTTCTGTAACGTCCGAAGTAGCCTCCGAGATGCTAACGAGAGACTTCTGTAGCGTCCGAAGTAGCCTCCGAGATGCTAACGAGAGACTTCTGTAGCGTCCGAAGTAGCCTCCGAGATGCTAACGAGAGACTTCTGTAGCGTCCGAAGTAGCCTCCGAGATGCTAACGAGAGACTTCTGTAGCGTCGAAGTAGCCTCCGAGATGCTAACGAGAGACTTCTGTAGCGTCCGAAGTAGCCTCCGAGATGCTAACGAGAGACTTCTGTAACGTCTGAAGTAGCCTCCGAGATGCTAACGAGAGACTTCTGTAACGTCCGAAGTAGCCTCCGAGATGCTAACGAGAGACTTCTGTAACGTCTGAAGTAGCCTCCGAGATGCTAACGAGAGACTTCTGTAGCGTCTGAAGTAGCCTCCGAGATGCTAACGAGAGACTTCTGTAGCGTCTGAAGTAGCCTCCGAGATGCTAACGAGAGACTTCTGTAGTGTCCGAAGTAGCCTCCGAGATGCTAACGAGAGACTTCTGTAGCGTCTGAAGTAGCCTCCGAGATGCTAACGAGAGACTTCTGTAACGTCCGAAGTAGCCTCCGAGATGCTAATGAGAGACTTCTGTAACGTCCGAAGTAGCCTCCGAGATGCTAACGAGAGACTTCTGTAACGTCCGAAGTAGCCTCCGAGATGCTAACGAGAGACTTCTGTAACGTCCGAAGTAGCCTCCGAGATGCTAACGAGAGACTTCTGTAACGTCCGAAGTAGCCTCCGAGATGCTAACGAGAGACTTCTGTAACGTCCGAAGTAGCCTCCGAGATGCTAACGAGAGACTTCTGTAACGTCCGAAGTAGCCTCCGAGATGCTAACGAGAGACTTCTGTAACGTCAACACAGTAAAAATGGACCTACTTAACGAAGTTGGTTCACTGCTAGCTTAGCTACAAGTTAGCATCAAACACAACAAAGGCTGTCAGTTGAATGGTGTTTTGAGCTAACGTTAGCATCAAACATCCATAGATAGCTACAACGTTTCTGAAATGATTCCCATCTTCTGTTATTGTTCGTAATGAGAAAAGTTTGGTATTTCATGGATATCACAAATTTCAGTATGACAGGTTTTGCTGTAAACCGGGGACTTGAACCAGCAACCCTCCGGTTCCCAACCCAGCTCTACGGACTGACCTACTGCCCCCCAAAACATCCTGTAATAGCCTCATTAGCCTGAATAACTTAATCACTCACAGTGTGCTCCGCAGCAGCAGGATCAGTTGGTCTTCCAGTTTCGCCCTCGTCTCCCTGACTGGCGCTCCCCCCGGAGGAGGCTCGATTCTGGGCCCCGCTGCTCTCTGTCAGCCCCGTCTCTGGACTGTCCTCTGCCTCTGATTGGTTGGACCCGTCTCTTCCCTTTAAGGACGGCTGAACGGTCGTCATCTCAGCCTCCGAGCCAGGGCCGTCCCTCTCCTTCTGGCTCCCCTCTGGATACTCCACATCTAGCATGCCGGGGTCGGAGAAGTCCTGCCGGGGCCCGTCGAACAGGGCAAGGTCCTTCAGGGCCTCCAGGTCCCCGGGGGCCTCCAGGTCCCCGGGGACCTCGGAAGGCTGCAAGAAGGGCCTCCAGCGGCTGGGGTACGGCTCTCCTCTCACCAGAGACTGCAACACCAGCGGCGACGGTCTCCGCAAGAAGGCGAGGAAGGAGTCGGCGCCGGGTCGTTCTCGGGGCCGGCAGCTCTCCCTCTGCTGGCAGCTCAGGATGTAGCAGCGGCCCTCGAACAGCCAGGCCAGGTCGTAACCGGGCAGGTCGCAGCACGCCGCCACGCACTGCAACAGGGACGACACGCCGGGGACCCGCAGGATCCCGCTGCCTTCCACCGCCGGAGACACCACCGCCTCGGAGAAGGTGGCCCCCTGCCAGCACTGAGACGCAACGATGGCTGCAACACAACACAATGCTCCACGTTATAGAGAGCTGAAGCCCCGCCCCCTTTCTGTTTGTCTCCTTGGGAACTCTCACTGCCCGATGTGAGGAGAGGGCATGCGTCACTTTGCAACAAGTAGCATATAAGATGCTAACGAGAGACTTCTGTAACGTCTGAAGTAGCCTCCGAGATGCTAACGAGAGACTTCTGTAACGTCTGAAGTAGCCTCCGAGATGCTAACGAGAGACTTCTGTAACGTCTGAAGTAGCCTCCGAGATGCTAACGAGAGACTTCTGTAGCGTCTGAAGTAGCCTCCGAGATGCTAACGAGAGACTTCTGTAACGTCTGAAGTAGCCTCCGAGATGCTAACGAGAGACTTCTGTAACGTCTGAAGTAGCCTCCGAGATGCTAACGAGAGACTTCTGTAACGTCTGAAGTAGCCTCCGAGATGCTAACGAGAGACTTCTGTAACGCCTGAAGTAGCCTCCGAGATGCTAACGAGAGACTTCTGTAACGTCTGAAGTAGCCTCCGAGATGCTAACGAGAGACTTCTGTAGCGTCTGAAGTAGCCTCCGAGATGCTAACGAGAGACTTCTGTAGCGTCTGAAGTAGCCTCCGAGATGCTAACGAGAGACTTCCGTAACGTCTGAAGTAGCCTCCGAGATGCTAACGAGAGACTTCCGTAGCGTCTGAAGTAGCCTCCGAGATGCTAACGAGAGACTTCGTAGCGCCTGAAGTAGCCTCCGAGATGCTAACGAGAGACTTCCGTAACGTCTGAAGTAGCCTCCGAGATGCTAACGAGAGACTTCCGTAGCGTCTGAAGTAGCCTCCGAGATGCTAACGAGAGACTTCTGTAGCGTCTGAAGTAGCCTCCGAGATGCTAACGAGAGACTTCCGTAACGTCTGAAGTAGCCTCCGAGATGCTAACGAGAGACTTCCGTAGCGTCTGAAGTAGCCTCCGAGATGCTAACGAGAGACTTCTGTAGCGTCTGAAGTAGCCTCCGAGATGCTAACGAGAGACTTCCGTAACGTCTGAAGTAGCCTCCGAGATGCTAACGAGAGACTTCTGTAACGTCTGAAGTAGCCTCCGAGATGCTAACGAGAGACTTCTGTGACGTCTGAAGTAGCCTCCGAGATGCTAACGAGAGACTTCTGTGACGTCTGAAGTAGCCTCCGAGATGCTAACGAGAGACTTCCGTAACGTCTGAAGTAGCCTCCGAGATGCTAACGAGAGACTTCTGTAACGTCTGAAGTAGCCTCCGAGATGCTAACGAGAGACTTCTGTAACGTCTGAAGTAGCCTCCGAGATGCTAACGAGAGACTTCTGTAGCGTCTGAAGTAGCCTCCGAGATGCTAACGAGAGACTTCTGTAACGCCTGAAGTAGCCTCCGAGATGCTAACGAGAGACTTCTGTAACGCCTGAAGTAGCCTCCGAGATGCTAACGAGAGACTTCTGTAACGTCTGAAGTAGCCTCCGAGATGCTAACGAGAGACTTCTGTAACGTCTGAAGTAGCCTCCGAGATGCTAACGAGAGACTTCTGTAACGTCCGAAGTAGCCTCCGAGATGCTAACGAGAGACTTCTGTAACGTCTGAAGTAGCCTCCGAGATGCTAACGAGAGACTTCTGTAACATCAACACAGTAAAAATGGACCTACTTAACGAAGTTGGTTTTTTATTATTTTACATGTCAAGAATGTCAGTTTGTTGCAAGATAGTTAAGGAAAATGCTACGGGGGAAAAACGTAATCAAGTAGCCAAGTATGGATCTTTATTATATATATATATATATATATATATATATATATATATATATATATATATATATATATATATATATATATATATATATATATATATATATATATATATATTATTATATGTGATGGTCAGTTTGTCCCATTCTGCAGCGATAACATTGAAGTGAGATGAACAAACAGAGAAATGTTTCTTTTTGGATGAAACATGTTGATAAGTTTCCTTTCGGGGACGTCATTTAATAATAATGATAGAGAAAATAACAATATTACAGCAGAATATTTCAGATTACAGGTACGTTTACTGTTAATTGCATTAAATTACCTCGGATGGTTGAGGCCTTATGGCTGATAATCAGAATCCTTATGGAGAAAATCAACATGATTTTTACTGTTGAGATCTATAACTAATACTCAAATACTCCAAATCAACAGAGAACAACCTCCAACTCAACGTGACGTCTGTACCTTCCACGCTGTGAAGCAGCAGCAGGAACGTCTTCTCCCACATGGTCGGCCTGGAAAACATCACGGGATATAGTTATGTTGCAGGATAATAACATCATAACTATGAAAAACATCACGGGATATAGTTATGTTGCAGCATAATAACATCATAACTATGAAAAACATCACGGGATATAGTTATGTTGCAGGATAATAACATCATAACTATGAAAACATCACAGGATATAGTTATGTTGCAGCATAATAACATCATAACTATGAAAAACATCACAGGATATAGTTATGTTGCAGCATAATAACATCATAACTATGAAAACATCACGGGATATAGTTATGTTGCAGGATAATAACATCATAACTATGAAAACATCACAGGATATAGTTATGTTGCAGGATAATAACATCATAACTATGAAAAACATCACAGGATATAGTTATGTTGCAGGATAATAACATAACTATGAAAAACATCACAGGATGTAGTTATGTTGCAGCATAATAACATCATAACTATGAAAAACATCACAGGATGTAGTTATGTTGCAGCATAATAACATCATAACTATGAAAAACATCACGGGATGTAGTTATGTTGCAGCATAATAACATCATAACTATGAAAAACATCACAGGATATAGTTATGTTGCAGCATAATAACATCATAACTATGAAAAACATCACGGGATGTAGTTATGTTGCAGGATAATAACATCATAACTATGAAAAACATCACGGGATGTAGTTATGTTGCAGCATAATAACATCATAACTATGAAAAACATCACGGGATGTAGTTATGTTGCAGCATAATAACATCATAACTATGAAAAACATCACGGGATGTAGTTATGTTGCAGCATAATAACATCATAACTATGAAAAACATCACGGGATGTAGTTATGTTGCAGCATAATAACATCATAACTATGAAAACATCACAGGATATAGTTATGTTGCAGGATAATAACATCATAACTATGAAAACATCACAGGATATAGTTATGTTGCAGCATAATAACATCATAACTATGAAAAACATCACAGGATATAGTTATGTTGCAGGATAATAACATCATAACTATGAAAAACATCACAGGATATAGTTATGTTGCAGCATAATAACATCATAACTATGAAAAACATCACGGGATGTAGTTATGTTGCAGGATAATAACATCATAACTATGTAAAACATCACAGGATATAGTTATGTTGCAGGATAATAACATCATAACTATGAAAAACATCACAGGATATAGTTATGTTGCAGGATAATAACATCATAACTATGAAAAACATCACGGGATATAGTTATGTTGCAGCATAATAACATCATAACTATGAAAAACATCACAGGATATAGTTATGTTGCAGCATAATAACATCATAACTATGAAAAACATCACAGGATATAGTTATGTTGCAGCATAATAACATCATAACTATGAAAAACATCACAGGATATAGTTATGTTGCAGCATAATAACATCATAACTATGTAAAACATCACAGGATATAGTTATGTTGCAGCATAATAACATCATAACTATGAAAAACATCACAGCTGCACTGTAAGAAATGTAATTTAAAATCTACAGTAACTTCCTGTAACAACTGTCCAGCAACTTCCTGTGAATTCTTTTCACAGTAAAGGTACCGTACTTCCATTTACAGTATTTTATGTATTCATGTAAAATACACAACAATTACACACAACATAAGATAAAAAAGTAGAAATACAGTAAATTATTGTACTATTTACAGTACTATAGTGGATAAATTGGGATTTCAACTGTAATACTTAGACTACTGTGATGTTGTCATGGCGACAAGGTTGTAATGTACCGGTGAAACTGTGAAATCTTCAGTAATAACTGGAGATTTCACAGTTATTATTTCCAGTGTGATCTTACAGCAGAGAGTAACATCATCACGATATTTAACCTGTTTCATGCCAATCAGTTCAATACCACACGGTGTTACATCATTTAAATGTGGAAATAAATGATTAAACTGATTAAATTAGGCTGATTTAACTCATTACCAGAGGTGGAAAGGTACCAATTACTAGTACTAGTACTGTAATTGAGTAGGTTTTTTTGTAGGCCTACTTATCTAATAAATATAAATATATATATCTGTAATTCTACTTTTACTATTTCTACTATTTGTACTACTTTTACTGCATATATTATATGCTACAGAGAGAGAGATGGCTATAACGCAGGGTTAGTTTCAGCACCACGGACAGCGCCAACCCTAACCCAGGAGCCCGCCCGGCAGCAGGCAACACGCTGCCCATTGACACAAAATAAACGCACCTTTATCCCTCTGACACCGCAAAATCGGACAATAGTCACATTTAAGACAATTTTACGTGATCTATTTATACTAAAACACCACATAACCGTTGTGTATGTCTACCCAAATAATGCACTGGTTGCTCTCCTTTAAAATACCTCGCCTACAAAACACCCTTGAAAATTCTATAAATTTAAGTTTTCCGTGCTTACGGATAGAGAAATATATTTAATTACATTGAAATGAAAACAGTTTCTGTATTTGTATCTACCACTTTCAAATTCGGCATACATACATTACACTTAAAAGCACATCTTGCCCCTAAAACGTTAACTTTTTAAGTAGGTATTTTCTTAACACCAGCTGCCGTACCGCTACCACAAACATTAGCAGTGTGAGCTGGTTTTAAATTTAATTTTGGTTGAAATAATGTCCATCCAGCACGGTGAGACATGTGGCAGTATTCGGCACCTAAAGGTGTCCATTAAGGATAGCAACCTTATTTTAAATAATTCCCTTTTTCCCGTATCTCGACTTGTAAGAAAACATAAAATTCGATGATTTTTGAACGGAGTCTGGTGTGTTTTACGTATGCTAACAACGTACAGTAGGATGAGACTCTAACGTCAACAAACAATGACATACTGAAAAATGCGACAAATTAAACCATTGCTCGTGTCGTTGGTGTCCCGTTTGATCGGTACAGCAACGGTACGTGCGCGTTAAATAAAAAAAACACACGTTTACACACCTGGTTGCGGTTCAGTTCTTCAGTGGCTCTTTACTGGTTCGCCACAGACCAGGACTCAGTCGGTCTTACATGTTACATAATGGAGTCTCACGCACACGGAAGCTATCCTTCAGGGCTAGTTTATGTCAGAAAGGGTCTATTTTAACCAGGATTCACCCAAAGCATCTTTTCCTATACCTAACCCACCCAGCGAGGTAGATGCTAGATCAGACCCGGTACACGTGCCGACTTACTGCGCAGGCGTAAACACGTATGTTTTACAGTGTAGAGACAGTTTTGGCTCTTGGTTGTTGATAATTAGACTTCAGATACAGCATTAGGGACCACTAAGGTCTATATAAAGAGACTTCAGATCCAGTATTAGGGGACCACTAAGGTCTATATAAAGAGACTTCAGATACAGTATTAGGGACCACTAAGGTCTATATAAAGAGACTTCAGATACAGTATTAGGGACCACTAAGGTCTATATAAAGAGACTTCAGATACAGTATTAGGGGACCACTAAGGTCTATATAAAGAGACTTCAGATACAGTATTAGGGACCACTAAGGTCTATATAAAGAGACTTCAGATACAGTATTAGGGACCACTAAGGTCTATATAAAGAGACTTCAGATACAGTATTAGGGACCACTAAGGTCTATATAAAGAGACTTCAGATACAGTATTAGGGACCACTAAGGTCTATATAAAGAGACTTCAGATACAGTATTAGGGACCACTAAGGTCTATATAAAGAGACTTCAGATACAGTATTAGGGGACCACTAAGGTCTATATAAAGAGACTTCAGATATTTTTTAACTACTCAGTGTGTCATCTTCTCGATAGACGATCTTTGCAGTAACTTAAATTGACCAGCAGGGGCGCTATCGTCGGATTTACAGTTTCCGGTCTGACCCGGATTCATAACAACAGACGAAAACGGCTAACAAGCTAACAAGATTCAGCGGCCTCTTTAACGTTTATGTTACCGGTTACGGTCCGTTTACCGCAGCGGGGCGTTTCACCGGCGGCGGAACGGTACGGTAGCTGGACAGCTGTCGTAGCCAAAGCACCGGGAACCGAAATGAAGACGGTTACTCCGCGTTCAGGCTAACGTCCGTTACCGTTAGCAGTAGCTAATGCTAGCTAGTCGCTAGCCTGCGGAAGCACACATACACACAATCATCAACAACAACAACAACAACAGCGGGCCTGTCAACAGCAGTTGGTAACAACAAATACACGTCCTCTTTT
>JABXJD010000286.1:627500-637500 GCA_013375575.1 Percina caprodes
AAGAGACTTAGACTTCTCTTTATTAATCCTTTTGGGATGACTCCCATTGTCCTATATCAATGTTCTTTTTAATTCCCCAAAATAACATGATTGATTCCTCACAATGCTCTTTGCCAAGTACAAATCTCTACTTTCATTAATTTTGGGGCGTCTTATTCAATTTTATAGCATTTGAAACCAAATTGAAGTGTTTTTGAAATAGTATTGAGAGTAAAAGTTGACATATTCCAGTCTGTGATTATCATCAACATCCATTCCTTTAATTTTAGTCTCAATAATTCCTAATTTCTGCTTTCCTAACTCAAACATTAGGTATAATTTCCTATAAATGAGGTTTATTGACCATAAATTCCAAAAATAACTGTAAAACTAAAGTTAATAAGTTAGTGTAACGTAGTGTTGAAAACGTAAAAAAAAAACACTGAAAAAAGCATCAAAAGTGATGAAAAAAGGGACAAAAACATAAGAAAAAGTTAAAAACGTGGATTAAAAAGTGTTGATTTTCAATTTTGACGGGAAGACAACACAAGGGTTAAAAGGCTATTACATGAAAACCAGCCTGTGTGTGTGTGTGTGTGTGTGTGTGTGTGTGTGTGTGTGTGTGTGTGTGTGTGTGTGTGTGTGTGTGTGTGTGTGTGTGTGTGTGTGTGTGTGTGTGTGTGTGTGTGTGTGTGTCAGAATCAGCTTTATTGCCAGGTATGAGGACACATACTAGGAATTTTTCTTTGGAGCATCGTTGCTCACACTGTGCTTACACACATATTTGTGTGTATAATTGTGTGTATCTTCGTGTGTGTGTGTGTCGTTGTGTTTCCAGGCTGTGTGATCGCGGAGCTCTTCACCGAGGGCGTCCCGCTCTTCGATCTGTCCCAGCTGCTGGCGTATCGGAAAGGCCACTTCCAGACGGAGCACGTCCTCATGAAGATCGAGGACCGGAGCGTCCGAGAGCTGGTAACCAGGGCTGCACGATACGTGGAAATGATCTAATTGATACAATATTATTGTAATTTTAATCATATTGCAATATTCTACAATATAATTCTTCAATTTATCACCTTTTTTCCAACTTCTAATTTTTCCCAAATTTCAAATGACGTCCCCAAAAGGAAACTTATCAACATGTTTCATCTAAAAAGAAACATTTCTGTTTGTATTGCTGCAAAAGTGGAACAAACTGACCAACACATATATAATATATAGTATATAATAATATATAATATATATAATATATAATAATAGTTCCATGCTTGGCGCCTGTGTATCGATACAGTATTACCACTGAAAACATAGCGATACTACGCTGCATCCATGTTCCCCCCCCCTGCTAGGACCAGCTGTACTCCCATCCTCCTTTTTTTTTTTTATTGCAGATTTAGTACCGCCTCATGTGTGAGGTGAGCGTGGCTGGTCGCCATAGCGACGCCGCAGGGAACTGTGACCTAATGCGACACACACACACACACACACACACACACACACACACAGAACGTAGAACGTAGACGTGTGGCTGTTTGCCAGATGACACATTTAATTTCTGAAGAAGCTGGAGGCAGCAAAGAAACACGGCTGGATGAACTACGTTAACACGGCGGGTTTCTTCGGGGGCCCCCAAAGTAGCCAGTACAGGTGGGGGGTCTCTGGGCACCTCACGATTTGATTTGATTCAGAGGCCAACGATTCGATTCTAAACCGATTTATCGATGCATCTATTTTTTTTTTTATCTACATTTCCATGCAGGATTTTAAAAAAATACACATTTAAATCTGTTTGTTACATTTTTACATATGCAGTGTTTGTCACACACAAGTTGTAATGAAACGTTTTGTCTGCTGAGGTTTTTATTGTGAAGTCATTCCACGCTTCAGCCTTAAAGATGCTGAGTCACCTTCTCTCTCAGGGACCTTCCAGTCAGAGGCTGAGTCATGTTGAAAGGTGGAGAACAGGAAACATGACGTGCTCAGTGTAATTTGATGAAGATCAACAGCCTTTATGTGTTCTGCCTAATTCCATCCATCCATCCATCCATCCATCCATCTTCATCCACTTATCCGGTATCGGGTCTCGGGGGCAGCAGCTCCAGTAGGGGACCCCAAACTTCCCTTTCCCGAGCCACATCAACCAGCTCCGACTGGGGGATCCCGAGGCGTTCCCAGGCCAGGTTGGAGATATAATCTCTCCACCTAGTCCTGGGTCTTCCCCGAGGCCTCCTCCCAGCTGGACGTCCCTCCACCTAGTCCTGGGTCTTCCCCGAGGCCTCCTCCCAGCTGGACGTCCCTCCACCTAGTCCTGGGTCTTCCCCGAGGCCTCCTCCCAGCTGGACGTCCCTCCACCTAGTCCTGGGTCTTCCCCGGGTCCTCCTCCCAGCTGGACGTCCCTCCACCTAGTCCTGGGTCTTCCCCGAGGCCTCCTCCCAGCTGGACGTCCCTCCACCTAGTCCTGGGTCTTCCCCGAGGCCTCCTCCCAGCTGGACGTGCCTGGAACACCTCCTTAGGGAGGTGCCCTGGAGACATCCTCACCAGATGCCCGAACCACCTCAACTGGCTCCTTTCAACGTGAAGGAGCAGCAGCTCTACTCCGAGCTACTGATGACTGAGCTCCTCACCCGATCTCTAAGGGGGACGCCAGCTCCCCTTCAGAGGAAACCCATTTTGGCCACTTGCACCCAGTTCTGCCTAATTATTTATTATTATTAGATCATCTGTATATGTACAAAACAACAACAACTTAGCTAGTGTTGCAGGGTCCTCTGACAGGAAGTGGTTTCCCCTCTCAGGTGGCCCAGATGGTGCAGCGGGAGCCGGAGAAGCGTCTGACAGCAGAGGAGTACCTCAAGCAGCAGAGAGGGAAGGCCTTCCCCGACATCTTCTACACCTTCCTGCAGCCGTACATGGCTCAGTTCGCCAAAGAGACCTTCCAGTCGGCCGACGAGCGCGTGCTCGTCATCCGCAAAGACCTGGACAACATCCTGCACAACCTGCGGGGGGGTGAGTGGACCTGAGGTCTTAGACCCTCGGATGGTTACACAATGAAAAGTCATTTTCTCAGGGTTAAAAAATCTTAACTTGTGGAAGCTAGAGCCCGACCGATACGAATATCTGGTTATTTACAAATCGTGTGTGTGTGTGTGTGTGTGTGTGTGTGTGTGTGTGTGTGTGTGTGTGTGTGTGTGTGTGTGTGTGTGTGTGTGTGTGTGAGACAAATACAGAAACACGTTATTAAACATAACAAAATTTCCCTAAAATTAGTCATTTGTAGTTCTCACTAAAATAATATGATAATAATTTGTTTTATTTTCACAACAGAACATCAAAATATATTAAAGTTCTGATAATAAAATGTAGAAAAATACAAACTTAAGATATGAAACTTAAAAATAATCAGTGTTACCAACAGGGACGTTGTAGAGCGTCCTCTGGTGGACAGACTATGCAACGCCATCACTAACGGGGACGTTGTAGAGCGTCCTCTGGTGGACAGAATATGCAACACCATCAATAACAGGGACGTTGTAGAGCGTCCTCTGGTGGACAGACTATGTAACGCCATCACTAACGGGGACGTTGTAGAGCGTCCTCTGGTGGACAGACTATGTAACGCCATCACTAACGGGGACGTTGTAGAGCGTCCTCTGGTGGACAGACTATGCAACGCCATCACTAACAGGGACGTTGTAGAGCGTCCTCTGGTGGACAGACTATGCAACGCCATCACTAACAGGGACGTTGTAGAGCGTCCTCTGGTGGACAGACTATGCAACGCCATCACTAACGGGGACGTTGTAGAGCGTCCTCTGGTGGACAGACTATGCAACGCCATCACTAACGGGGACGTTGTAGAGCGTCCTCTGGTGGATTATAAATACCGATATATCGGGAAATGCCTAATATCAGCCGATAATATCGGTGGGCTCTGGTGGGAGCCTGTGGGTAACCTTGCCTGTTTCCCCCTCCAGGCTCTTCTTCTTCTTGGTCTCAGGAAAGCAGCGATGGCGCGTTGAGCTCCCGGGAGGAGCAGGGCCTCATGGTGCTGGTGTCGGTCATCACTTCCTGTCTGCAGACGCTGCACTCGTGCGACTCCAAGCTGGCGGCGCTGGAGCTCACGCTGCACCTGGCGCCGCGGCTCGCGGTCGACATCCTGCTGGACCGCATCACGCCCTACCTCCTGCACTTCTGCAATGACCCCGTGCCCCGCGTGCGCGCCCAGGCCGTGCGCACCCTCGCCAAGGTGCTGGCGCTGGTGAAGGAGGTGCCGAGGAACGACGTCAACATCTACCCCGAGTACATCCTCCCGGGCATCGCCCACCTCGCCCAGGACGACGCCACCATCGTCCGGCTGGCGTACGCAGGTCAGGAGATCTCAGGGTCCGGGATGAAATTGTTTCTTTAAACATATAATATATAATATCGGTCACAATTCACAACATCGAATCTAGGGATCCTAAAAATGACATTAAAGTGAACATTAAAGGTCTTCAGATACAGTATTAGGGACCACTAAGGTCTATATAAAGAGACTTCAGATACAGTATTAGGGGACCACTAAGGTCTATATAAAGAGACTTCAGATACAGTATTAGGGGACCACTAAGGTCTATATAAAGAGACTTCAGATACAGTATTAGGGACCACTAAGGTCTATATAAAAGAGACTTCAGATACAGTATTAGGGACCACTAAGGTCTATATAAAGAGACTTCAGATACAGTATTAGGGACCACTAAGGTCTATATAAAGAGACTTCAGATACAGTATTAGGGGACCACTAAGGTCTATATAAAAGAGACTTCAGATACAGTATTAGGGGACCACTAAGGTCTATATAAAGAGACTTCAGATACAGTATTAGGGGACCACTAAGGTCTATATAAAAGAGACTTCAGATACAGTATTAGGGGACCACTAAGGTCTATATAAAAGAGACTTCAGATACAGTATTAGGGGACCACTAAGGTCTATATAAAAGAGACTTCAGATACAGTATTAGGGACCACTAAGGTCTATATAAAGAGACTTCAGATACAGTATTAGGGGACCACTAAGGTCTATATAAAAGAGACTTCAGATACAGTATTAGGGACCACTAAGGTCTATATAAAAGAGACTTCAGATACAGTATTAGGGGACCACTAAGGTCTATATAAAGAGACTTCAGATACAGTATTAGGGGACCACTAAGGTCTATATAAAGAGACTTCAGATACAGTATTAGGGACCACTAAGGTCTATATAAAGAGACTTCAGATAGAGTATTAGGGACCACTAAGGTCTATATAAAAGCATCCAAAGAGCACCATGTCATGGGACCTTTAAGAAAATTACTGTTTGATTTACTGTTATCATATCAACTACAGACCTTTGTCTTTAATGTCAAGTTAGGGTCAAACTTTAATTTAGAACACCGCCAGGTACCACATCTATAGGCTGGGGACCCCTAGGGGTTCTTGAGGGGGTTCCTGGGGGTCCGCAGTAGGCGGACTATGAGGCAAGGCAGCTTTATTTATATAGCACATTTAAGCAATATAGATAGATAGATAGAGAGATAGAGAGAGAGAGAGAGAGAAGCAAAAATCCAGATTGGGGGGGCCCTCGGACATAACCATATCAAACAGGGGTCTGTGGTGTCATTTGTGCCAGTTTCGGGGTTCTGTTTGTGAGACACTGATTTCTTTAGGTCTTTTCCTCTTTATTCTTGTGTTTGCTGCTGATGTGTAGAGAACATCGCCCATCTGGCAGAGAGCGCGCTGCGCTTCCTGGAGTTGGTTCAGGAAAACAACGTGAACACCGAGCACGACCTCAGCGGCGAGGACACGGAGGAAATACTCCACCCCAACGAAAACTACGACTCGGGTACAAAGAACACACACACACACACGCACACACACACAAGCCAACACATTCCTGCCGCTCACTACTAAAAAGGCCAACACGCAGGGCTGGAAGAAGTATTCAGACTTAGGCTTTATTGTCATTCAACTGCACGTTCACATATACAGTTGAGCGAGATTTCGTTGCAAGGTTCCGAAAAAAGGAAGACCGTAAAAAGAGAAACGGTATAAATGTAAGTGTGCAATATAAAAATTTAAAATGTAATATTATAAGATGATTATGACTAGTGCAAATATCAATAACCGCAGGATGTATTACAAGTGAAATGCAGTGCAATGAAATGAATAATATACATTTTAAGTAACGTCTGAAGTAGCCTCCGAGATGCTAACGAGAGACTTCTGTAACGTCTGAAGTAGCCTCCGAGATGATAACGAGAGACTTCTGTAGCGTCTGAAGTAGCCTCCGAGATGCTAACGAGAGACTTCTGTAGCGTCTGAAGTAGCCTCCGAGATGCTAACGAGAGACTTCTGTAACGTCCGAAGTAGCCTCCGAGATGCTAACGAGAGACTTCTGTAACGTCCGAAGTAGCCTCCGAGATGATAACGAGAGACTTCTGTAGCGTCCGAAGTAGCCTCCGAGATGCTAACGAGAGACTTCTGTAGCGTCTGAAGTAGCCTCCGAGATGCTAACGAGAGACTTCTGTAGCGTCTGAAGTAGCCTCCGAGATGCTAACGAGAGACTTCTGTAACGTCTGAAGTAGCCTCCGAGATGCTAACGAGAGACTTCTGTAACGTCTGAAGTAGCCTCCGAGATGCTAACGAGAGACTTCTGTAACGTCTGAAGTAGCCTCCGAGATGCTAACGAGAGACTTCTGTAGCGTCTGAAGTAGCCTCCGAGATGCTAACGAGAGACTTCTGTAACGTCTGAAGTAGCCTCCGAGATGCTAACGAGAGACTTCTGTAGCGTCCGAAGTAGCCTCCGAGATGCTAACGAGAGACTTCTGTAGCGTCTGAAGTAGCCTCCGAGATGCTAACGAGAGACTTCTGTAGCGTCTGAAGTAGCCTCCGAGATGCTAACGAGAGACTTCTGTAACGTCTGAAGTAGCCTCCGAGATGCTAACGAGAGACTTCTGTAACGTCAACACAGTAAAAATGGACCTACTTAACCAAGTTGGTTCACTGCTAGCTTAGCTACAAGTTAGCATCAAACACAACAAAGGCTGTCAGTTGAATGGTGTTTTGAGCTAACGTTAGCATCAAACAACCATAGATAGCTACGTTTCTGAAATGATTCCCATCTTCTGTTATTGTTCGTAATGAGAAAACTTGATTATTTTATGGATTTCACAAATTTCAGTATGACAGTTATGTCATAAACCATTTTAAGTGACCGTCCCATTCATGTTCCCAGAGCTGCAGGCGCTGCATGAGATGGTGCAGCAGAAGGTGGTGACGCTGCTGAGCGACTCGGAGAACATCGTCAAACAGTCGCTGATGGAGAACGGCATCACGCGGCTCTGCGTCTTCTTCGGCCGGCAGAAAGCCAACGACGTGCTGCTGTCCCACATGATCACCTTCCTCAACGACAAGAACGACTGGCACCTGCGCGGCGCCTTCTTCGACAGCATCGTGGGTAAGAAAACCTCCGTCAGACGTCGCTACGACAGGGAGAAATCAGCTGAGTCTTTGACCCTTGTGTTGTCCTCGGGTCAAATTTGACCCATTTTAAAAAAGAAAAGCAAAGTGGGTTTCTTTCATCCAATTTTTCAGAGAAATAAAGTGGATTGTTCCGCACAACGCTCTTCACAAGTAAAATAAATGATCAGCCAACTACTTTCTTTAAATTTTGATGTTTTATTCAATTTTATTGCATTCAAAACATATTTGCTATGAAAGAACGTTGAAAAAAGAGGGGAAAACGAGGGGAAAGGACCACAAAAACGTCAAAAGGCGCAGATAAAAATGGACAGAAACGTTGGAAAAAGTGACAAAAAACCTTTTTTGGTTTTGAAAAAAACGACCGAAACGTTGAAGAAGAAAATAAAGTTTGAATTTAAATGCCATGGCAATGAGAGTGGGGAACGCCAGAGCAGGGGGAATGATAGTGGGGAACGCCAGAGCAGGGGGAATGATAGTGGGGAACGCCAGAGCAGGGGGAATGATAGTGGGGAACGCCAGAGCAGGGGGAATGATAGTGGGGAACGCCAGAGCAGGGGGAATGAGTGTGGGAAACGTAGCAGAAGATAAATGTAGCCTAAGGAGGACAAGGCGTGTCAAAGTACAGTTTGTGTGTCTGTCCCTGGCGTGTGCGTGTGTGCGTGTGTGTGTGTGTGTGTTAATCTCCTGCCGTGTGTGTGTTAATAATCTCCTGCCGTGTGTGTGTGTGTGTGTGTGTGTTGCAGGTGTGGCGGCCTACGTCGGCTGGCAGAGCTCCTCCATCCTGAAGCCCCTCCTCCAGCAGGGCCTGAGCGACACCGAGGAGTTCGTCATCTACAAAGCTCTCAACTCCCTCACCTGCATGTGTCAGCTGGGTCTGCTGCAGAAACCTCACATCTACGAGTTCGTCATCGACATCGGTGAGATCCAAAGGGATCGCTGCAGCGGGATCGTACTCAGGGAGGGGGGGCGGGGGGGGGGACATCGATTCAGCATAGTATCACGATATGTTTCATGGCAATAAGGGATGGACACTTTTTCAGGGCCAGGGCCAGTACCGATTATCAGTAGATAATGAAACCGATATTTGGAACCTCAGGTTTCTCTATAGAGCCCCCCTACAGGTTTCTCTATAGAGCCCCCCTACAGGTTTCTCTATAGAGCCCCCCTACAGGTTTCTCTATAGAGCCCCCCTACAGTTTTATCTCTAGAGCCCCCCTACAGGTTTCACTATAGAGCCCCCCTACAGGTTTCACTATAGAGCTCCCCCTACAGGTTTCTCTATAGAGCTCCCCCTACAGGTTTCTCTATAGAGCCCCCCTACAGGTTTCTCTATAGAGCCCACCTACAGGTTTCTCTATAGAGCTCCCCCTACAGGTTTCTCTATAGAGCCCCCTACAGGTTTCTCTATAGAGCCCCCCTACAGGTTTCTCTATAGAGCCCCCTACAGGTTTCTCTATAGAGCCCCTCTACAGGTTTCTCTATAGAGCCCCCTCTACAGGTTTCTCTATAGAGCCCCCTCTACAGGTTTCTCTATAGAGCCCCCTCTACAGGTTTCTCTATAGAGCTCCCCCTACAGGTTTCTCTATAGAGCCCCCCTACAGGTTTCTCTGTAGAGCCCCCCTACAGTTTTATCTCTAGAGCCCCCCTACAGGTTTCACTATAGAGCCCCCCTACAGGTTTCACTATAGAGCCCCCCTACAGGTTTCTCTATAGAGCTCCCCCTACATGTTTCTCTATAGAGCCCCCCTACAGGTTTCTCTATAGAGCTCCCCTACAGGTTTCTCTATAGAGCTCCCCTACAGGTTTCTCTATAGAGCCCCCTACAGGTTTCTCTATAGAGCCCTCTACAGGTTTCTCTATAGAGCCCCCTACAGGTTTATCTATAGAGTCCCCCTACAGGTTTCTCTATAGAGCCCTCTACAGGTTTCTCTATAGAGCTCCCCTACAGGTTTCTCTATAGAGCCCCCTACAGGTTTCTCTATAGAGCCCCCTACAGGTTTCTCTATAGAGTCTCCCCTACAGGTTTCTCTATAGAGCCCTCTACAGGTTTCTCTATAGAGCTCCCCTACAGGTTTCTCTATAGAGCCCCCCTACAGGTTTCTCTATAGAGCCCCCCTACAGTTTTATCTCTAGAGCCCCCCTACAGGTTTCACTATAGAGCCCCCCTACAGGTTTCACTATAGAGCCCCCCTACAGGTTTCTCTATAGAGCTCCCCCTACAGGTTTCTCTATAGAGCCCCCCTACAGGTTTCTCTATAGAGCTACCCCTACAGGTTTCTCTATAGAGCCCCCCTACAGGTTTCTTTATAGAGCCCCCTCTACAGGTTTCTCTATAGAGCCCCCCTACAGGTTTCTCTATAGAGTCCCCCTCTACAGGTTTCTCTATAGAGCCCCCCTACAGGTTTCTCTATAGAGTCTCCCCCTACAGGTTTCTCTATAGAGCCCCCTCTACAGGTTTCTCTATAGAGCTCCCCCTACAGGTTTCTCTATAGAGCCCCCCTACAGGTTTCTCT
>JABXJD010000286.1:645000-672500 GCA_013375575.1 Percina caprodes
ACACACACACACACACACACACACACACACGGACACACACAGACTTCCACACACACACACACGGCCACACACACACACACACACACACACACACACGGCCACACATACACACTCACATACACTCACATACACACAGACACACTCACAGACACAAACACACATGGCCACACACACACACTCACACACACATGGCCACACATACACACTCACATACACTCACATACACACAGACACAAACACACATGGCCACACACACACACACACACACGGCCACACATACACACTCACATACACACAGACACACACACACATGGCCACACACACACACACACACACATGGCCACACATACACACTCACACACACACAGACACAAACACACATGGCCACACACAGACACACACACACACGGACGGACGTACGGACGTGTTTCTGGAAACATTTTAAGGAAGAAATAGGTCGTACAGCTGCTAAATCGGTCTTCATTTCAGATCCACAAATGTCCGTTTGACAGATTTTTGTCTACTTCTATTTATTCCGAGCCGCAGTATTTTTTCAGATGCATCGCCGTACTTTGTGGGCGTGTTAAAGTCACTTGTTGTCACCCATGTCACTCACCGGTGTGAGGAGAGTGCAGATAAGTAGCATATGTTACGACCTGGCCCGTTGTAATAATGGATGTAACATAAAAAGGATGAAGGTGGAAAAACCAATACAAAAGGGAGACGAGGTTATGAAAAAATAAAGGAGTTTTAATTAACACAATACCAAACACAAAGAGAGCTAATGGGTGCTGCCTATATAAACAAAGATATTCCAAACAAAACTAAAAGAGCACAGCACCCAGTAGCTTGCCAAATTATAACAAATGTAAAGAATAACCAAAAACAAAGACTTTGAGCACAACAAGCTTTAACTAGTAACTCTTACCAGCCTTTAAACACAATAACTTTTAACAACGACAGCTTTTAAACACAACCGCTTTTAACAACTTCTAACAACAGCTTCTAAGACAGACAGCATGGCAGACTGATCTCTACATTCAGCCGCCCTGAATGATGAATCAGAGAGCACGTTTGAACTCCCAGGGCTGATTGAAGATTGTTGATTGGAGGGTCCCCAGCAGCCGCGCCAATCAACATCAAGGCCTGGAACTGGGAAGTGGGTGGAGCCATCGCACAGGCCAATCCTCTCCGGGCACCCACACAGTCACATTTACATACACACACAAGCTAGAGGCCTAAACTGACCTAAAAGGCAGGGGCCGTTACACATATAAGATGCTAACGAGAGACTTCTGTAACGTCTGAAGTAGCCTCCGAGATGCTAACGAGAGACTTCTGTAGCGTCTGAAGTAGCCTCCGAGATGCTAACGAGAGACTTCTGTAACGTCTGAAGTAGCCTCCGAGATGCTAACGAGAGACTTCTGTAGCGTCCGAAGTAGCCTCCGAGATGCTAACGAGAGACTTCTGTAACGTCCGAAGTAGCCTCCGAGATGCTAACGAGAGACTTCTGTAACGTCTGAAGTAGCCTCCGAGATGCTAACGAGAGACTTCTGTAACGTCCGAAGTAGCCTCCGAGATGCTAACGAGAGACTTCTGTAACGTCCGAAGTAGCCTCCGAGATGCTAACGAGAGACTTCTGTAACGTCTGAAGTAGCCTCCGAGATGCTAACTAGAGACTTCTGTAACGTCCAAGTAGCCTCCGAGATGCTAACGAGAGACTTCTGTAACGCCTGAAGTAGCCTCCGAGATGCTAACGAGAGACTTCTGTAGCGTCTGAAGTAGCCTCCGAGATGCTAACTAGAGACTTCTGTAACGTCTGAAGTAGCCTCCGAGATGCTAACGAGAGACTTCTGTAACGTCTGAAGTAGCCTCCGAGATGCTAACGAGAGACTTCTGTAACGTCTGAAGTAGCCTCCGAGATGCTAACGAGAGACTTCTGTAACGTCCGAAGTAGCCTCCGAGATGCTAACGAGAGACTTCTGTAACGTCCGAAGTAGCCTCAGAGATGCTAACGAGAGACTTCTGTAGCGTCTGAAGTAGCCTCCGAGATGCTAACGAGAGACTTCTGTAACGTCTGAAGTAGCCTCCGAGATGCTAACGAGAGACTTCTGTAACGTCTGAAGTAGCCTCCGAGATGCTAACGAGAGACTTCTGTAACGTCTGAAGTAGCCTCCGAGATGCTAACGAGAGACTTCTGTAACGTCCGAAGTAGCCTCCGAGATGCTAACGAGAGACTTCTGTAACGTCCGAAGTAGCCTCAGAGATGCTAACGAGAGACTTCTGTAGCGTCTGAAGTAGCCTCCGAGATGCTAACGAGAGACTTCTGTAACGTCTGAAGTAGCCTCCGAGATGCTAACGAGAGACTTCTGTAACGTCTGAAGTAGCCTCCGAGACGCTAACGAGAGACTTCTGTAGTGTCTGAAGTAGCTTCCGAGACGCTAACGAGACTTCTGTAGCGTCTGAAGTAGCCTCCGAGATGCTAACGAGAGACTTCTGTAACGTCCGAAGTAGCCTCCGAGACGCTAACGAGAGACTTCTGTAACGTCTGAAGTAGCCTCCGAGATGCTAACGAGAGACTTCTGTAACGTCTGAAGTAGCCTCCGAGATGCTAACGAGAGACTTCTGTAACGTCTGAAGTAGCCTCCGAGATGCTAACTAGAGACTTCTGTAACGTCTGAAGTAGCCTCCGAGATGCTAACGAGAGACTTCTGTAACGTCTGAAGTAGCCTCCGAGATGCTAACGAGAGACTTCTGTAACGTCTGAAGTAGCCTCCGAGATGCTAACGAGAGACTTCTGTAGGCCTGAAGTAGCCTCCGAGATGCTAACGAGAGACTTCTGTAACGTCCAAGTAGCCTCCGAGATGCTAACGAGAGACTTCTGTAACGTCCGAAGTAGCCTCAGAGATGCTAACGAGAGACTTCTGTAGCGTCTGAAGTAGCCTCCGAGATGCTAACGAGAGACTTCTGTAACGTCTGAAGTAGCCTCCGAGATGCTAACGAGAGACTTCTGTAACGTCTGAAGTAGCCTCCGAGATGCTAACGAGAGACTTCTGTAACGTCCGAAGTAGCCTCCGAGATGCTAACGAGAGACTTCTGTAACGTCCGAAGTAGCCTCAGAGATGCTAACGAGAGACTTCTGTAGCGTCTGAAGTAGCCTCCGAGATGCTAACGAGAGACTTCTGTAACGTCTGAAGTAGCCTCCGAGATGCTAACGAGAGACTTCTGTAACGTCTGAAGTAGCCTCCGAGACGCTAACGAGAGACTTCTGTAGTGTCTGAAGTAGCTTCCGAGACGCTAACGAGACTTCTGTAGCGTCTGAAGTAGCCTCCGAGATGCTAACGAGAGACTTCTGTAACGTCCGAAGTAGCCTCCGAGACGCTAACGAGAGACTTCTGTAACGTCTGAAGTAGCCTCCGAGATGCTAACGAGAGACTTCTGTAACGTCTGAAGTAGCCTCCGAGATGCTAACGAGAGACTTCTGTAACGTCTGAAGTAGCCTCCGAGATGCTAACTAGAGACTTCTGTAACGTCTGAAGTAGCCTCCGAGATGCTAACGAGAGACTTCTGTAACGTCTGAAGTAGCCTCCGAGATGCTAACGAGAGACTTCTGTAACGTCTGAAGTAGCCTCCGAGATGCTAACGAGAGACTTCTGTAGCGTCTGAAGTAGCCTCCGAGATGCTAACGAGAGACTTCTGTAACGTCTGAAGTAGCCTCCGAGATGCTAACGAGAGACTTCTGTAACGTCTGAAGTAGCCTCCGAGATGCTAACGAGAGACTTCTGTAACGTCTGAAGTAGCCTCCGAGATGCTAACGAGAGACTTCTGTAACGTCTGAAGTAGCCTCCGAGATGCTAACGAGAGACTTCTGTAACGTCTGAAGTAGCCTCCGAGATGCTAACGAGAGACTTCTGTAACGTCTGAAGTAGCCTCCGAGATGCTAACGAGAGACTTCTGTAACGCCTGAAGTAGCCTCCGAGATGCTAACGAGAGACTTCTGTAACGTCTGAAGTAGCCTCCGAGATGCTAACGGTTGGTTCACTGCTAGCTTAGCTACAAGTTAGCATCAAACACAACAAAGGCTGTCAGTTGAATGGTGTTTTGAGCTAACGTTAGCAATCAAACATCCATAGATAGCTACAACGTTTCTGAAAGGATTCCCATCTTCTGTTATTGTTTGTAATCAGAAAACTTTATTATTTTATGGATTTCACTAATTTCAGTACGACAGTTATATACCGTTTAAATTTCATGCGTGACTCACATCTGCACTCGACTCACATCAGTTAGTGACAACCCATTGGAATAAAGTCGGTTTTATTCTCCTGTGTGTGTGTGTGTGTGTGTGTGTGTGTGTGTGTGTGTGTGTGTGTGTGTGTGTGTGTGTGTGTGTGTGTGTGTGTAAATCTCCTTTTTGGACTCTGTGTGTAGCTCAGTGATCGGATCACTGCTAACTGTGTGTTCCAGTTGTTTCTCTCGAAGTCAGCAGAGTAAATTACTGCCGTCTGCAATCAATTACTGCAGCCAAAGAGCCTCGAGGAAGTCTCTCTCTCTCTCTCTCTCTCTCTCTCTCTCTCTCTCTCTCTCTCTCTGTCTCTCTCCCCCATATTAATCACTCTGCCTTTGTGTTCTCCAAATACCTGTCAGTCCTCAGATTCCCTCTACACTGCCAAACATGAGCTCTGGCATTGTCTCTTAGTACTAAACTATCATATTAAGGTAGTTGTTCTTACATTTACACAGATGTCAGTCAGTGTTTATAACATCCTTTTGTTCCTAAATGAAGACATCTGGAGTCTGAGTTGAAAAAGAAAACAAAAAGACATGTTCATTAAAGTCTACAACACGCATATCAATTTAGAGTCAACAATTCATTTTAGCACACCTAGTTTTGTCTTTTTTCCAAAGTTTTTATCGCTTTTTCCAACAATTTGGCGCTTTTTCCCACGTTTCTGTTGCTTTTTGCGACATTTTTGTACCTATTTTCAATGCTTTAAGCGGCTTTTATTGACCATATCTGATGCTTTCTTCAATGCTTTTGCCACTTTTTCCGACATTTGATGTTCTTTTTTTTTTAAAGGTTTTTGTCTAATGAACATTTTTTCGTTTGCTTTTTGGGGTCTTTATGAGACTCAAACTGTAAGTGAGGTAACATGTAATAATACAATGCAATTAGAACCAGTTGTGGAAATTACAGCATCTGTCGAACATGTGGCATTGTTTTTTTTTTTTTTTTTACATGGTGCTCTTTGTATGCTTTGAGATAGACCTTAGTGGTCCCCTAATACTGTATCTGAAGTCTCTTTATATAGACCTTAGTGGTCCCCTAATACTGTATCTGAAGTCTCTTTATATAGACCTTAGTGGTCCCTAATACTGTATCTGAAGTCTCTTTATATAGACCTTAGTGGTCCCTAATGCTGTATCTGAAGTCTCTTTATATAGACCTTAGTGGTCCCTAATACTGTATCTGAAGTCTCTTTATATAGACCTTAGTGGTCCCCTAATACTGTATCTGAAGTCTCTTTATATAGACCTTAGTGGTCCCTAATGCTGTATCTGAAGTCTCTTTTATATAGACCTTAGTGGTCCCCTAATACTGTATCTGAAGTCTCTTTGTATAGACCTTAGTGGTCCCCTAATACTGTATCTGAAGTCTCTTTATATAGACCTTAGTGGTCCCTAATACTGTATCTGAAGTCTCTTTATATAGACCTTAGTGGTCCCTAATACTGTATCTGAAGTCTCTTTTATATAGACCTTAGTGGTCCCCTAATTCTGTATCTGAAGTCTCTTTATATAGACCTTAGTGGTCCCTAATACTGTATCTGAAGTCTCTTTTATATAGACCTTAGTGGTCCCCTAATACTGTATCTGAAGTCTCTTTATATAGACCTTAGTGGTCCCTAATACTGTATCTGAAGTCTCTTTTATATAGACCTTAGTGGTCCCTAATACTGTATCTGAAGTATCTTTATATAGACCTTAGTGGTCCCCTAATTCTGTATCTGAAGTCTCTTTATATAGACCTTAGTGGTCCCTAATACTGTATCTGAAGTCTCTTTTATATAGACCTTAGTGGTCCCCTAATACTGTATCTGAAGTCTCTTTATATAGACCTTAGTGGTCCCCTAATACTGTATCTGAAGTCTCTTTATATAGACCTTAGTGGTCCCTAATACTGTATCTGAAGTCTCTTTATATAGACCTTAGTGGTCCCTAATACTGTATCTGAAGTCTCTTTTATATAGACCTTAGTGGTCCCCTAATTCTGTATCTGAAGTCTCTTTATATAGACCTTTAGTGGTCCCTAATACTGTATCTGAAGTCTCTTTTATATAGACCTTAGTGGTCCCTAATACTGTATCTGAAGTATCTTTATATAGACCTTAGTGGTCCCCTAATACTGTATCTGAAGTCTCTTTATATAGACCTTAGTGGTCCCTAATACTGTATCTGAAGTCTCTTTTATATAGACCTTAGTGGTCCCCTAATACTGTATCTGAAGTCTCTTTATATAGACGTTAGTGGTCCCCTACTGTATCTGAAGTCTCTTTTATATAGACCTTAGTGGTCCCCTAATACTGTCTCTGAAGTCTCTTTATATAGACCTTAGTGGTCCCTAATACTGTATCTGAAGTCTCTTTTATATAGACCTTAGTGGTCCCCTAATACTGTATCTGAAGTCTCTTTATATAGACCCTAGTGGTCCCCTAATACTGTATCTGAAGTCTCTTTATATAGACCTTAGTGGTCCCTAATACTGTATCTGAAGTCTCTTTATATAGACCTTAGTGGTCCCCTAATACTGTATCTGAAGTCTCTTTTATATAGACCCTAGTGGTCCCTAATACTGTATCTGAAGTCTCTTTATATAGACCTTAGTGGTCCCTAATACTGTATCTGAAGTCTCTTTATATAGACCCTAGTGGTCCCCTAATACTGTATCTGAAGTCTCTTTATATAGACCCTAGTGGTCCCCTAATACTGTATCTGAAGTCTCTTTATATAGACCTTAGTGGTCCCTAATACTGTATCTGAAGTCTCTTTATATAGACCCTAGTGGTCCCCTAATACTGTATCTGAAGTCTCTTTATATAGACCTTAGTGGTCCCCTAATACTGTATCTGAAGTCTCTTTATATAGACCTTAGTGGTCCCCTAATACTGTATCTGAAGTCTCTTTATATAGACCTTAGTGGTCCCCTAATGCTGTATCTGAAGTATCTTTATATAGACCTTAGTGGTCCCCTAATACTGGATCTGAAGTCTCTTTCCCAAAATTCAGCCTTGGTGCAGAATTACAGCCACTAGATCCAGTCCCACCATGAGCTTTTCTTAGTATGTGACATTTCTGAGTCTGTAGCTATTGAGCCGGAAAGAGGGGGGTCAAGATGGAGGGTGGGGGGTTGCTTTGGCCTGGTGGATAATGTTAAAAAACCCATAAAGTGACATTTTCATGCCACTGGACCTTTAACATTTAGCGACTATTCATAGACTAGTTGACATAAGAACAGACGTCTAGCTAGCATCCTGTTTTCATGTTCCTGTATGTGTTTTTATTCTTCCAGCAGCGAGGAAGCACATGAAGCAGGACTCCATGATGAACGAGGAGTGGAAGAGCATGTTTGGGTCTCAGGAGCCGCCCTCCACGCAGCCCGCCACGGTGTGTTTGAGATTCATTGTTGTTTACAGTAATCAGGTCATGTCTGGGACTGGTGCTGTGCAGCCAGAGGCACATTCACACTCCATGCGTTAATAGTTTGTTTTAGGCTCGTGCCTGAACCAATTTTGGTTAGGAGTGTCTCGAGAAGCTGAGTTATGCCTGCTGTTAGCATCTGGATCAAAGCCTGAACACACAGATCGGTTAATCACTCCCCGATGTGAGGAGAGTGCAGATTTGAGTCAAGCTTTGCATCAAGTAGCATATAAGATGCTAACGAGAGACTTCTGTAACGTCAACACAGTAAAAATGGACCTACTTAACCAAGTTGGTTCACTGCTAGCTTAGCTACAAGTTAGCATCAAACACAACAAAGGCTGTCAGTTGAATGGTGTTTTGAGCTAACGTTAGCATCAAACACAACAAAGGATGTCAGTTGAATGGTGTTTTGAGCTAACGTTAGCATCAAACACAACAAAGGATGTCAGTTGAATGGTGTTTTGAGCTAACGTTAGCATCAAACACAACAAAGGATGTCAGTTGAATGGTGTTTTGAGCTAACGTTAGCATCAAACACAACAAAGGCTGTCAGTTGAATGGTGTTTTGAGCAACGTTAGCATCAAACACAACAAAGGATGTCAGTTAAATGGTGTTTTGAGCTAACGTTAGCATCAAACACAACAAAGGATGTCAGTTGAATGGTGTTTTGAGCTAACGTTAGCATCAAACACAACAAAGGCTGTCAGTTGAATGGTGTTTTGAGCTAACGTTAGCATCAAACACAACAAAGGATGTCAGTTGAATGGTGTTTTGAGCTAACGTTAGCATCAAACACAACAAAGGATGTCAGTTGAATGGTGTTTTGAGCTAACGTTAGCATCAAACACAACAAAGGATGTCAGTTGAATGGTATTTTGAGCTAACGTTAGCATCAAACACAACAAAGGATGTCAGTTGAATGGTGTTTTGAGCTAACGTTAGCATCAAACACAACAAAGGATGTCAGTTAAATGGTGTTTTGAGCTAACGTTAGCATCAAACACAACAAAGGATGTCAGTTGAATGGTGTTTTGAGCTAACGTTAGCATCAAACACAACAAAGGCTGTCAGTTGAATGGTGTTTTGAGCTAACGTTAGCATCAAACACAACAAAGGATGTCAGTTGAATGGTGTTTTGAGCTAACGTTAGCATCAAACACAACAAAGGATGTCAGTTGAATGGTGTTTTGAGCTAACGTTAGCATCAAACACAACAAAGGATGTCAGTTGAATGGTGTTTTGAGCTAACGTTAGCATCAAACACAACAAAGGATGTCAGTTGAATGGTATTTTGAGCTAACGTTAGCATCAAACACAACAAAGGATGTCAGTTGAATGGTGTTTTGAGCTAACGTTAGCATCAAACACAACAAAGGATGTCAGTTAAATGGTGTTTTGAGCTAACGTTAGCATCAAACACAACAAAGGATGTCAGTTAAATGGTGTTTTGAGCTAACGTTAGCAATCAATTCACAAATTCACAATTTTCGTTATGACACGTTATGCCGTAAACCGTTTAAATCCGAGCTTGCGACACTTTCCTCACATTGGGCAGTGACCAGGTTAGTCAAAAGTAGTTTAACTAAATAGACTACAAACACGACACAGGTGTAATGGTGGGGTGTGTAAGTGGATATGACCTCAGTCGTGTTTGCCATGTGTGGATGGGTGAATGTCAGAATCAAAAATCAGCTTTATTTACCAGATATGAGAACACATACGAGGAACTTTGCTTTGGATTGTAATGCTCATACAAAACAAACAACGTAGACTCACTAATGTAGACTCACTAATGTAGACTCATTATAAACAGAAACAATATAGACAGGTTGAGGCAATAGTGCAATAAAGAGTGCAAAGTATGCAGGAGTAAATTATGATAGTTATTATTTTAAGTATGTAGAGCGTCCTCTGGTGGACAGACTATGCAACGCCATCACTAACGGGGACGTTGTAGAGCGTCCTCTGGTGGACAGACTATGCAACGCCATCACTAACGGGGACGTTGTAGAGCGTCCTCTGGTGGACAGACTATGCAACGCCATCACTAACGGGACGTTGTAGAGCGTCCTCTGGTGGACAGACTATGCAACGCCATCACTAACGGGACGTTGTAGAGCGTCCTCTGGTGGACAGACTATGCAACGCCATCACTAACAGGGACGTTGTAGAGCGTCCTCTGGTGGACAGACTATGCAACGCCATCACTAACAGGGACGTTGTAGAGCGTCCTCTGGTGGACAGACTATGCAACGCCATCACTAACGGGACGTTGTAGAGCGTCCTCTGGTGGACAGACTATGCAACGCCATCACTAACGGGGACGTTGTAGAGCGTCCTCTGGTGGACAGACTATGCAACGCCATCACTAATAACATGGTTGACCGTCTGTAACTTCTTGCATTTTCTAATTGGATAAAACCCTTAAAAATAATCAAAGTTCTGAGAAAACTTGATGGAGCAGTCAGTAGAATGCGGCGTTGGTGTGTTTGCAGGCTGCTGACGGGCCGGGGAGTCAGGTCAGGAAGAGCGCCGCGGTCCCGGCGCTGCCCGTGCTGCAGTCGGTGGCGAGCGGCCCGGCCTACCAGCGCCGCATCAACACCTGCAAGGCGGAGCTGCAGCAGCTGGTGCAGCAGAAGCGGGAGCAGTGCAGCGCCGAGCGCATGGCCAAACAGATGATGGAGAGCGCAGAGTGGGAGAGTCGGCCTCCGCCCCCAGGTAACACACACACACACACACACACACACACACACACACACACACACAGTCTCTCACACACACACACACACACACACACAGTCTCTCACACACACACACACACAGTCTCTCACACACACACACACAGTCTCACACACACACACACACTCTCACACACACACACACACACACACAGTCTCTCACACACACACACACACACACACACACACACACACACACACACATAGTCTCTCACACAGTCACACTCACACATAGTCTCTCACACACACACACAAAGATTCACACAAACACACACACAGTGTCACACACACACAGTAAGACGCGCACACAGAAACACACAGACACACACACATGTCGCACTGTTGCTTGCTCTGGAGGAAACTACTAGAACTGTTGGGTCCTTGTAAATTCTGGAGTGTGGTCTAGACCTGCTCTATCTGGTCTAGACCTACTCTATCTGTAAAGTGTCTCCAGATAACTCTTGTTATGAATTGATACTATAAATAAATTGAATTGAAATTGAATTGAACATAGACACGCACGCACACACCCACACACAAAGATTCACACAAACACACACACACACACACACACACATAAAAAGACTGAAAGTCTTTCATAGACTAACTATAAACCCACAGTGAGAGTTCCCACCCTGAGATCTCAGTAAGACTCCCCGAGCTGTGGCCGTGTGTTTCAGGGTGGCACCCTAAAGGACTGCTGGTCGCTCACCTCCACGAACACAAAGCTGCCGTGAACCGCATCCGAGTCTCTGACGAACACTCCATCTTCGCCACGGCGTCCAACGACGGCACCGTTAAGGTCTGGGACAGTCAGAAGATGGAGGGAAAGACCACGACCACCAGGTGAGACGTTAAAACCACCGACAGGAGATGCACCTGTGTCCCTTATTTAATCCAACGTTTCCAAAATCTTGTTTTTAGTGAATTTATTATTTATAGAGTTTAGAATTGTAAAAAGCCGCTGTTGCTTTTTCTTTAAATCCAGAAACACGTTACAAAACATAAACAGATTTTCCTAACATTAGCTATTTGTAGTTATTTAAGAGTTCTCACTAAAATAATGTGATTTGTTTTATTGTCACAACAGAACATCAAAATATATTAAAGTTCTGATGATAAAATATAGAAAAATACAAACTTAAGATATGAAATTTAAAAATAATCAGTGTTACCAACAGGGACGTTGTAGAGCGTCCTCTGGTGGACAGACTATGCAACGCCATCACTAACAGGGACGTTGTAGAACGTCCTCTGGTGGACAGACTATGCAACGCCATCACTAACGGGGACGTTGTAGAGCGTCCTCTGGTGGACAGACTATGCAACGCCATCACTAACAGGGACGTTGTAGAACGTCCTCTGGTGGACAGACTATGCAACGCCATCACTAACGGGGACGTTGTAGAGCGTCCTCTGGTGGACAGACTATGCAACACCATCACTAACGGGGACGTTGTAGAGCGCCCTCTGGTGGACAGACTATGCACCGCCATCACTAACGGGGACGTTGTAGAGCGTCCTCTGGTGGACAGACTATGCAACGCCATCACTAACAGGGACGTTGTAGAGCGTCCTCTGGTGGACAGACTATGCAACGCCATCACTAACAGGGACGTTGTAGAGCGTCCTCTGGTGGACAGACTATGCACCGCCATCACTAACGGGACGTTGTAGAGCGTCCTCTGGTGGACAGACTATGCAACGCCATCACTAACGGGACGTTGTAGAGCGTCCTCTGGTGGACAGACTATGCAACACCATCACTAACGGGACGTTGTAGAGCGTCCTCTGGTGGACAGACTATGCAACGCCATCACTAACGGGACGTTGTAGAGCGTCCTCTGGTGGACAGACTATGCAACGCCATCACTAACGGGACGTTGTAGAACGTCCTCTGGTGGACAGACTATGCAACGCCATCACTAACGGGACGTTGTAGAGCGTCCTCTGGTGGACAGACTATGCAACGCCATCACTAACAGGGACGTTGTAGAACGTCCTCTGGTGGACAGACTATGCAACGCCATCACTAACGGGGACGTTGTAGAGCGTCCTCTGGTGGACAGACTATGCAACACCATCACTAACAGGGACGTTGTAGAGCGCCCTCTGGTGGACAGACTATGCAACACCATCACTAACGGGGACGTTGTAGAGCGTCCTCTGGTGGACAGACTATGCACCGCCATCACTAACGGGACGTTGTAGAGCGTCCTCTGGTGGACAGACTATGCAACGCCATCACTAACAGGGACGTTGTAGAGCGTCCTCTGGTGGACAGACTATGCAACGCCATCACTAACAGGGACGTTGTAGAGCGTCCTCTGGTGGACAGACTATGCACCGCCATCACTAACGGGGACGTTGTAGAGCGTCCTCTGGTGGACAGACTATGCAACGCCATCACTAACGGGACGTTGTAGAGCGTCCTCTGGTGGACAGACTATGCAACACCATCACTAACGGGACGTTGTAGAGCGTCCTCTGGTGGACAGACTATGCAACGCCATCACTAACGGGACGTTGTAGAGCGTCCTCTGGTGGACAGACTATGCAACACCATCACTAACGGGACGTTGTAGAGCGTCCTCTGGTGGACAGACTATGCACCGCCATCACTAACGGGACGTTGTAGAGCGTCCTCTGGTGGACAGACTATGCAACGCCATCACTAACAGGGACGTTGTAGAGCGTCCTCTGGTGGACAGACTATGCAACGCCATCACTAACAGGGACGTTGTAGAGCGTCCTCTGGTGGACAGACTATGCAACGCCATCACTAACAGGGACGTTGTAGAGCGTCCTCTGGTGGACAGACTATGCAACGCCATCACTAACAGGGACGTTGTAGAGCGTCCTCTGGTGGACAGACTATGCAACGCCATCACTAACAGGGACGTTGTAGAGCGTCCTCTGGTGGACAGACTATGCAACGCCATCACTAATAACAATGTTGACCGTCCGTTTTTATTCTTGAAATATTCATCCTTCAGAATCATTCATTCGTCATTACATATGATTCTGATGAATGGATATTTTTTTAAAAGCAGCACTTGTAGTGGACTCAAACTTGATGGTGCACAATCGCCTAATTAACTTCACATTGTAGCTTGCTTCGCAGGGTAAATAGGTTATAAAAAAAACAAAGTTACCTTTTAACTTTGGATGTAGGCGTGAATGTCCTCGGTCCAGAGCGTCCTTCAGATTTAGCTGTGGAAACACGTGACTGCGTCACTTTCTTCATTCAGAATCAGAATCAGCTTTATTTCATGTAGGTATGAGGACACATACATAGGATATATACACATACTGGATATGACATATATTGACGTAGACGTTGTCCTCCTGCAGGTCTGTGCTGACGTATTCTCGGATCGGCGGCAACGTGAAGACGTTGACCTTCTGTCAGGGCTCTCATTACCTGGCCGTGGCGTCGGATAACGGCTCCATCCAGCTGCTGGCGGTCGAAGCAAACAAACCCCCCAAATCCCCCAAAGTCCAGCCCTTCCAGACCAGGTAACCCACACACACACACACACACATACACACATACACAGACGCACGTACGCGCACAGACGCACACACACAAACAAAGACACACGCACAAAGAGACACACACACACACAGAGACACACACAGAGACACACACAGACGCACGTACGCGCACAGACGCGCACACACAAACAAAGACACACGCACAAAGAGACACACACACACAACTAGACACACACACACAGACAGACAGAGACACACACAGATGCACGTACGCGCAAAGACGCGTGCACACACACACACAAAAACTAAGACACACGCGCAAAGAGAGACACACACACACAGACGCGCACACACACACAGAGACACACACACACGCAGAGACACACACACACACAGAGACACACACAGACACAGACACACACACACACACACAGATGCACACACACAGAGACACAGGGACACACACACAGACACGCACGCATGCACAAAGAGACACTCAGAGACACACGCACGCGCACACACGCACATGCACACGCACACACACGCACACACACGCACACACACACATACACACACATACACACACACACACACACACACACACACACACACTATACCCACAGTACTGATGCATGACATGTCTCCTCTGTCGTACGTGTCCCTCCTCTCAGGTCTCTGGACCTGAAGGAGGACGGCTGTGCCGTGGACATCCACCATTTTAACTCGGGCTCCCAATCGGTGCTGGCGTACGCCACCGTCAACGGCTCGCTGGTCGGCTGGGACCTTCGCTCCAACGCCAACGCCTGGACGCTCCGCCACGACCTCCGCCTCGGACTCATCACCTCCTTCACCGTGGACATGCACCAGTGCTGGCTCTGCCTAGGTTGGTGTTGGTGTCTCTGTGAGGACCAGTTTCAGGGTTAGACTAAGCAGTGGGTTTTCCTAGCTTTGTGACTACAACTGCAGATAGATAGATAGATAGATAGATAGATAGATAAAATGAAATACTAGGATACAATACACATGAAATAATAATAGGAATAAAATACAAGAACAAATATTTGAATATATAAAAGTTGGTGTTTTTTTTTTTTTTGTTATTTGAAAATTCAATGAACATTTTTGACATTTAGATGAAAAAAATGCCAAATTTGAAACTTGCACTATAGGTGGAAATCAGTTCGTAGCATCACCACAGTAAAAATCTGTGTACTGTATATGTAGGTGAATTTCTGTTAACCCTCATGTCGTCCTCGGGTCAAATTTGACCCGTTTTCAGTTTTTTCATCACATAAAATGGGCCGTCGAAATAAGCTGAAAATGTCAACATTAGAAATATCAAATAACGTTGGAAAAAACATAAAAAAAAAGACCCAAAACGTTGAAAAAGTGACAAAAATGTCCGAAAATGCGCGAAAAACTTGTTTTCATGGTTGACAGGAAGACAACACAAGGGTTAAAGTGAAAATTGAGCATTCACAGAATACCTGACTAATCCTGCTGCATCTCATACCAACACTCAGGAAATGAGAGGAATCCTCTGGAGAATTCCCTCTATGATGAATTCCCATTCATGTGACGCCTTTGTTTTTAACATGACATGACTCGTTAGACTAGTTTCCGCTCTATAGTTCTCCTCCGACCTGTGTGTCCCTCTACAGGGACGAGCAGCGGCACCATGGCCTGCTGGGATATGCGGTTCCAGCTCCCCATCTCTAACCACTCCCACCCTGCCCGAGCACGAATCAGACGGCTGCTGATGCATCCTCTCTACCAATCATCTGTCATCGCAGGTGAGAGGACGACAGAGACCTGTGTGTTAATACGCTGAGCGGTGTCCCTGTTCATGTCCACTGGTCTTTCTTTACTTGGAATCTAGTTCAGGTCTGACTGACGTATATCTGTCTCTCTGTCTGTATGTCTCTCTCTGTCTGTCTGTATGTCTCTCTCTGTCTGTCTGTATGTCTCTCTCTGTCTCCATCTGTCTCTCTCTCAATCTCTGTCTGTCTCTCTCTCTGTCTGCCTGTCTCTCTGTCTGTCTGTATGTCTCTCTGTGTCTCTGTCTGTATGTCTCTCTCTGTCTCTGTCTGTCTATATGTCTTTCTGTCTCCATCTGTCTCTCTCTCAATCTCTGTCTGTCTCTCTCTCTGTCTGCCTGTCTCTCTGTCTGTCTGTATGTCTCTCTGTGTCTCTGTCTGTATGTCTCTCTCAATCATGGTCTGTCTCTCTCTCTGTCTCTCTCTCTGTCTGTTTGTATCTCTCTCTGTCGCTCTGTCTCTCTATACGTCTCCATCTGTCTCTCTCTGTCGCTCTGTCTGTCTTTATGTCTCTCTCTCTGTCTATCTCTGTTTGTATGTCTCTCTGTCTCTCTCTCTCTCTGTCTGTCTGTCTCTGCCTGCCTTGTCTTTCTCTCTCTGTCTGTCTGTCTGCAGCTGTCCAGGGGAATAATGAAGTGTCCATGTGGGACATGGAGACCGGAGATCGTAAGTTCACCCTGTGGGCGAGCTCTGCCCCCCCCCTCTCTGAGATGCAGGTAGGTGTGCTTCTAAAAATGATTTCATGTTTTCAGATTTCTGTTCAGTTTTATTATTTTCTCATTGATTGATTGTGTGTGTGTGTGTGTGTGTGTGTGTGTGTGTGTGTGTGTGTGTGTGTGTGTGTGTGTGTGTGTGTGTGTGTGTAGCCATCTCCTCACAGTGTCCATGGGATCTACTGCAGTCCTGCTGACGGGAACCCTCTGCTGCTGACCGCGGGATCCGACATGCGGATCAGGTCTGAATAAAAACCAGAACTATTTTCTATCAGCTTGTTTTTAATGTAAAGTCAATATATTCTGAAGTGATTACACTATTAATGAAATATGTATAAATAAATCTGTCCCTAACTGGAATAATTAGACGAATAAATGAATGTATGTGTAGTGTCTTGCACCCGCTAACAGCCTCTGGGAGGAGGTAAGGTTGTTAAATGAAAGTCGTGATGTTCAGGTTCTGGGACTTGGCGTATCCTGAGCGCTCGTACATCGTAGCGGGAGGAGCCAACGACTCGCTGCACTGCCCGTCCGTCCTCTACAACAGGAAGATCATCGAAGGAACCGAGGTCGTACAGGTGGGTGCACACAGGTCAGGTTGGAGGGCTTCATCCTCCCTGGAGGAGAGACAGCTGTTGGTCTCTAAACTCTCCAGTTGAAGGCAGGCTTGCACCATTCGGGGGAAAAAATAGGAATCACGATTTCTTTAGCTTAGAATTAATATCACGATTCTCTGCAACGATTATTTCCTCACACAGTGTAATATTTAAAGTAAAGTAAAGTATTTTTATTAGTCTCCCTAAGGAGAAATTTGCTTTGGACACTGAGCAACTCACTTTGCTGCAAGAGTTACAGACATACCGACAAGCATAGGGTTAAAAACAATTAAAAGACAAATGTACAGTCAACATAAGGGCCACTCGAAGGCCTGTGCAAATTGCAGATTTACAATTTCCTATACTAAACAAGATAAAATTATATTAGATATAAGATATTTATTGCACACATGACAAACAAGTTGGTAGAACCGAACATAGATTTCTTTTGGCACTAATAACACGTTATTACACATTATTATTATTATTATTATTATTATTATTATTAATAATAGCATTTTTCACACCACATCACCACAAGCCTTCAGAGGCTTCAATGAAGAGAAGAGAGCGTCGCAGCACTTTAAAACCTATTTTATACAGTCTGTATTTAAAACTCACAGGAGAAAGAAGAAGTTTATGATGCATTTTTGTTCAAAGTTGTTAAAAAGGTTGATGCCATAAAGTCTGAAAGTCTTTGTCCAGAGCTGTGTTTATGTATCTGTACATGACCGAAGCCTCAGGTTGTCTTTAGCAGCCAAGATAAATGACCGATAGAAGACTTTGAGGCACGAGGGACAGATGTAGAAAGACTAAAAAGACTCCAACGCGTCTGTGTGTTACGATGAATAGATTTGCTGAGATTAGACACGTCCCCAAACGAGGTCTCCTCTCGCTGGAGAAAGAGAAGATAAGACCGGATGGTTCTGGTTAACTCGGCCAGACTCTACACATTGTTGGTCCCGTATACTTGTTCTCGCCTTATTATCCTCTGCAGAGTGGAAGAAAATCCACCGAAGACCAACCGTGACCCAGTTGAACAGCTGTCTTTATTTTTGATTTTTAACAAAAGTCTCACTTTCAAAACGTTTTGTCTCCTCTGCACAGAAAACTTCCACAGTAGAGCTGCAAAGATGAATTGATTAGTTGTCAACTATTAAATGAATCGCCAGTGGCCGGGTTGGCTCAGTGGGTAGAACAGGCGCACATTTACATTTACACATTTACATAGAGGGTTATGCCTCGATGCAGAGGTCGAGGGTTCGAGTCCGACCTGTGACGATTTCCTCTGTGTCTCTCCCTTTTCACATGTCCTGTCAATTGAAGGCGGAAAAGCCCCAAAAAAATAATCGTAAACAAATATTTTTATATTTTTTAATTTTTTAATGTTTATATTTTTTTTTATTATGTTTAATTTTTTGAATTTTTTAATTTTTTTGTAATTTTGAATTTTTTTTTAAATTTAATTTTTTAATTTTTTAATTTTTTAATTTTTTTAATTTTTTAAATTTCAATTTCAATCAGCAACTATTATGATAATCCATTAACTGTTTTAGTCATTTTTTGTGGAAAAAGTCAAACTTCATATGTCAGCTTGTTAAATGTGAATGTTGTTATTATTATTATTATTATTATTAATAATAATAATGATAATAATAATAATAATAATAATAATAATGATAATGATAATAATAATAATAATAATAATAATAATAATAATAATAATAATAATAATAATAATAATGTTTCCTTTATTAGTCCCACAAGGGGAAGTTACAAGTGTTCTACTTTCTTCTCTCCTCTGTGACAAGAACCTGAATATCTTAAAAGATTTATGGACAAGAAGAAAAAGGCTGATGGGAAATGTAGTTGTTAACTTTAACCTGTTAACCTTTGAAGGTGTGTTAAACCAACCCTAATGTGTGTGTAGGAGATCCACAGCAAGCAGAAGAGCGGCGTGGTGGAGGACTCGCCCCGCCGCGGCCCCGAGTCGCTCCCTGTGGGACACCACGACATCATCACGGACATCGCCACCTTCCAGACCACGCAGGGCTTCATCGTCACCTCCTCCAGAGACGGCATCGTCAAAGTCTGGAAGTGACGACCAGACGAGGACACGCACACACAGACACATGCGCACGCACGCACGCACACACACACACACACACACACACACACACACACACACACACACACACATTGATAGATAGACAGACAGACAGACACAGACACACAGGATACATGTTTCTTGTGTGGTTTCTAAAGTGAAGTGAGGACAAGACGAGAACATCCACACACACACACACACACACACACACACACACACAGACAGACAGACAGACAGACAGACAGACAGACACACACACACACACACACACACATAGAGAGACAGACAGACAGACACACACACACACACACACACAGGATACATGTGTTCCTTGTGTGGTTTCTAAAGTGAAGTGAGGACAAGACGAGAACATGCGCACACACACACACACACACACACACACACACACACACACACATATATACACTCACACACACACATATACACTCACACACACACAGGATACATGTGTTTCTTATGTGGTTTCTAATCTGTGATGCTTTCGAGACTCAGAGTTTTATCCCCTTTGGCCGTTGCAGTTTGAACCAATTAACTCACTGTAGTTGACCAACACCTCCTCCCATTGGCTGATTCTGGTCACTTCCTGTTCCTCAGCCCGTCATATTTACACAGCCCGGCAGCTGTCACACAGGAACGCTTCCTGCCTCGCATTATTAACCCTCGTGTCGTCTTCCCGTCAAAATCCCGTGAAAATCAACACTTCTGTTGACGCTTTTTATCGATGTTTTTTTGACGTTTTCAACACCTAATGTTGAGTAAGAAACAAGATAACTTATCTAACACTTCTAAATCTAAGTTTGTTTTTTTTTAATCTCGGTAAGAACAAAATAATTTGCAGTGTGCACTTCCTATGCTAATTTTTGACGTAGGTCAGTTTTTTTAACGGGTTTTGGTGCGTTCCTTTTGTAAAATATGAATCACAATTTTTGTCCGGGGACAAAAATCCGAAAAGGTGACGAAAAAAGCGACAAAGAGGCAACGTCAAACCAGTTACAGAGGACGGGGACGGAGGTTAGAGCGCTGACACAGAGACAGAGGACGGGGACGGAGGTTAGAGCGCTGACACAGAGACAGAGGACAGGGACGGAGGTTAGACACAGAGACAGAGGACGGGGACGGAGGTTAGAGCACTGACACAGAGACAGAGGACGGGGACGGAGGTTAGACACAGAGACAGAGGACGGGACGGAGGTTAGACACAGAGACAGAGGACGGGACGGAGGTTAGACACAGAGACAGAGGACGGGGACGGAGGTTAGACACAGAGGACGGGGACGGAGGTTTGAGCGCCGACACAGAGACAGAGGACGGGACGGAGGTTAGAGCGCCGACACAGAGACAGAGGACAGGGACGGAGGTTAGAGACAGAGGACGGGGACGTGATGTCCAGATGATGTCCTCTGGGACAGCTGCTGATCTTTCGGGGAGCTAGTCGTCCCCACTGATCCTGAAATGAGGACGTTAACGGCTCGTTACGCAGTATTTCACCTCTAATGACTCAGTCTCTTAATAACAATAACAGCTGGAGCTACGAGATATTATTACGTCTCTAAAACACTCGTTTGTCTCCTTTTATTTTGACTTTTTTGTTTCTAACATTCTAGAATTAAATATTTAAATGGAAGTTCTTTGATCTCAACCTTTGATCTTTATTCTGTGGAGAGACAAACGAATGTTAATCGTTAGAATCTCTTCACCGTCCAAAAAACCACAAATAACATTTACACAAAGACATGCTCTCTCTCTCTCTCTCTCTCTCTCTCTCTCTCTCTCTCTCTCTCTCTCTCTCTCTCTCTCTCTCTCTCTCGCTCTGTCTCGCTCTCTCTCTCGCTCTGTCTCTCTCTCTGTCTCTGTCTCTGTCTCTCTCTCTCTCGCTCTGTCTCTCTCTCTGTCTCTGTCTCTGTCTCTCTCGCTCTCTCTCTCTCTCGCTCTGTCTCTCTCTCTCTGTCTCTGTCTCGCTCTCTCTCTCTCTCTCTCTCTCTCTCGCTCTGTCTCTCGCTCTGTCTCTCTCTCTGTCTCTCTCTCGCTCTCTCTCTCTTTCTCTCTCTGTCTCTCTCTCTCTCTATATATATATATATATATATAATGTGTCTACACAGTAGATTTTGTAAATATGTTATCTTAAATCTAAGTAATAAAGTTGGATTTGAAGCTTGTACAAACTACCCAGCGCTGCATGTTGCTGCTGCAACAGGAACACGTGACCTACCTTTCAATGTCAGACAGGAACACGTGACCTGCCTTTCAATGTCAGACAGGAACACGTGACCTGCCTTTCAATGTCAGACCGGAACACGTGACCTGCCTTTCAATGTCAGACAGGAACACGTGACCTGCCTTTCAATGTCAGACCGGAACACGTGACCTGCCTTTCAATGTCAGACAGGAACACGTGACCTGCCTTTCAATGTCAGACCGGAACACGTGACCTGCCTTTCAATGTCAGACAGGAACACGTGACCTGCCTTTCAATGTTAGACAGGAACACGTGACCTGCCTTTCAATGTTAGACAGGAACACGTGACCTGCCTTTCAATGTTAGACAGGAACACGTGACCTGCCTTTCAATGTTAGACAGGAACACGTGACCTGCCTTTCAATGTTAGACAGGAACACGTGACCTACCTTTCAATGTTAGACAGGAACACGTGACCTACCTTTCAATGTTAGACAGGAACACGTGACCTGCCTTTCAATGTTAGACAGGAACACGTGACCTACCTTTCAATGTTAGACAGGAACACGTGACCTGCCTTTCAATGTCAGACAGGAACACGTGACCTGCCTTTCAATGTCAGACAGGAACACGTGACCTGCCTTTCAATGTTAGACAGGAACACGTGACCTGCCTTTCAATGTTAGACAGGAACACGTGACCTGCCTTTCAATGTTAGACTGGAACACGTGACCTGCCTTTCAATGTTAGACAGGAACACGTGACCTGCCTTTCAATGTTAGACAGGAACACGTGACCTACCTTTCAATGTTAGACAGGAACACGTGACCTGCCTTTCAATGTTAGACAGGAACACGTGACCTGCCTTTCAATGTTAGACAGGAACACGTGACCTGCCTTTCAATGTCAGACAGGAACACGTGACCTGCCTTTCAATGTCAGACAGGAACACGTGACCTGCCTTTCAATGTCAGACAGGAACACGTGACCTGCCTTTCAATGTTAGACAGGAACACGTGACCTGCCTTTCAATGTTAGACAGGAACACGTGACCTACCTTTCAATGTTAGACAGGAACACGTGACCTACCTTTCAATGTTAGACAGGAACACGTGACCTGCCTTTCAATGTTAGACAGGAACACGTGACCTACCTTTCAATGTTTGTTTTTTCTGTCAAATAAAACCAACAAAATCAGTTCTCCTCGTTATTGGTCGCTTGTTTCAATTAAATGGTGTGCGTGTGTGTGTGTTTGTGTGCGTGTCTCTACATGTGTGTGGTGTGTGTCTGTCTCTGCGTGGCTCTGTGTGTGTGTCTGTCTCTGCGTGCGTGTGTGTTTCTACGTGTGCGTGTGTCTGTCTCTGCGTGCGTGCGTGTGTGTTTCTATGTGTGTGTGTCTGTCTCTGCGTGCGTGCGTGTTTCTACGTGTGTGTGTCTGCGTGTGTCTGTCTCTGCGTGCGTGCGTGTGTCTGTCTGCGTGTGTGTGTGTCTCTGTGTCTGTCTGCGTGTGTGTGTGTCTCTGTGTCTGTCTGCGTGTGTCTCTGTGTGTCTGTCTGCGTGTGTGTGTGTCTCTGTGTGTCTGTCTCTGCGTGTGTGTGTGTCTGCGTGTGTGTGTCTCTGCGTGCGTGTCTCTGTGTGTCTGTCTCTGCGTGTCTCTGCGTGTGTGTGTCTGCGTGTGTGTCTGTCTCTGCGTGTGTGTGTCTCTGTGTGTCTGTCTCTGCGTGTGTGTGTGTGTGTCTGCGTGTGTCTGTCTCTGCGTGCGTGTGTCTCTGTGTGTCTGTCTCTGCGTGTGTGTGTCTGCGTGTGTGTCTGTATCTGCGTGTGTGTGTCTCTGCGTGTGTGTGTCTGTCTCTGCGTGTGTGTGTGTGTCTGCGTGTGTCTGTCTCTGTGTGTCTGTCTCTGCGTGTGTGTGTGTGTCTGTCTCTGCGTGTGTCTGTCTCTGCGTGTGTGTGTGTCTGCGTGTGTCTGTCTCTGCGTGTGTGTGTCTGCGTGTGTGTCTGTCTCTACGTGTGTGTGTCTCTGTGTGTGTGTGTCTGCGTGTGTGTCTGTCTCTGCGTGTGTGTGTGTCTCTGTGTGTCTGTCTCTGCGTGTGTGTGTGTGTGTGTGTGTGTGTGTGTGTGTGTGTGTCTATGTGTCTAATCTGTGACATTACGTCTCAAACTGGAAACCCTGAGTCTGATGTTACATCAATCTGGCCATCACGTTTTTATTTATATTATATTTCATCTTTATTGAAACAGCTGCAGGTTTCATCCCAGCTGATCATAAAAAACACACACACACACACGGTCCAGAAGGAATTCAAAGGTTTTCTGAGATTTCTTTATTAGTATTTAACATGAAGCACCATTGGTTGGGTTAATAAAGCAGTCAGGGACCCCCAGGTCCAGACAGATGGACTGACCCCCCACAATGATCTGGTAATGTGTATTTCCATCAGTTGAAATATATTTTTATTCAGCGGCTTGTTGTTCACATGTGAAGAACCTGCAGCTGAACCGGGGTCTCAGGGGTCTCTGGGGTCTCAGGGGCCTGTGGGGCCGGGCCCCGTCTTCCTGGGGATTCTGGGAGTTTTCTTTCTTACTGGTAATGGGAGTCCACGTCCAGTAGGGGCCGACCGATACTGGACCCGATGCGATTTACAGTAAATAATCAGAATCTTCTGGAATGTCACAAACTCCCAACACAACACAACGCAACACAACACAACAACACAACGCAACACAGTGTAAATACTCTCGTACGAGTACGTCTGGCATCCAGAAATCTTTAAGTAAATAAAAAAATACTAAATTTAACTACAGTAAGCGTCCATTTCAAAATAATATGCTGTTATAACGAAGTGTAGCAGGAGAGTCGCACAGCTGTAGAGCTTTGATGTTTACTGGAATCGCTTTTTGGTCAAATAAAACATCCATGCAGACGGCCTGCTAGCTGCTAGCAGTTAGCGGCTAGCAGTTAGCGGCTAGCAGTTAGCGGCTAGCAGTTAGCGGCTAGCAGTTAGCTGCAGTTAGCTGTTAGCCCTCCAGCTGTAACGCTTCATCTGCCAGCGCTGCCTTATCCGAGTAAATCGCCCTGACAACAATGACTCAAACTCTAAGGTAAGTCTGATATTTTCGTGTGTGTGTGTGTGTGTGTGTGTGTGTGTGTGTGTGTGTGTGTGTGTGTCATGTCTAAAAATTGTCTGAAATACAAAGCTGGAGCTGATGATCATGAAAGGTGAACTCTTCTCTCAACAGGATGACAAGATGGCGCTGGTTGTCTCCGTCTGTCTTTCAGCAGCTGGACGGACAGACAGCCGGATGTGAGTCCGATGATCAGCTGTGGAGACACGTTCCTGATCCTGATCCTGATCCTGTTCCTGTTCCTGATCCTGATCCTGATCCTTCCAGCAGTCATTTATAATCCGCCTCCCCTGACAGACCGGCCCCTTGGTGTGTAGAGGAGTCGTCACTTAAAGGGCCACGCCACCGCCTGTTGGTACTATGCCCCCCCCCCCCGACTGTGTTGATCCTATTTCACCAAACGGCGGCGTAGTCCTTTAATCCGTTTCTATTGCAAGACGGCGAAGGTTAAATAATAAAAAGCTCTGAGAAAAAACCTGAAACTCTTCGGAACAACTTTCCCTGAAGGTGTTAAAGTTAAAGGGCCACGATTAGTTTTAGGAAGTCCCTGTGGTGTTTTCCCTGGAAGGGGTGTGGGTGTGTGTGTGTGTGTGTGTGTGTGTCTGTGTGTGTGTGTGTGTGTGTGTGTGGGTGTGTCTGTGTGTGTGTGTGTCTCTCTGCCTGTGTGTCTGTCTGTCTGTCTGTCTGTGTGTGTCTGTGTGTGTGTGTGTGTGTGTCTGCCTGCCTGTGAGTCTGTCTCTCTCTGTGTGTGTGTCTCTCTCTCTGTGTGTGTGTGTGTGTGTGTGTGTGTGTGTGTCTTTGTCTGTCTGTCTCTGTGTGTGTGTGTGTGTGTGTGTGTGTGTGTGTGTGTGTGTGTCTCTCTCTGTGTGTGTGTTCAGGTTGTTGTGTCCAGTGTTGATCCGGAGACGTCCCCCTCATCGTCTCTTGGACAGACAGAGCGTCTCACACTCGTCCTGCGTGGCGAAGCGGTTGCCGTTGCCGCCGCAGCCGCCGAACCAGAAGCGAGAACACTCCCCCTGCTCGGTGTCGAAGAACCACATCATGGTGTAGTTCTGGCATCCGCCCTGGTCCTGGCGGAGGAGACAGCTGTCTGCAGGGGGGACAGGACAGGGGGGGACAGGACGGGGGGGACAGGACGGGACGGGGGGGGACAGGACAGGACGGGGGGGGACAGGACGGGACGGGGGGGGACAGGACTCAGCATTTCAGACTCATTTACTAATAAACTCTCAACTCTTCTCTCAGAAACACTCAAAAAACATGCTATGCTGGGACTTTTTTTGTTGCTTTTTTCGACATAATTAAACATTTTTTATGACTTTTTGAAACGTTTTTAATTACTTTTTAAATTTTTTTATGACTTTTTGAAACGTTTTTAATTACTTTTTAAATTTTTTTATGACTTTTTAAAACGTTTTTAATTACTTTTTTAATTTTTTTATGACTTTTTTCAACATACATTACTATACTATACTATGACTTGTATTACATTTTTTGTAATTTTTTTGTAATCTTTTTCAACTTTTATTTTTATATTACTTTTACTTTTTGGCATAATATACATTTTTTATGACTTTTTTTAAGACTTTTTTTGGCATAATATACCTTTTTTAAAACTTTTTTTTAAGACTTTTTTTGGCATAATATACCTTTTTGATGACTTTTTTTGGCATAATATACATTTTTTATGACTTTTTTAAAGACTTTTTTTTAAGTCTTTTCTTAAGACTTTTTTTGGCATAATATACATTTTTTATGACTTTTTTTAAGACTTTTTTTGGCATAATATACATTTTTTATGACTTTTTTTTAAGACTTTTTGGCATAATATACCTTTTTGATGACTTTTTTTGGCATAATATACATTTTTTATGACTTTTTTTAAGACTTTTTTTTAAGACTTTTTTTGGCATAATATACATTTTTTATTACTTTTTTTTAAGACTTTTTGGCATAATATACCTTTTTGATGACTTTCTTTGGCATAATATACATTTTTTATGACTTTTTTTAAGACTTTTTTTTAAGACTTTTTTTGGCATAATATACCTTTTTTAAGACTTTTTTTTAAGACTTTTTTTGGCATAATATACCTTTTTTAAGACTTTTTTTAAGACTTTTTTGGCATAATATACCTTTTTGATGACTTTTTTGGCATAATATACATTTTTTATGACTTTTTTTATGACTTTTTTGGCATAATATACATTTTTTATGACTTTTTTTAATACTTTTTTTGGCATAATATAACTTTTTGATGACTTTTTTTGGCATAATATACATTTTTGATGACTTTTTTTGACATACTACACTACAGCTGTCTGCACGGGGGACATGACGGGGGGGGGGGGACAGGACTCAGCATCTCAGACTCATTTACTAATAAACTCTCAAAAAAACATGCTATGCTGGGACTTTTTTTGTTGATTTTTTCAACATAATTAAACATTTTTTATGACTTTTTAAAACGTTTTTAATTACTTTTTTAATTTTTTTATGACTATTTTAACATACATTACTATACTATGACTTGTATTAAATTTTTTTGACATATTTTAACTTTTATTTTTATGATATAACTTTTACTTTTACTTGTCTTTTTTCAAACCTTTTTTATGACTTTTTTACTAACGATTCCTAGGTGATAAAAGTGTGTGTCATGTCTAAAATAGTCTGAAATACAAAGATGGAGCTGATGATCATGAAATAACTCTTCTCTCAAAAACACTCAAAAAAACAAAAAAACCTTTTTCAACTTTTTCAACATGCTATGCTGTGACTTTTTTTGTTGCTTTTTTCGGCATAATATACCTTTTTTAGGACAGAACACACTGTAAAAAACATCTCCTCACTATCTGCTAGCTGCCTGTCCCCTGAACACACTGTAAAAAACATCTCCTCACTATCTGTTAGCTGCCTGTCCCCTGAACACACTGTAAAAAACATCTCACTATCTGATAGCTGCCTGTCCCCTGAACACACTGTAAAAAACATCTCACTATCTGCT
>JABXJD010000286.1:675000-685000 GCA_013375575.1 Percina caprodes
ATATACCATGATTTATTTTTTACTTTTTAAAATATATACGATTTTTTCTTTCCTTTTTTAAATATACTACGATTTTTTCTTTACTTTTTTAAATATACGATTTTTTCTTTACTTTTTGAAATATACTATGATTTTTTCAACTTTTTTAAATATACTACGATTTTTTCAACTTTTTAAAATATACTACAGTTTTTTTCAACTTTTTATGACATACTAGACGACTATTTAAAACGTACTATAAACATACTATATATTTTATGTGACTGTTTTTGACATACTATACTAATATTTGTTACTTATACTATACTACAACTATTTCAACTTACTATGCTATGTTTTTTTAACTTTTGACATATTGTACTGTGACTTATTTTACTTTTTCTAAATACTATACTATGACTTATTACTTTTTGACATATTATAACTTTTTTATGATTAATTTCTAACTTCTAAATACTATAACTTTTGAATGACTTTATTTTATAAATAATATACTACAACTTTTTCTTTACTTTTTAAATATACTATGATTTTTTTGACTAAATACTATACTATGACTTTTATTACTTTTTGACATAACTTTATTATGACTTTTTAAAACTTTTATGACTTTTTAAAAACTTTTTCAACTTACTGTGCTATGATTTATTTATTTATTTATTTATTTATTTATTTATTTATTTTTTTACTTTTTTCCACATACTATACTTTGACTTTTTAAAAACTTTTCCTAAATACTTTTTAAAAACCTTTTTCGGCATACTTTACTAATATTTTTTATTTATTTATTCTAAATACTATACTATGATTTTTAAAAACTTTTTCTAAATACTATATTATGACTTTTATTTTACTTTTTCTAAATGTTTTTTAACTTTTTTTGACATACTATAAATTTTGTATGACTTTTTTTTATAAATAACATACTATGACTTTTGTTGACATACTATATTATGACATTTTTTCAACTTATTCTAAATACTATACCATGACTACAACTTTTTCGACTTACTATGCTATGATTTTTTAACTTTTAATGACATATTAATGACTTTTTTTACTACACACACATTTACTGTAACCAGAAACAGCTCTGGAGTCGCTAGCGCTAATTGCACCAGACTCCATTTAAAAAACCACTACTTTTAGCGTGTACAGAGCCAACATATTCTCACATATAAATCGGTAAACTGTGTTTATTTCAACCAAAACTAGAGTAGTGATGGTTGGAGAAGTGGAGAGACGACCCAAAAACAAGTTTTCATAGTTTTATTTTGTTTCTGTCCAATTTAAATGAAGTGTCTTTTACGATGGTAAAATACTGTGTTTTTATTATGGAGTCTGGTGGGTTCAGCCAACGCAATCTGGCCAAACCCTGCTAACAGCAGGAAGAAATAAAACGTTAGTCTTAAAAAACCAAATAAAAGTTGTTCTTTCAGCGCTGCTGCTCCAGGAGAACTCATGCTGTCAAGTGACAGTTAGATGTAGATGTACGATTCATGTCAGACATTTACCAATTAGTCAATTTAGTTCAAATTTAGTTCGACCATAGTGTTCGATATAACGAAGGAAGTGTTAATGAGATTAATATAAAATGCAGGTACATATAACATGTAAAAGAGATGCAATCAACAGGCTGTGCCGTTAAGTAGAAACATTAACATCCAGACCTATACTAGATATATTATATTATACTATGACGTTATTTTAATTTTAACTTATTCGACGTACTATATTATGACTATGTTTGACTTTTTTGGATATAATATGCAGACTTTTTTTTTAATTTTAACGTACTAAACTACGACTTTTGTCAACTTTTTCGACGCACTAAACTACGACTTTTTTCAACTTTGTTGACGTCCTAAACTACGACTTTTTTCGACATACTATATTATGATTTTTTAAAATGTTTCTGACATAATATACTTTGACTTTTAGCAACTTTTTACAACTGTTTGACGTTATATATATATATATATATATATATATATACATATATATATATATACATATATATACATATATATATACATATATATATATATATATATATATATATATTATAACATACTATATTTTTTTTATTATTCAACGTACTACGACTTTTTCCAGCTTTTTCGACGTATTAAACTATGACTTTTTTTCAATATACTATAACTTTTTTCAACTTGTACTGTAGTACTATACTATGACTCTGACATACTATAATGTTTTTCAACTTTTTCCACATACTATATTATATTGTGACTTTGACTTATTATGTATTCATTTGTATTATTATTATGTATTATTATGCTTTTTAAGACATACTATACTACGACTTTTTTTTGTAGTATACGTACTATGCTACGATTTTTTCGACATACTATACTTTGATTCTTAGGAACTTTTTGACATACTATACTATATTATGACTTTGTTTGACTTTTTTGGACATAACATACTATGACTTTTTTTTTTTATTATTCAACGTACTATACTAAGACTTTTTTAAATTTTTTCCACATACTATATTATGAGTTTGTTTGACTTTTTTTGGATATAATATACTATGACTTTTTTTTTCTTTTTTTTCAACATACTGTACTATAACTTCTTTCAGCTTTTTAGACATACTATATTAGGATTTTTTAAAACTTTTTAGACATACTATATTAGGATTTTTTAAAACTTTTTAGACATACTATATTAGGATTTTTAGCAACTGTTTAATTGACTTTTTTCAACTTTTTCGACGTACTATATTATGCTTTTTAAGACATACTATACTACAACTTTTTTTCGTAGTATACGTACTATGCTACGATTTTTTTTAAATTTTTCAACATACTATACTATAACTTTTTCCACATACTTTTTTTTTCTTCAAAGTACTACTATGACTTTGACATACTATAATTTTTTTCAGCTTTTTCGAAATACTGTACTGTCTTTTTTCAACGTACTATACTATGATTTGTGTTTCAACTTTTTATGACATATACATGACTTTTTTCAGCTTTTGACATACTGTATTATGATTTTTTTTAACTTATTCTAAATACTATACTGTTTTTTTTTTTAATTTTCGACATACTATACTATGACTCAACTTTTTCAATTTACTACGCTATGACTTTTTTCACACTTTTTCCAAATACTATACTATTACTTTTATTAACTTTTTTTGACACACTATAGTATGTTTCTATCACTTTTTTTCGAATTTTTTGGCTTTTTTTCATGACTGTTCAAACTTTTTTTCGGTTATATTTCGACTATAATACGACTTTTTTCAACTTTTTTGACATAATATCCTGTTATTTTTTCCGACATCCTGTACTATGACTTTTTCATGACTTTTACAGACATACTGTCTTTTTCGACATCCGTACTATAACTTTTTCCGACAAAGTATATTTTTCCTCATTGTATTTCTTGTGTGTGTGCCTAAATAATGTTGTTTTTTCCTTGAAGATCTTTGTTCTAACAGGTCCCTTCTAACATTGGTCCTCCTCCAAGTGAAGCGCTCGCTGCTGATTGGCTGTTAAACTTCTGGATTCACTGCTCGATGCTGGTGGCGGATCGGATCTCCTCAAAAGCCAAACTTGGTTCTTAGGCTAGTTCAGATCTGTTAGATCAGATTAAAGATCCTTCTGAGATCACTTAAGATCATTAAGATCAACATCCAAAAATTGTTTTTTATTCCTCTTTTTAATTAACTTTAGCATGGGGGTGTAAACTTATTCATGCCACTGTATATATGTAATGTATATATATATATATATATATATATATATATATATATATATATATATATATATATATATATATATATATATTCTACCTTCACCTCACAGTGAACCTAACTAATAATCAGGGTTCTGTAATAGTCTACTTATGCCTGTCTGTTGTTGTCTGACAGTCCCTGGTCTCTCTTAAATGCTCTACTCTAAAGATTATACATAAAGTGCAATTAATACTTAATGTGTGTGCACAAAATGTAGCCTGTGTCAAATGTCGTTTTTATATAATATTGTTTTTATATATTTTAAATGTGTAACATGTCCTTGTTTGTATTCACAGAATATATTAGCACCTGCTGTTTACATAATAATCTGCAATGGAAGTAAATTGATTTACTATTTAATCTAGTTTTAATCTTTTTGCCATATTTTTATGTTATTTTGACATTAAAGTCCATTTTAATCTTTTTGTCTGTGTTGAGAATAAGTTCTGTTTGCATCCATTTTCACTCTGGTTCCTTTTCTGATGACTTGTTTGTTACATACTGTTCGATCCTGCTCCAAGTGCAACATTAACAAAGGAAACAATACAATAAAACTATGGGAAACTGGATCAAATATTAGGAGAACCTTGATTTATTGTTACAGTAGCAGACGCAGTCTTTAGTGTTGTTAAAGCAGGAGTAGTAGAAGAAACAGAAGAAACACAGCAGTTTATTGTGGAAAAAAAAAAAAGAAATACTTTATTAATCCTGCAAGGGGATAAATAGAAAGATGTGAGAAGGCCATGGACCGGCGAAAAGTCATAGTAATTATGTCGAAAAGTTGGAAAAGGTCATAGTACATACGTCTAAAAAAAGTCAAACGAGTCATCGTATAGTATAAAAAAGTTACAAAAAGTGATCGTATGGTACTTCAAAAAGTTGAAAAAGTCATAGTATAGTATGTCGAGAAAGGTTATAGTATAGTTTGTCAAAAAAGTCATTAAAACGTCATAGTATGTCGAAAATAGTGGTAAAAAAGTCATAGTATAGTATGTCGAGAAAAGTCGTAGAAAAGTCATAGTATGTCAAAAAAAGTCTTAGTATAGTATTTAATAAAAATCATAAAAAGTCATAGTATATATGTCAAGAAAAGTCATAAAAGGTCATAGTACCGTATGTCAAAAAAAGTTGTAGAAAGTCATAGTATAGTATGTCACAAATGTTGGAGAAAGTCATAATATAGAATGTCCAAAAAAACAAAAAGAAATCATAGTATAACATGTCCAAAAAAATCATGAAAACGTCTTAGTATAGGATTTAATAAAAATCATAAAAAGTCATAGTATATATAGTATATATAAAGATATAGTATAGTATGTCGAAAATAGTAGTAAAAAAGATATAGTATAGTATGTCGAAAATAGTAGTAGAAAAGATATAGTATAGTATGTCAAAAAAAACATTAAAGGTCATAGTATAGTATGTCGAGAAAAGTTATAGTATATTTTGTCAAAAAAGTCATAAAAACGTCATAGTATGTCGAAAATAGTGGTAAAAAAGTCGTAGAAAAGGCACAGTACAGTAGGTTGAAAATAAAGTTGTAGAAAAGTCATAGTATAATATGTCGTAGAAAAGTCATTGTATAGTATGTTGAAAAAAGTCGTAAAAAAGTCATAGTATAGTATGTCATAAAAAACAAAAGGTCATAGTATAGTATGTCGAAAAAAGTAATAAAACGTCATGGTATGTCGAAAATAGTAATAAAAAAGTCATAATATAGTATGACGAAAAAAGTCGTAGAAAAGTCATAGTATAGTATGTCAAAAAAAGTTGTAAAAATCATGAAAAGTCATAATACAGCGTTGAGTTTTAAAAAGTTAAAATGTCTGAAGGAGCCAGGTTAGAAAATTCTGCATACCTCTGTCCCCCATTTCCCCCCTCATTACCAGAATCAGGTCAAGTCTGGCATTTAACATATGGGAAGGAGCTCCCTGCTACAACACCGGGAGGGGGCCTGCTGTCTCCAGCCCCCCTGGGGTCCTGGTCTAGGCTAAGACAATACAATGCTGATTCAACTGTATTGATGTTAGAATTTCACATTTACATGACAGACCCTTTTTGGATCTATAACCACAAACAACACCCAAAGGGGCAGAGTTTAGAGCCATGTCATTCCTCATTGGACAGCAAAGATGCGCTCGGCATGTTGTCATGACAACAACGGACCAATGAGAATGGATTTGAATGCACCAGGTGAAAAGGAACCGCCCCCAGGTGCACGGCATAAATGAGTGTGATTTATGGATATTCGAGGCTGTCTTCACGTGACTCCGTCAGGGGGAAGCGTGGATCCAGTCCGCTGTCAGCTGCAGTGTTATTATGTTTTGTCCTTGTCTTTGTCTTTGTCTTTGTCTTTGTCTCATCATCCTCATCATTCTGTTGCATTAAACCTTTTCTTAATTCTCAATTCGACCACGAGTCGACAACAAAAGTCGTAAAAAAGTCATAGTATAGTATGTCATAAAAAGTTCGTAAAAAAGTCGTAGAAAAATCATAGTATAATATGTAATAAAAAACAAAAGGTCATAGTGTAGTATGTCGAAAAAAGTAATAAAGTCATAGTGTAGTATGTCGAAAAAAGTAATAAAGTCATAGTATGTCGAAAATAGTAGTAAAAAAGTCATAGTATAGTATGTCGAAAAAAGTCGTAGAAAAGTCATAGTATAGTATGTGAAAAAAGTCACAGTACAGTATGTCAAAAAAAGTCGTAAAAAAGTCATAGTATAGTATGTCATAAAAAGTTCGTAAAAAAGTCGTAGAAAAATCATAGTATAGTATGTAATAAAAAACAAAAGGTCACAGTGTAGTATGTCGAAAAAAGTAATAAAGTCATAGTGTAGTATGTCGAAAAAAAGTCGTAGAAAAGTTATAGTATAGTATGTCGAAAAAAGTCATAGTATAGTATGTCGAAAAAAGTCATAGTATAGTATGTCGAAAAAAGTCGTAGAAAGGTCATAGTATAGTATGTCAAAAAAAGTCGTAGAAAAGTCATAGTATAGTATGTCAAAAAAAGTCATAGTATAGTATGTCAAAAAAAGTCGTAGAAAAGTCATAGTATAGTATGTCAAAAAAAGTCGTAGAAAAGTCATAGTATAGTATGTCGAAAATAGTAGTAAAAAAGATATAGTATAGTATGTCGAAAAAAGTAGTAAAAAAGATATAGTATAGTATGTCGAAAAAAGTAGTAAAAAAGATATAGTATAGTATGTCGAAAATAGTTGTAAAAAAATCATGAAAAGGTCAAACATAAAAGGTCATAGTATAGTATGTCGAAAAATTAATAAAGTCATAGTATAGTATGCCAAAAAAAGTCGTAGAAAAGTCATAGTATAGTATGTCAAAAAAGTAAAAAGGTCATAGTACCGTATGTCAAAAAAAAAATGTAGGAAGTCATAGTGTAGTATGTCCAAAAAAACAAAAAGAAATCATAGTAGAACATGTCCAAAAAAATCATGAAAAGTCATAGTATATATGTCAAAAATGTCATAAAAACGTCATAGTATGTCGAAAATAGTAATAAAAAAGATATAGTATAGTATGTCGAAAAAGTAAAAAAGTCAGAGTATAGCGTTGAGTTTTAAAAAGTTAAAATGTCTGAAGGAGCCAGGTTAGAAAATTCTGCATACCTCTGTCCCCCATTTCCCCCCTCATTACCAGAATCAGGTCAAGTCTGGCATTTAACATATGGGAAGGAGCTCCCTGCTACAACACCAGGAGGGGGCCTGCTGTCTCCAGCCCCCCTGGGGTCCTGGTCTAGGCTAAGACAATACAATGCTGATTCAACTGTATTGATGTTAGAATTTCACATTTACATGACAGACCCTTTTTGGATCTATAACCACAAACAACACCCAAAGGGGCAGAGTTTAGAGCCATGTCATTCCTCATTGGACAGCAAAGATGCGCTCGGCATGTTGTCATGACAACAACGGACCAATGAGAATGGATTTGAATGCACCAGGTGAAAAGGAACCGCCCCCAGGTGCACGGCATAAATGAGTGTGATTTATGGATATTCGAGGCTGTTTTCACGTGACTCCGTCAGGGGGAAGCGTGGATCCAGTCCGCTGTCAGCTGCAGTGTTATTATGTTTTGTCCTTGTCTTTGTCTTTGTCTTTGTCTTTGTCTCATCATCCTCATCATTCTGTTGCATTAAACCTTTTCTTAATTCTCAATTCGACCACGAGTCTTTTTCCTCAGACCTCCAACAGAACACGACGTTAGTTTGAAAATTCTAACAGTAGTATGTCGAAAAAAGTCGTAGAAAGTCATAGTGTAGTATGTCCAAAAAAACAAAAAGAAATCATAGTATAACATGTCCAAACAAATCATGAAAAGTCATAGTATAGTGTGTCGAAATAAGTCGTAGATAAGTCATAGTATAGTATGTCAAAAACATTAAAGGTCATAGTATAGTATGTCAAAAAAGTATAGTATAGTTTGTCAAAAACTCATAAAAACGTCATAGTATGTCGAAAATAGTGGTAAAAAAGTCGTAGAAAAGGCACAGTACAGTAGGTTGAAAATAAAGTTGTAGAAAAGTCATAGTATAATATGTCGTAGAAATGTCATTGTATAGTATGTTGAAAAAAGTCGTAAAAAAGTCATAGTATAGTATGTCATAAAAAGTTCGTAAAAAAGTCGTAGAAAAATCATAGTATAATATGTAATAAAAAACAAAAGGTCATAGTGTAGTATGTCGAAAAAAGTAATAAAGTCATAGTGTAGTATGTCGAAAAAAGTAATAAAGTCCTAGTATGTCGAAAATAGTAGTAAAAAAGTCATAGTATAGTATGTCGAAAAAAGTCATAGTATAGTATGTCAAAAAAAGTCGTAGAAAAGTCATAGTATAGTATGTCGAAAAAAGTCACAGTATAGTATGTCAAAAAAAGTCGTAAAAAAGTCATAGTATAGTATGTCATAAAAAGTTCGTAAAAAAGTCGTAGAAAAATCATAGTATAGTATGTAATAAAAAACAAAAGGTCACAGTGTAGTATGTCGAAAAAAGTAATAAAGTCATAGTGTAGTATGTCGAAAAAAAGTCGTAAAAAAGTTATAGTATAGTATGTCGAAAAAAGTCATAGTATAGTATGTCGAAAAAAGTCATAGTATAGTATGTCGAAAAAAGTCGTAGAAAGGTCATAGTATAGTATGTCGAAAAAAGTCATAGTATAGTATGTCAAAAAAAGTCGTAGAAAAGTCATAGTATAGTATGTCGAAAAAAGTCACAGTATAGTATGTCGAAAAAAGTCATAGTATAGTATGTCAAAAAAAGTCGTAGAAAAGTCATAGTATAGTATGTCAAAAAAAGTCGTAGAAAAGTCATAGTATAGTATGTCGAAAAAAAGTCGTAGAAAAGTTATAGTATAGTATGTCAAAAAAAGTCATAGTATAGTATGTCGAAAAAAGTCATAGTATAGTATGTCGAAAAAAGTCGTAGAAAGGTCATAGTATAGTATGTCGAAAAAAGTCATAATATAGTATGTCAAAAAAAGTCGTAGAAAAGTCATAGTATAGTATGTCAAAAAAAGTCGTAGAAAAGTCATAGTATAGTATGTCAAAAAAAGTCGTAGAAAAGTCATAGTATAGTATGTCGAAAAAAAGTCGTAGAAAAGTTATAGTATAGTATGTCGAAAAAAGTCATAGTATAGTATGTCGAAAAAAGTCATAGTATAGTATGTCGAAAAAAGTCGTAGAAAAGTTATAGTATAGTATGTCGAAAAAAGTCATAGTATAGTATGTCGAAAAAAGTCGTAGAAAGGTCATAGTATAGTATGTCGAAAAAAGTCATAGTATAGTATGTCAAAAAAAGTCGTAGAAAAGTCATAGTATAGTATGTCGAAAAAAGTCGTAGAAAAGTCATAGTATAGTATGTCGAAAAAAGTCGTAGAAAAGTCATAGTATAGTATGTCAAAAAAAGTCGTAGAAAAGTCATAGTATAGTATGTCAAAAAAAACATTAAAGGTCATAGTATAGTTTGTCAAAAAAGTCATAAAAACGTCATAGTATGTCGAAAATAGTAGTAAAAAAGTCATAGTATAGTATGTGGAAAAAAGTCATAGTATAGTATGTCAAAAAAGTCGTAGAAAAGTCATAGTATAGTATGTCGAGAAAAGTCGTAGAAAAGTTTTTTAGTATGTCAAGAAAAGGAGAGGGCGAAACGCCAGAGCAGGGGGAATGAGAGGGGGAAACGCCAGAGCAGGGGGAATGAGAGGGGGAAACACCAGA
>JABXJD010000286.1:692500-712500 GCA_013375575.1 Percina caprodes
GACACTTATCTATCTCTGGGACACTTATCTATCTCTGGGACACTTATCTATCTCTGGGACACCTATCTATCTCTGGGACACTTATCTATCTCTAGCTACTTATCTATCTCTGGGACACTTATCTATCTCTGGACACTTATCTATCTCTGGACACTTATCTATCTCTGGACACTTATCTATCTCTGGACACTTATCTATCTCTGGGACACTTATCTATCTCTAGACACTTATCTATCTCTGGACACTTATCTATCTCTGGGACACTTATCTATCTCTAGCCATTTATCTATCTCTAGACACTTATCTATCTCTGGACACTTATCTATCTCTGGGACATTTATCTATCTCTGGGACACTTATGTATCTCTAGCCATTTATCTATCTCTAGACACTTATCTATCTCTGGGACACTTATCTATCTCTAGCCATTTATCTATCTCTAGACACTTATCTATCTCTGGACACTTATCTATCTCTGGGACATTTATCTATCTCTGGGACACTTATCTATCTCTAGCCATTTATCTATCTCTAGACACTTATCTATCTCTGGGACACTTATCTATCTCTGGGACACTTATCTATCTCTGGGACACTTATCTATCTCTGGACACCTATCTATCTCTGGGACACTTATCTATCTCTGGGACACTTATCTATCTCTGGGACACTTATCTATCTCTGGGACACTTATCTATCTCTGGACACTTATCTATCTCTAGACACTTATCTATCTCTGGGACACTTATCTATCTCTGGGACACTTATCTATCTCTGGGACACTTATCTATCTCTGGGACACTTATCTATCTCTAGACACTTATCTATCTCTGGGACACTTATCTATCTCTGGGACACTTATCTATCTCTGGGACACTTATCTATCTCTGGGACACTTCTCTATCTCTGGGACACTTCTCTATCTCTGGACACTTATCTATCTCTGGGACACTTATCTATCTCTGGGACACTTATCTATCTCTGGGACACTTATCTATCTCTGGGACACTTATCTATCTCTAGACACTTATCTATCTCTAGACACTTATCTATCTCTGGACACTTATCTGTCTCTGGGACACTTATCTATCTCTGGACACTTATCTATCTCTGGACACTTATCTGTCTCTGGACACTTATCTATCTCTGGGACACTTATCTATCTCTGGGACACTTATCTATCTCTGGGACACTTATCTATCTCTGGACACTTATCTATCTCTGGGACACTTATCTATCTCTGGACACTTATCTATCTCTGGACACTTATCTATCTCTGGGACACTTATCTATCTCTGGGACACTTATCTATCTCTGGGACACTTATCTATCTCTGGGACACTTATCTATCTCTGGACACTTATCTATCTCTGGGACACTTATCTATCTCTGGACACTTATCTATCTCTGGACACTTATCTATCTCTGGGACACTTATCTATCTCTGGGACACTTATCTATCTCTGGGACACTTATCTATCTCTGGACACTTATCTGTCTCTGGGACACTTATCTATCTCTGGACACTTATCTATCTCTGGACACTTATCTGTCTCTGGACACTTATCTATCTCTGGGACACTTATCTATCTCTGGGACACTTATCTATCTCTGGGACACTTATCTATCTCTGGACACTTATCTATCTCTGGGACACTTATCTATCTCTGGACACTTATCTATCTCTGGACACTTATCTATCTCTGGGACACTTATCTATCTCTGGGACACTTATCTATCTCTGGGACACTTATCTATCTCTGGGACACTTATCTATCTCTAGACACTTATCTATCTCTGGGACACTTATCTATCTCTGGACACTTATCTATCTCTGGACACTTATCTATCTCTGGACACTTATCTATCTCTGGACACTTATCTATCTCTGGGACACTTATCTATCTCTAGACACTTATCTATCTCTGGACACTTATCTATCTCTGGGACACTTATCTATCTCTAGCCATTTATCTATCTCTAGACACTTATCTATCTCTGGACACTTATCTATCTCTGGGACATTTATCTATCTCTGGGACACTTATCTATCTCTAGCCATTTATCTATCTCTAGACACTTATCTATCTCTGGGACACTTATCTATCTCTAGCCATTTATCTATCTCTAGACACTTATCTATCTCTGGACACTTATCTATCTCTGGGACATTTATCTATCTCTGGGACACTTATCTATCTCTAGCCATTTATCTATCTCTAGACACTTATCTATCTCTGGGACACTTATCTATCTCTGGGACACTTATCTATCTCTGGGACACTTATCTATCTCTGGACACCTATCTATCTCTGGGACACTTATCTATCTCTGGGACACTTATCTATCTCTGGGACACTTATCTATCTCTGGGACACTTATCTATCTCTGGACACTTATCTATCTCTAGACACTTATCTATCTCTGGGACACTTATCTATCTCTGGGACACTTATCTATCTCTGGGACACTTATCTATCTCTGGGACACTTATCTATCTCTAGACACTTATCTATCTCTGGGACACTTATCTATCTCTGGGACACTTATCTATCTCTGGGACACTTATCTATCTCTGGGACACTTCTCTATCTCTGGGACACTTCTCTATCTCTGGACACTTATCTATCTCTGGGACACTTATCTATCTCTGGGACACTTATCTATCTCTGGGACACTTATCTATCTCTGGGACACTTATCTATCTCTAGACACTTATCTATCTCTAGACACTTATCTATCTCTGGACACTTATCTGTCTCTGGGACACTTATCTATCTCTGGACACTTATCTATCTCTGGACACTTATCTGTCTCTGGACACTTATCTATCTCTGGGACACTTATCTATCTCTGGGACACTTATCTATCTCTGGGACACTTATCTATCTCTGGACACTTATCTATCTCTGGGACACTTATCTATCTCTGGACACTTATCTATCTCTGGACACTTATCTATCTCTGGGACACTTATCTATCTCTGGGACACTTATCTATCTCTGGGACACTTATCTATCTCTGGGACACTTATCTATCTCTGGACACTTATCTATCTCTGGGACACTTATCTATCTCTGGACACTTATCTATCTCTGGACACTTATCTATCTCTGGGACACTTATCTATCTCTGGGACACTTATCTATCTCTGGGACACTTATCTATCTCTAGACACTTATCTATCTCTGGGACACTTATCTATCTCTGGACACTTATCTATCTCTGGACACTTATCTATCTCTGGACACTTATCTATCTCTGGACACTTATCTATCTCTGGGACACTTATCTATCTCTAGACACTTATCTATCTCTGGACACTTATCTATCTCTGGGACACTTATCTATCTCTAGCCATTTATCTATCTCTAGACACTTATCTATCTCTGGACACTTATCTATCTCTGGGACATTTATCTATCTCTGGGACACTTATCTATCTCTAGCCATTTATCTATCTCTAGACACTTATCTATCTCTGGGACACTTATCTATCTCTGGGACACTTATCTATCTCTGGGACACTTATCTATCTCTGGGACGCTTATCTATCTCTGGGACACTTATCTATCTCTAGACACTTATCTATCTCTGGGACACTTATCTATCTCTGGGACACTTATCTATCTCTAGCCATTTATCTATCTCTAGACACTTATCTATCTCTGGACACTTATCTATCTCTGGGACACTTATCTATCTCTGGGACACTTATCTATCTCTGGGACACTTATCTATCTCTAGACGCTTATCTATCTCTAGACACTTATCTATCTCTGGGACACTTATCTATCTCTAGACACTTATCTATCTCTGGACACTTATCTATCTCTGGGACACTTATCTATCTCTGGGACACTTATCTATCTCTGGGACACTTATCTATCTCTGGACACTTATCTATCTCTGGGACACTTATCTGTCTCTGGACACTTATCTATCTCTGGGACACTTATCTATCTCTGGACACTTATCTATCTCTGGACACTTATCTATCTCTGGGACATTTATCTATCTCTGGACACTTATCTATCTCTGGACACTTATCTATCTCTGGACACCTATCTATCTCTGGACACTTATCTATCTCTGGACACTTATCTATCTCTGGGACACTTATCTATCTCTGGACACTTATCTATCTCTGGACACCTATCTATCTCTGGACACTTATCTATCTCTGGACACTTATCTATCTCTGGGACACTTATCTATCTTTGCTGTTGCAAACTGCAATTTCCCCACTGTGGGTTTTCTTATCTTATCTTATCTTATCAGACTTGTTCATATAGCTACGTAAAGTAAAGCGCTGTGATTTGTAGGCACTCCATGTATTTATTACTGTATGCACCACAGGGAGAACCACTTTGTAAGAACACTGTGGCCCACGTAGGGAGGTCCGGGTGGATGTTTGGGTCATAAAACACTGGGCCTTCAAACCGGGGAGTAGAGTTCACTTCCTGTGGAAAACAAAAGACTTTCACCCAGGAAACGCGTGTGACAATCAAATCAAACATACCTCCAACGCTCGACTAATAGCGGGAGCGTTCTTCAGCGAGATGACCACTGGAACGATGTTGAGGCCGCGGTACTCCATCGTGGCGGTGACGATGTCGTCAACATCCTGCGCAGGCCCGTTAGAGAGGAAGACCGCCACCTTCCTCGTCAACAGTCCCGATCGGACGCGCTTAAAGATATTCTGACCCACAAAGCGCATGGCGGCCCCCAGATTGCGCCGGTTGGACGTTCTCTCCAGGGCGATGTTCTGCACGGCCTCAATCAGGCGGGTCTTGCGCTGGTAGTCCTGGAAGCGGATCATGTACTTGGTGTAGGCGCTGTACGCCACCACGGCAACGCGGGCGCCCGTTGGACAGTTACTCTCAGAGATGGTGATGCCATCCAGCAGCGAGAGGAGGGCGGAGCGCTGCCTCTCGAAGGCTGCGGGGGTCACGTCATCCGACATGTCTAGACCGAAGACCAGCTCAGTGGGGAAGGCCGGGCACGGTGATCCACCTGCAAACCAACACAGAAGAGAGAGAGTCCAACAGAGGAGCACCTTCTCTAAGAGAAGACAGCTTCGATGTCGCATGGACCGCTACAGGAAATCATTCCTTCCATAGGCAATAAAACTCTTTAACACGTATACCTTTATACTCTATATCTCCCCACGATATACCTTTATACTCTATATCTCCCCACGGTATACCTTTATACTCTATATCTCCCTACGGTATACCTTTATACTCTATATCTCCCCACGATATACCTTTATACTCTATATCTCCCCACGGTATACCTTTATACTCTATATCTCCCCACGGTATACCTTTATACTCTATATCTCCCCACGGTATACCTTTATACTCTATATCTCCCCACGATATACCTTTATACTCTATATCTCCCCACGATATACCTTTATACTCTATATCTCCCCACGATATACCTTTATGCTCTATATCTCCCCACGATATACCTTTATACTCTATATCTCCCCACGGTATACCTTTATACTCTATATCTCCCCACGGTATACCTTTATACTCTATATCTCCCCACGGTATACCTTTATACTCTATATCTCCCCACGATATACCTTTATACTCTATATCTCCCCACGGTATACCTTTATACTCTATATCTCCCCACGATATACCTTTATACTCTATATCTCCCCACGATATATCTTTATACTCTATATCTCCCCACGATATACCTTTATACTCTATATCTCCCCACGGTATACCTTTATACTCTATATCTCCCCACGGTATACCTTTATACTCTATATCTCCCCACGATATACCTTTATAATCTATATCTACTCACGATATACCACAATATACCGTGGATGTGAAGACAGTGACCGGGTTATGACGATGACATGTTGAACTGTACTCACCCAGCTGCGTTAGCGTTAACACGGAGATACGTACCTTGGGAACATGCTGCGGGGAGGAAAACCAAAACAGAACTCAGAGTTGAACTGACTGCAGTTGTTGAAACAATAAATAAATGTTGCCTTCTGTCCAAGATCCTTTATAATAATAATAATAATAATAATAATAATTAAAAATATACGCACACTTCCTGTCTTCTACATGGGCGTGGCCTCATTTGAAAATGTAGTGGACGTCATGTTTATCTAATATCTTTCTTTTGCTAACGTTAGATATTGATTGATATTGTGGATGCAGGAAAACCGCACATGAGATACACAGGACGACCTTAATTGAGGAAAACTACATTATTGTAGGTGCAATGATAAGTTAAAGTCCAATAAGTCCTTTATCAAACCGTATGAATGTGTCCCAGCCCGGGATAGAACATGATTATTATTATTATGCCTCTATGCTAGATTATCAATGCTCCTGTCCTGTCCTGTATGCATCTATTCCTGTCCTGTATGCTCCTGTCTTGTTTGCTCCTGTCCTGTCCTGTATGCTCCTGTCCTGTCCTGTATGCTCCTGTCCTGTCCGCTCCTGTCCTGTCCTGTATGCTCCTGTCCTGTCCTGTATGCATCTATTCCTGTCCTGTATGCTCATGTCCTGTCCTGTCCTGTATGCTCCTGTCCTGTCCTGTATGCATCCATTCCTGTCATGTATGCTCCTGTCCTGTCCTGTTTGCTCCTGTCCTGTTTGCTCCTGCCCTGTCCTGTATGCTCCTGTCCTGTTTGCTCCTGTCCTGTCCTGTATGCTCCTGTCCTGTTTGCTCCTGTCCTGTATGCTCCTGTCCTGTCCTGTTTGCTCCTGTCCTGTATGCTCCTGTCCTGTCCTGTATGCATCCATTCCTGTCCTGTATGCTCCTGTCCTGTCTGCTCCTGTCCTGTCCTGTATGCTCCTGTCCTGTCCTGTATGCTCCTGTCCTGTCCTGTATGCTCCTGCCCTGTCCTGTATGCTCCTGTCCTGTATGCTCCTGTCCTGTCCTGTATGCTCCTGTCCTGTATGCTCCTGTCCTGTCCTGTAAGCTTCTGTCCTGTCCTGTATGCTCCTGTCCTGTATGCTTCTGTCCTGTCCTGTAAACTTCTGTCCTGTCCTGTATGCTCCTGTCCTGTCCTGTATGCTCCTGTCCTGTCCCTGTCCTGTAAGCTTCTGTCCTGTCCTGTAAACTTCTGTCCTGTCCTGTATGCTCCTGTCCTGTATGCTCCTGTCCTGTCCTGTATGCTCCTGTCCTGTCCCTGTCCTGTATGCTCCTGTCCCCCTGTCAGAAAGTGCCTCCTTAACACTCACCACAGTTGTCTCTGATGTAGGTAATCAGCTGGCATTCCTGAGAGAAAACAAAAGAAGACGTCTCGTATAAATACTCCGTTCAGGATTTTATACTATTCCTATATTATAATATAATATCGCCTATAATATTATATTATAGGTGAGGTGAGTTTTAAGTTGGACTTACAGACATGGCTTTGCTTCCAGGAGGTCCTCTGGAACCCTGAGAAGAGCAGAGGACGAGATGAATTATTAACATTATATATTATATATTACATTATATATGCATTATCCCTTGTGTTGTCCTCGGGTCAAATTGACCCGTTTTACATCAGAAATATGGATTTCTTTCAACCAAATTGCCCAAAAATAACAAATGATTCCATACAACATTCTTCAGGTACAATAAATTATTACTTTAATTGAATTTTGTGGGTGTTTTATTGAATCTTATAGCATTTGAATTCTTTTTTTTTTAATGGTTTCCAAACAGTATCAGGACTAAACTTTGACATCTACCCATCTGTGAGCCACTCAACATCCTCTGATCCTAACTATTCAAGTCAAAATAATTCATAATTTATGCCGTTTGTTGCCATACATTCCGAGAATAAGTGTAAAACCTGTTATTAAACCAGCTCAGGTTTTTAAAAAAGTGACAAAAACATCGGAAAAAGCACAAAAAAGTACAAGTTCATGGTTAACGGGAAGACAACACAAGGGTTAAATTAACATGTACTGTTAAATCAGTTAATAAATATAATGTATTCATAGTGTAGGGACTCTATATAATAATAATTTATAATTCATACTCTTTATTGATTCATTTAAATTACAATTTACACTCTGTTTTTGTTAGTAATCACTACACACAGACCTGAAATACACACACACACACACACACACACACACACACACACACACACACACAGGACTCAGTGGGCTGCCAATGCTGGACCAGCACCCTGAGCAGTTTGGGGGGGGGGGTACAGTGCCTTGCTCAAGAGCACTGCCAGGTAGTGCCCAGGAGGAGAAGTGCCATCTCTACACTCTCCGATCCACTCTCTGTATTGGGTCCGAACGGGGACTTGAACCAGCGACCTCTGGTTCCCAACCCAGCTCCCTACAGACTGAGCTCCTGTGGTAGTCATATGAAGATATTGTGTTATTTTACGTGCAAATTGGCAATTTGTGCGGCCAAAGTGCAGCTTATTTGAAAAAATGTGGCCCACTCGCATAAATATGCAGACTTTGGCTGATTATGCGTTGGGTTATGTTATGAGATCACATGATCACATTTTTCTGGAGGGACTGATGGTTGTATGTCTGTGGATGTGTGCAGAGTTAACCCTTTGAGTGTTTCTCCCGGGTTAAAAAACAGAGAAAAAATTATTTTTTTGTAGTTTTCACTACCACCATCTTACTAGTTTTACTACTTGTTGGAATCCATGGCCAATAACCCTAATTTATATAGAATTAGACCTAATATTTGAGTTAAAAAAGCAGAAATTATGATATATTTTGACTAATAATTAAGATCAGAGGAATGAAAGTGATCAGTTGCATTTGCAAAGATCGTTGGAAGGAATCCATTTTTATGGTAATTTGGTTAAAAAGAAACTCATATTTCAGATATAGACATTTTTTAAAGGGGCAGATTTGACCCGAGGACAGCAGGAGGGGTAAGATGGTCTAAGGAGGAGGATAATAAAGACGTACTCACCCTGTGTCCTGCATATCCTGGATCTCCAGACGTGCCTGACTCCCCCGGCCTGCCTGAGTTCCCCTGCAGGGATCACGCCACAAACAAAAAGTCACAAAGAAGCAAAAACACACAAAAGATTTTGTTGTTTTTTTCCTAAAATCAAAGCTATGTTAACACTCACGCCTCGGCCTCGGTTCCCCTTAGGTCCCGGATATCCTTTAGGTCCCTGTTGTCCATCTTCACCCTGAACACAGCAACAGAAATACTGTAAAGTCAACATACTTCTCATATTTTAACAGGCTTATCTATGTTTATTTGAACGCTATTTTTCACTTCACGCTCCCAGTATTTCTCCCCCAGATGAATCTAAAAGAATCTTATCTCAGCGGCTCCAAAAGCACCTGGACCAACGCCAGAATCCACAACATGAACTCTGAAGTATGCATTGATGTAGTTCATTGACCTAAAACATAAGTCCTAAACGTTTTAAATCATGTTTCTAGGGGAGTCCCGATTGCATCAGACTTTCCGTTTGTTTTCCCTGGAAATGCCACAAGAAGAGCCACGAGAGGTCAGACGGGTACTCTGCAACAACAGTTTGAGTTTCTCAGAGTTTACAAGGTGCACTTGAATGCACCGTGGCGTCCTGTCGGCGCGCACGTGCTTTACCTTCCTTGTTTCTATAATTCACTCACGGGGAGAAAGCTAAGTGTTTCCACACGGTGACTTCAGGGAGGTAGGAGGATGTTCCAGTTCTTTTTTTTATAATTTTTTTTATTGAAGGAATTGCACAGTACAGGTTACGTATCAAACAATATATTTCCCTTCAGTTTTACTTTTTTAATAAACCGGAACAGGATTACCCTCACCCACCCTTTCCATACCACTCTTGACAGTTCACACCACCACCAAGAGAAAAAAATAAATAAAAATAAAAAGTATATAAATAAATAAATAAATAAAAATATATATATAAAAAAATAAAAAAATAAAAAGTAAAAATAAAAGTAAAAAAAAATTAAATGATATTAATGTACATTCTCACAGCTATGCATCAAAATTACCTTAAACATACTTACAAAATAAGTAGAATAGCAATAAAAGGTGTCTCATACTTCAGGCAGTGCTTTAAGATTCTCAAAATATGTCACAAAGGGTTGCCATTTTAAGTAAAATTTCTGGACTGAACCTTTCAGTGTGAATTTGACTTTTTCTAGTTTAAGGAAAAATAAAACATCACGTAGCCATGCGGCCACCGCTGGTGGAGTAGCGGATGTCCAAACCAATAAGATCCTACGACGGGCAAGAAGTGATGTAAAGGCAACAATGTCTGATTGGACCCGAGTTAAATTTAAGCTCTCATTTGAAATACCAAATATTGCAATCAATGGGCAGGGCTTAAGTTGAATTTTTATGACTTCTGATAGAGTTTGGAAAACAGATGACCAAAATTGCTTTAGACGGGGGCACAACCAAAAGGTGTGTGTTAAATCAGCTGGAGAGAGGGAACATCTATTACAACTTTTGTCCGTTCCCGGATATATATCTGCTAACCTAGCCCTACTGAAATGAGCCCTATGCACTACTTTAAACTGAATGAGCCCCAAGGTGTGCACAGGATGAAGACGAGTTAATCCTTTGTAGGGCATCCTCCCAAAGTCTGTCCGACAACTCAATCAACAACTCCCCTTCCCACCTGATCTTAATTTTTGAAAGGTCATGATTTTCCAGAGACAGTATTTGAGAATATAACCTTGATATCAGTCCTTTTTTTGGATAGAGGAGGGTCATTTCTTCCCATGCTACCTCAGTGGGGAGAACCGGGAAAGAAGGGAATAGTGCTTTGACACAATGACGGATCTGGAGATATCTAAAAAAGTTACTGCGTGAAAGATCATATTTCTGGCATATATTATCAAAACTATCGAACCCCTCATCACAGTACAAGTTTTTAAAACAGGAGAGCTGCTTTCTGCCCCACTGCATAAATGTTAAGTCAAGAGAGGAGGCTGGAAATAAATGATTTTTACAGATAGGGCTTAGTGGGGAGGGAGAGGTGAATTTGTAATGATTCCGGAACTGGGCCCAGATTCTAAGAGTGGACAGTACTATGGGATTGGAGGCAAACCTAGACCATTTAATGGGCAGGGAGGAGTACACCAAAGCAGGGAGGGATGAAGAGTGGCAAGAGTGCGCCTCAAGTCTACACCAATCAGTGTCTGGCACATGGAGCCAAAATAGAATTTTCTGAAAGTTAGCAGCCCAATAGTAGTGGATAAAACTGGGGAGAGCTAGTCCCCCAACATCTCGTCCCCTCTGAAGTAAGCCTTGTTTGACTCTTGGAACTTTATTCTTCCAGATGAATGAGGTAATGGATGTATTAACTGATTGAAAAAATGATTTAGTCAGGAATAACGGTAGACACTGAAACAAATACAAATACTTTGGGAGTACGTTCATCTTCACTGATTGTACCCTCCCCGCTATAGTCAGAGGTAGACTGCTCCACCTTTGAAAGTCAGCTTTCATTTGGTTAACTAGAGGTGTAAAATTAGCCCCAAGGAGAGAGGTGAAGGAACGCGTAATGTTTATTCCAAGATATTTGAAACCAGAATGCGTTAAGTGGAATGGGACTGCTTCCTGTTTAATTTGCATTGCCAAATCATTAATGGGGAAGCATTCGCTTTTCTGATAATTAAGTTTGTAGCCAGAAAAAGACCCAAAATTGTTCAATAATGAAACAACTACGGGAGCGCTAGTTTCTGGATTGCTTACGTATATCAAGAGATCGTCTGCATACAGAGAGACACGATGTTCCTCAGTCCCACGCTTAACCCCCCGCAATAACGACGACGACTTCAATGCGATCGAAAGAGGCTCAATTGCCACTGCAAACAGGAGGAGATAAAGGACATCCTTGACGTGTCCCACGTGACAGAGGGAAAAATTTAGAATGAGACTGATTAGTTTGAATACATGCTTGCGGGACGAATACAGCAGACGAATCCATGCCAAAAACGTGTCACCGAACCCAAACCTCTCTAATACGGCAAACAAGTATTTCCACTCCACCCGATCGAAGGCCTTCTCCGCATCTAGAGAGATTACAGCCTCTGCAGTCAATGAGGGACCGGGGGAGTAGATCACGTTAGTAAGTCTGCGAATATTTGAAAAAGAGTGGCGACCCTTTATAAAACCAGTCTGGTCTTCAGAGATTACTTTAGGGAGAACAGATTCTAAACGATGTGCCAACACCTTGGCTAAAATTTTTATATCAACATTTAGGAGGGAGATAGGACGGTAGGAGCCACAGTAAGTAGGGTCCTTGTCCTTTTTGAGGAGTAGTGTAATCTTAGCTTGTGTGAGGGTTGGAGGCAAAAAACGATTTCCCAATGATTCGTTAAATACTTCTAGCATAATAGGCGCAAGTTTATTTTTAAATTTCTTAAAAATTCAGGGGGTAACCGTCAGGTCCTGGAGATTTACCAGTTCGCACGTCTCCGATGGCTGTAATGATCTCTGATTGTGTAAGAGGTCTGTCTAATCCTTCCCTGTCTCCTGGCTCAATAGTGGGTAACTCTAAACTATCTAAGAAACTATTCATATTTGTAACATCTGATGGGAATTCAGATGTGTAAAGTGTAGAGTAAAATGTTGCAAAAGTATTATTGATTTCCTTTGGGTTGGTGACTATATTTTGATCCTGATCTCTCACTTGGGGTATAAGCCGTGAGGCAGCCTGGCGTTTCAACTGGTGAGCCAGCAATCGACTAGCTTTTTCTCCGTACTCATAGTAAGTGCTCCGGGTCCGCAGTAGTAAGTATTCAGCCTGGTTGGTGGTTATAAGATTGAGCTTAGACTGTAAAGCTAACCGTTCTTTATATAATTCCGGGGAGGGGCTTTCAGAGTATTTGCGGTCTAAATTAAAAACTGAATCTGTCAAGTATCGTATTTGTTTGCGGCGTTCCTTATTGTCATGTGCTACATAAGAGATAATTTGTCCTCTTAAGTACGCTTTTAAGGTTTCCCAAAGTAGAGAGTATGATATACCTTCTTTTTTGTTTACTTCCAGAAACATATCTATATTAGTAGCCACATGTTCACAAAATTTCTCATTCGAAAGCAGCAGGGAATTAAGTCTCCAGAAGGATTGCTCTTTAACATTCAAAGTGAAAGAAAGGTCTAAGATGAGTGGTGCATGATCCGAGATGACGATGGCCAAGTATTCAACCGATACCACAGCGGGACGAAAGAGCTATCTATAAAAAGTAATCTATCCTTGAGAAAGAATGGTGGACATGAGAAAAGAAAGAAAATTGTTTTGAGTTTGGATTTTGAAACCTCCATGGGTCTACACAGCCATTTTGTCTCATAAAGTCTGAAAAGACCCTTGACATTGCAGAAGGTGAAACGGATTTAGGGCTAGATTTATCAAGCAATGGGTCAATTGTACAATTAAGATCTCCTGCAAGGATCAATCTATGTGTATCTAAATTAGGGAGGGATGACAGAAGCTTATTGGCAAATCCAGTATCGTCCCAGTTAGGAGCATAGACATTCACCAGTAGAACGGGCGTTTGGAATAGGAGGCCCGAGACAATGACATATCGACCATTAGGGTCTGCAATTATTGTATTTGGTGTGAACTGAATTCGTTTATTAATCAAAATTGCCACACCTCGAGATCTGTTATTAAATTTGGAATGGAAAATATTATTGACCCATGCTTTACGGAGTCTGGTGTGATCTCCTAACCTTAAATGTGTCTCCTGCAAAAACAAAACATCAGTATTCAATCGTTTAAGATGGGAAAAAATCCTTGAACGTTTCACAGGACCATTCATCCCCTTAACATTCCAGGACACAAACCTAACTGCAGCGCCTCCTACTGGGCCTATACCTCCTTCATTACTCATCATAGGAGATATCCAAGATATGTAAGATTAGCCTGAACCACCTTACGGAAGTGCATTTATGGTCGCAAGTGATGTCAACACACGCTGTGTGTTGTTGTGTAGAGGTAGAATAAAATAGTAACCATAATGAACTAAAAATAAAGTTTAACATAGCTGTGTGCATCCTTAGAAGATAAGGTGTTGCCAAGTAAATACAATGTTCCCCAGTTCTGATGACACTTAAGATGGAATAAAAAAATAAATAAATAAATAAAAACACAAAAAAAAAAAGAAGAAATAATCCCATTGAACACCCCACACCTAGATCTTCTTCCCCAAACGAAGAAAACCGCAGGAATTCCCAGACGAAAAACTTCCAAGACATCCAACGTTGTCTATAACTCCTATCCTACTCAGAGTGGCTCCTCTCTCAGTAAGTGATTTGTGTTCTACCTATATACAATTATTTATGGCTCACCTTGAGAAAAAAGAAAAAAAGTATGTGAAATAAATCAGAGTGGCTGGCCTAATTGAAATAATCTGTAACCAGCTCTCTTGTGACAGATATTGTCACTTAGTCTACCATAATAAAATTGGCCAGTCTGTGTAAAGGCAAAGTTACGTGTGAAAGTCATACTAACTAAAACAACCGTGCCATGGTAAGAATAAATGTGAAAAAAAAAACAACAAAAACATGGCTGTTGTATATTTGAATCACAGAGGCCACTGCGTTGTCACTGTACCAGAACCATGCACGAAAAACACATTAACGTAAATATTGCCGAGTGGGCTTGTAGTTTACTTGAAAATGAAAATATTTATCTCGCTATTTTCCCTATATATTAACCAATCAGACAAATAGTCCCAAGGAATCAAAGTGTCTAAGCCGAAAGCTAGGTTTACGTTCACCTTCTCAAAGTCTGTGCACTGGCATCATTTATTCTCCCCAGTGAAGCTCGTAAAACTCTCTGGCTTGTTCCAGTTCTGTTGTTTCTCTGTTATCTCCGACTCCGACATCTGGAAAAGTGCAGCTGCGGGCTACCGCTAAGCTAACGTTACCCTGTGTCTTTAGCTGCAGGCTACCAGCCGCAAAGCTAATGTTACCCTGTGTCTTTAGCTGCGGACTACCGCTAGGCTAATGTTAGCCCCTGTGTCTTTAGCTGCATGCTACCAGCAGGTCAGCTAATGTTACCCTGTGTCTTTAGCTGCAGGCTACTAGCAGATGAGCAAACATTACCCTGTGTCTTTAGCTGCAGGCTACCAGCTGCTAATCTAACATTACCCTGTGTCTTTAGCTGCAGGCTACCAGCTGCTAATCTAACATTACCCTGTGCTTTTACCTAAATGCTACCAGCTGCTCAGCTACAGCTGCCATGTGTCTTTAGCTGCAGGCTACCAGCCGCTAAGCTAATGTTACCCTGAGTCTTTACCTGCATGCTACCAGCAGGTCAGCTAACGTTACCCTGTGTCTTTAGCTGCATGCTACCAGTTGTTAAGCTAACATTACTCTGTGTGTTTAGCTACATGATACCAGCTGCTCAGCTAAAGCTACCATGTGTCTTTAGCTGCAATCTGCCAGACGCTAAGCTAACATTACCCTGTGAAAGCTCATTTCTATAGATTTTCAAATTGAAATCAAAACCGTGACACCGTGTCTCCATCGGTGAGAGCTCAGCTTGGTATCACGCTGTTTCTCTACCCTGATCCGGCTCTTCCCTGATCCGGTTCTTCGCTGATCCCTCTCTACCCTGATCCGGCTCTTCCCTGATCCGGCGCTTCCCTGATCCCTCTCTTCCCTGATCCTTCTCTACCCTGATCCGGCTCTTCCCTGATCCGGTTCTTCGCTGATCCCTCTCTACCCTGATCCGGCTCTTCCCTGATCCGGCTCTTCCCTGATCCGGCTCTTCTCTGGAACCAAACACATGTAGGTGACACTGTTCTGCTGTCAGTAAACAAATGCACTCACCCTCAGACCGGGGTAACCAGGGAAACCAGGATCTCCCTGTAACGACAAGGAAACATGTCACAGTCCCTCCAGAAAAATGTACTGTAATGTATTGTTATGTTATGTATTGTTATGTAATGTAATGTCCTCTTCTTCCTCCTCTTCCTCCTCCTCCTCCTCCTCCTCCTCCTCCTACACACAACTTCCTACCTTGACACCGTTGGGTCCTGCAGGTCCATAACCGTCTCTGCCGTCCTGACCCTGAAACAGAGGACAGACAAAACCTCAAAATACAGACACTTGGTTATGTTCATATTTTAATACATTTCATATATATATATATATACATACATATATATATATACATACATATATATATATACATACATATATATATATACATATACAGCCCCAAGTCCAAGCACAAGTCCCAACCCGAGTCCCAGCCTGAGTCCCAGTCCCAGTCTGCGTCCCAGTCCGAGCCCCAGTCCATGCCCAACAAAGTGACACACACACACACACACACACACACACACACACAGAGGCATGTCATACATCTTCTTAATTGGGATCATTGCAAAGTTTTTTCAGTCATAATAATCTTCTGTTTATGCTGATTTATTGTATTAGTTATTGTATTAGTTATTGTATTAGTTGTTGTATTAGTTATTGTATTAGTTGTTGTATTAGTTATTGTATTAGTTATTGTATTAGTTATTGTATTAGTTATTGTATTAGTTGTTGTATTAGTTGTTGTATTAGTTGTTGTATTAGTTATTGTATTAGTTGTTGTATTGGTTGTTGTATTAGTTATTGTATTAGTTATTGTATTAGTTATTGTATTAGTTGTTGTATTAGTCTGTTAGGGAAGGAAACTGTTGATGACTTTGTGTTCTCTACGGTCTTTTACATAAGTGTTGAGTTACTGTATTTCTTATTTTATTTAAAAAAGGCTCCATCTAGCGACCAGCTGACTATAAATGCTATCGTCACGGCAACTTGTCTCTATTCAAATAAACAATGACGAAATATCTGGAGATTAAGAAATTAAGTTTCAGCTGCTTACCGGCATTCCTCGGGGTCCCAGTGACCCCGGAGCTCCTGGACCACCTGGGTCTCCTGGTTGGCCCTTCAACAACAACAACAACGACAACAATGACAACAACAACAACGACGACAACAACAACAACGACGACAAAAACAACAACAACAACAACAACAACAACAACGACGACAACAACAACGACAAGAGTTAGTCTTTATTTTACTCTCATGGTCCATCAAACATAACACTGATATCTACTAAAAATACAAGACAGGACAGGACACAAGGAGAGGAGAAAAGAAGGAGACAAAGAGAAGAGACAGGAAAGGAGACATGGAGAGGAGAGAGGAGACAAGAAGAGGAAGCAAGAAGGAGACAAAGAGAAGAGACAGGAAAGGAGACAAGGAGAGGAGAGAGGAGAAAAGAAGAGGAAGCAAGAAGGAGACAAAGAGAAGAGACAGGAAAGGAGACAAGGAGAGGAGAGAGGAGACAAGAAGAGGAGACAAGGAGAGGAAACAAGAAGGAGACAAAGAGAAGAGACAGGAAAGGAGACAAGGAGAGGAGAGAGGACACAAGAAGAGGAGACAAGGAGAGGAAACAAGAAGGAGACAAGGAGAGGAGAGAGGACACAAGAAGAGGAGACAAGGAGAGGAAACAAGAAGGAGACAAAGAGAAGAGACAGGAAAGAAGACAAGGAGAGGAGAGAGGAGACAAGAAGAAGACACAAAAAGAAGAGACAGGAAAGAAGACAAGGAGAGTAGAGACGAGAGAGGAGACAAGAAAAGAAGACTAGGAGAGGAGACAGGAAAGGAGACAAGGAGAGGGAACAAGGAGTGTAGACAGGAAAGGAGACAAGGAGAGGAGAGACGAGCGAGGAGACAAGTAGACTACATTTTATTCATCAGAACTTTAATATATTTTGTTGTGACAATAAAACAAATTATTATCATATTATTTTAATAAGAACTCATAAATAACGTTTATAATAATGTTTTGTAACGTGTTTCGGGATTTAAAAAATATATATACAGTATATCGGCCGATATATCGGCATATCGGATTTTTGAATAACCAAATATTCATATCGGTATCGGCCTTAAAAATCCTTCATCGGTCGGCTCGAATCCAGATGAACAAAATAAGATTAAAAAAATGGCAAATCACTCGCTACACACTGATATGTGTGTGTGTGTGTGTGTGTGTGTGTGTGTGTGTGTGTGTAAAATGACGTCACACACCTTTGGTCCGTTAGCTCCACGGCGCCCGGGTGATCCCGGGTTCCCAACAGGTCCCGGTCCTCCCTGCAGGACAAAACAACAAAGTCAGAGATATCGCCATGGCAACAAGGGATACAGACACGGCCAGAAGCTACACAACATCTACAGCGAGATGATATTATAATATTCATACTTTCACCCAGAGAGGAAACAAGGGAAGGAGGAAACAATAGAGGAGAGGAGGCAAGAGAGGAGAGGAGACAGGAGTGGAGACAGGACAAGCGATAAGGAGAGGAGACAAGACAAAAAGAGGGGAGAGGAGACGAGACGAGAGGGGCAACATGAGAAGAGACAAGGAGAAGAGACAGGAAAGGAGACCAAGGAGAGGAAACAGGAGAGGAGATAAGGAGAGGAGACAGGAAAGCAAGAGGAGAGGAGACAGGAGAGAATAGGAGGAAAGAGAGGAAACAAGGACAGGAGAGAGGAGACAGGAGAGGAGACAAGAGAGGAGACAGGAGAGGCGATAAGGAGAGAACACAAGAAGAGGAGGGTGGAGAGGAAGCAATGAGAGGAGATAAGGAGAGGAGACAAGAGAAGAAAGGAAACAAAAGAGGAAAGGAGACAAGGAGTGAAGAGAGGAGACAGGAGAAGAGACAATAAGCGGAGAGAGGGCAGGAGACGAGAGAGGAGACAGGAAAGGATACAAGGAGAGGAGACAGGAAAGAAGACCAAGGAGAGGAAACAGGAGAGGAGATAAGGAGAGGAGACAGGAAAGCAAGAGGAGAAGAGACAGGAGAGAATAGGAGGAAAGAGAGGAAACAAGGACAGGAGAGAGGAGACAAGAAGAGGAGATAAGAGAGGAGACAGGAGAGGAGACAATAAGCGGAGAGAGGACAGGAGACAAGAGGAGACAGGAGAGGCGATAAGGAGAAGAGACCAGAAGAGGAGACAAGAGAGGAGACCAGAAAGGAGACAGGAGAGGAGACAGGAGAGGAGAGAAGAAAGGCAATAAGGAGAGGACACAAGAAGAGGAGGGAGGAGAGGAGACAATGAGAGGAGACAAGAGAGGCGGTAAGGAGAGGACACAAGAAGAGGAGGGAGGAGAGAGGACAAGAAGAGGAGAAAAGAGAAGAGAAAGGAGAGGAGACAAGAGAGGAGACAGGAGAGGCAATAAGGAGAGGACACAAGAAGAGGAGGGAGGAGAGGAGAATAATGAGAGGAGATAAGGAGAGGAGACAGGAGAAGAAAGGAGACAAGAGAAGAAAGGAAAAGGAGTGGAGAGAGGACAGGAGACAAGAGAGGAGACAGGAAAGGATACAAGGAGAGGAGACAGGAAAGGAGACCAAGGAGAGGAGACACACACACACACACACACACACACACCCCGCCCCCCCCCGTCAGTCTGCCTGGCGACACATTAGGTGTCCTCATGTCTGGGAGGAATCAGCCTAACAGTTATTTCTGTGTGTGATTATTTTAACGACACCCAGCGCTCGTAAATAAGGAGAAATTAAAGGGAGGGGCCGAAAACATCTAGAATCACAACCTCTACAGCAAATATCATAATATATAACATTAAATAACATTACATAACATTATATAACATTACATAACATTAAATAACATATAATAATATTACCAACATGGCCCCTCCCCAATGTAAATGGACCATATCTGGACTATTTTCAGCAGATAGACCAAAGTAACTTGGCGGTTGTGGACGTTATGGACGTCCCGTCCCGAGGGGACATCATCTGTCACAGATTTGGGATGATTATGTGACAGACCCGACATGCAGCATGACTAACGGCCCCCCCCGCACTCGTAAAGCCCAGACTGCAGGGCGAGGAAGACTTTATTACACGTTTATGAGCGCCAGGAGACACAAACATCTCCCAACTCTGCCGGGATAAAGGTTGTGATCTCTATAATTTATATTTTATATTTTACGCGTTAAATGGAAATGTTACGAAGCTAATTGG
>JABXJD010000286.1:720000-750000 GCA_013375575.1 Percina caprodes
ACACACAAACAAATACACACAGGTGTACACACACACACACACACACACACACACACGTGTGCACACACACACATACATGTGTACCCATACAGTAACAGATACACACACACACACACACACACACAGACACACACACACACACACACACACACACACACACACACACACAGCTTCAGTGGCAGAAAATGACTTAGGTAGAAGTTTCCACATTTTGTAGGACTTTTACTGCAATTAAGAACGTTTCTTCCAAAGACCTGAGTACACAGTAAGTATGCAACGTTGACCTCTGAATGCATCACAATGGGAGGAGAAGTGTGTCTGCTTTTATTTTGAAAGTATTTGTGAGTGTCTGCTTTCTCTCAGCTCAGAGCCGCCTTCTTCTTTAACACGTTTCCCAAACACTCCTGACATCATGGTAAAAGTTAAAAGGTGTCACCTTTGGCCCCGGGGGGCCCCGAATGCCCCTAATGCCTTCATGTCCCGAACATTTGCACATGACGCCGCAGCACTCTCTATCTGACACCGCGTCCTGAGAGAGAGAGAGAGAGAGAGAGAGAGAGAGAGAGAGAGAGAGAGAGAGAGAGAGACAGAGAGAGAGAGTAGAGAGAGAGAGAGTAGAGGAGACAACCATAAACACAAACTCAGTTTTCTCCCAAACATTATATTTAAACGTTATATCTGAACAGGTTTCCATCGTTACATTTTTAAAAAAACACCATATATTTGTTGTACTGCAGTGCAGCAGCTCCTCTTTTCACCCTATGTGTTGAGCTCTTAATCTTAGCTCCAGAGTGAGACATCTCACTTCTGTCCCATCTTTGTTGGGGGTCGCACATGTGCAGTACCTAGGTAAGGACTACTAACCAGTCAGAAGCAGAGTATGAGGGCCCTGACAGTACCTAGGTAAGGACTACTAGCCAGTCAGAAGCAGAGTATGAGGGCCCTGACAGTACCTAGGTAAGGACTACTAGCCAGTCAGGAGCAGAGTATGAGGCCCTGACAGTACCTAGGTAAGGACTACTAGCCAGTCAGAAGCAGAGTATGAGGGCCCTGACAGTACCTAGGTAAGGACTACTAGCCAGTCAGGAGCAGAGTATGAGGGTCAGCGTTCCCGTGGCAGACTTACGATCTGTTTGAGGACGGCGCTGCCGACGCTCTGCATGCCGATGCTCAGAGGAAGCTTGTAGCCGAATCCTCGGCCAAACTCCACCATCTGCAGCTGGGTGGGGTCCCGCACCCCCTCCAGGGCCACCGTCAGCAGAGCGCTCACCCCTGCACCCACACAACACACGAAGAAGAAAACATTCAACATTAATAATACCATTTCTCTAGAAACCTCTGTATTACCTGCTCCCATAACGGATCTATACATAATTATTATTAATTAGTAATATATTACTATATTACATAATTAGGCGACCAAACGTCCTCTTTTGCCCGGATATGTGGGGGTTATAAGTTCATGAAAAAGTTTTCACTGTTTTTCATGGGACCATTAAGCGTGTACTTAATTGGACTGGCGCTTAGCACACAGTACTACGGTACTTTGTATATACAACAATACTCGTTATTATCGAGTATCAAAAAAAAGACTACACATGATAATCAACCAGCGGTGCTCTGATTGGTTGGAGCGCTGTCCTATTGCGTGCAGATGGGATTTGAAAGAAGGCCTTTTGTCCCGCCCCTTGGATTGAGCCCAGCCAATGAGGAGCTCCCAGACCCAACATGTGGATGTGGGTCTGGATGTCAGGAGACCACGTTCCATTCATACCAGACTTCCGCAGCAGCTCGGAGTCGTGCTCCAGCTTCATGACGTCTTCATCCAGTCCGTCGGAGAAGATCACCAGCACCTGGGGGACGAGAGGGCTTTTATTGTTTATATATATATATATATATATATATATATATATATATATATATATATATATATATATATATATATATATAAAAACATCTACATCTACATGTCAACACAATAATGTGTTGACATGGTCCCGCTACACGTTCTGCGATGCCATGTTCATCCTGCTACGCTCTGTTACGCACTGCTACGTCCTGCTGGGCCTTGTAATGCTGCACAGTGTCCTGCTATACCATGAACTACTACACAGAACTACTACAAACAACTATTTTTTGTGACTGTTATTGCCACTCTTCATTCTAACCCCAACCGGTCGTCAGACACCGCCTACCAAGAGCCTGGGTCTGGGTCTAGGTCTAGGTCTGGGTCTGGGTCTGGGTCTGTCCCAGGTTTCTGCCTAAAAGGAAGTTTTTCCTCACCACTGTTGCACTGTTGCTTGCTCTGGAGGGAAATACTAGAACTGTTGGGTCCTTGTAAATTATGGAGTGTAGTCTAGACCTACTCTATCTGTAAAGTGTCTCGAGATAACTCTTGTTATGAATTGATACTATAAATAAAATTGAATTGAATAACTTTTCCATTTTTGTGTATGTTTGTGTACGTCTCAGTCTCACCTTAACACCAGCTCTGGACTCGCTGAACTTCTGCGTGAAGGATTTCAACATGGCGGTGTTGAAGTACGTAGGCTGTGCCAACTGCACGCTCATGACTTTCTTCACCACGTCGGCGCTGTAGCCCTCAAAGTTGAAGTCGTACAGGGAGCGTCCATCCCGACTCACCACTCGGTAGGCGATGTTGGGCTTGACGGGCGCGGGGCCGGCGCAGCACAGGCCCTGTACGGAGGACACGTAACGGGCGATCTCTGGCAGGAAGGCCTGGAGCTTGGTGTGGCCGCTGATCAGCGTCCCGTCGGCAGCTGCGGTCCTTTGAGTTATATCGAATCCCATGGCGATGTCGATGCTGCAATCTGTAGCGAAGGGAAACATGTCATCTTCTGCAGACATAAGATATGTTTCCATCCACACGTTTTTATCTGTACGAAGTGATATCGAATGAAAAATGTCTTCTGGAAACAGCAAAATTCAATGGAATTTCATGAATATCGACTCAAAGGAAATACGTTCGGTCTCATGCAATAATACAGTCAGGGCATGAAATTAACCCCCGACCACCCGCCAAATTTTGCAATTGGCGTGTAACACTGTCAATCTACCTGCCCGTTGGCTGGTAGCCAATGAGAATTGAGTGATTCAGACGTGTAACTATCGGTAAGCATGGTACGCAGTTGCTTACTGGCCCGGACCAATCAGGGGCCAGCATCAGTGGAAGACATGGATTGACAGCCGGGGCGCCCTATTGCATTTTCATTACTCGCAACAATCCCAGCAGTCCCACTGACCAATCAGGAGTGAGAACGGGTCAAATTCATTTCCTTGTTTCTGATATGAAGACGAGACGCGTGTGACTCAAATCTCACATTAACCAACAAAACGTACAGCGGAGGACGTCCTGCCAACACACACACACACACACACACATACACACACACACAAATTGAGGACAGCTACATTATTGAAGGTGCAATGATAACTTGAAGTCCAATAAGTACTTCATCAAACTGTGATTGTGTGTCCCAGCCCCCGCACCCCCACTACAGCACATGATGCCGCAATGTCCACGAGTCGACTCATAGAGACGCAGCAATTCCTGTTTTTCACCTTTATGAGGCAAGAAAGTGGCTGTTGATCCAAAAAGTTAACTTCATGCCATCAATACAGTCAATGATTTCTGACTTTTTCAAAATAAAAGCATGTGAATAAAACTATAAACTACACGTCTGGCTTTTGATGTGATAATCATTTTCCAGTGTGTCCCTTAGTGAAATGGAGTTTGACCCCCAACATAAAGGAACATGGTGTGAAAGTAGAATCAAAGTCACAGGTTTCGACTCACCGCTTGGATTTTCGGGGGGTTTAGATTTGCAGATTGTGTCGACCACCTTCTGCTTGATGTTTTCCAAGCTGCCAAAGTTCTGCACGGTGAACAGCCTCTCCGGGGTGCCAGTGATCTGCAGGAGCTGCAGGTCGTGGACGTCCCCAATGCCGATGACAAACACCTCGACCCCCAGAGCCCGGAGACGGTCGGCTGCGTCCTCCACGTCATCCTGCGACTCGCCGTCTGTGATCAGCACCAGATTCTGGGAGATCCCGGCAGATCTTCGGCCGCCCCGGGAAGCCTCGAAATAATCCCTGATGTCATCCAGGGCCAGTCCGATGTTGGTGCCTCCGCCCAGCTGCTCCAGGTCCAAGATGTGCTTGGTTACGGCTTCCTCGCTGTAGAACTTGTTGAGGTAAAACTCATGTTGGAAAGTGCTGCTGAACTGGGCCAGGCCGACCCGCACTAAATCTTCACTGACTTTGAAGCTGTTCACCAGGTCTGTGGTGAACTTCTTCATGGTGGTGTAGTCATCTGGGTCAATGCTGCCAGACTGATCCAACAGGAAGACCAGGTCTGCTTTCTGTTTCTCACAAACTGCAAAAGCAAAGAGAGGAAATGTATCCACATTTCAAAAAAAAAAAAAAGCAAGCTAACTAAATGCCGCACTTCAAGTTCATTTGACTTTATTCCTGGTAGCTTTGAACACTCGACTTTCATTGTGATTGGAGCCTCTATCCCCCAAAATGCACCACAGAGCGCCACAGGAAGTCCTTCCTGCCTGTGGCCATCAAACTTTATAACTCCTCCCTCTAAGTGTCTGACACACACACATTTAGTGAGTTGGAAACTGGACAATATCTGTATATTATCCGTATATTATCTGTTTTGCGCAATAACACCGGCTTAAAATGTGTGCCATACTCTGCTGCTACAATTTATGCATTATTCCTGTTCACCATTACAACTCCTAAATTATGTAAATACTGTATAAAAAAATTCCTTTAACTATGTAAAACCATGCATATCCTTAAACATCCTTATATTTCTTTATTTATATTTCTACTTCGCAACTGTAACACAGAATTTCCCTTCGAGGATCAATAAAGTATTTGTAGAGCGTCCTCTGGTGGACAGACTATGCAACGCCATCACTAACAGGGACGTTGTAGAGCGTCCTCTGGTGGACAGACTATGCAACGCCATCACTAACAGGGACGTTGTAGAGCGTCCTCTGGTGGACAGACTATGCAACGCCAACACTAACAGGGACGTTGTAGAGCGTCCTCTGGTGGACAGACTATGCAACGCCATCACTAACAGGGACGTTGTAGAGCGTCCTCTGGTGGACAGACTATGCAACGCCATCACTAACAGGGACGTTGTAGAGCGTCCTCTGGTGGACAGACTATGCAACGCCATCACTAACAGGGACGTTGTAGAGCGTCCTCTGGTGGACAGACTATGCAACGCCATCACTAACAGGGACGTTGTAGAGCGTCCTCTGGTGGACAGACTATGCAACACCATCACTAACAGGGACGTTGTAGAGCGTCCTCTGGTGGACAGACTATGCAACACCATCACTAACAGGGACGTTGTAGAGCGTCCTCTGGTGGACAGACTATGCAACGCCATCACTTACAGGGACGTTATAGAGCGTCCTCTGGTGGACAGACTATGCAACACCATCACTAACAGGGACGTTGTAGAGCGTCCTCTGGTGGACAGACTATGCATCACCATCACTAACAGGGACGTTGTAGAGCGTCCTCTGGTGGACAGACTATGCAACGCCATCACTAACAGGGACGTTATAGAGCGTCCTCTGGTGGACAGACTATGCAACGCCATCACTAACGGGGACGTTGTAGAGCGTCCTCTGGTGGACAGACTATGCAACACCATCACTCATAACATGGTTGACCGTCCATTTTTATTTTTTAAATATTTGCATGCGTAATGGACAGCTGTTGGGTTATACAAAATAAATTCCAGTGGTAAATATTTCACATTGCTACATACCATCATCAGGAAAATGGACGCCTCTGGCTTACCTGGCTTGGTGGTGTTGCAGAGGACATGAGAAATATTCTTGTAGAGGGTTTCCAAGGCTTTAAAGTTATCTACATAAAAAACTCTGGAAGTTTCGTGACCAGCCATGATCTCCAGCTGTGTCTTGTTGGCTCCTTCCACTCCGATACTAAAGACGCTGATCCCGTTGTCTCGCAGTGCCACGGACGGCGCGGCCAGGCTGTTACGGTCTGTAGCATCCCCGTCTGTGATCACCATGAGAATCTGCGGCACCTGGAGATCCGCTCGACCGCCGTGTTTTTTGTCGAAGAACTCCAACGAGTATTTCAAAGCTTTGCCGGTGTAGGTGTCTCCGTATGGCGACTTCAGTGCCAATATTGCATTAAGAACTTCACGTTTAGAGGTATATTGTTTCAGAGTGAAAACAGATTTGGCGTCGGTGGAGTAGAGAATGACCCCGAAGCGAGTCAGGTCCTCGCCAACGGTGGATTGGTTCACCACTGACGCCATGAACTTCTGCATGCTTCTGAACTTGGGGAGGGTTATACTTGTGGAGCCGTCCACAAGGAAAATAATGTCAGCTTCTTCTGTCTTCTTACATTCTGGTTGGAAATAAAAGGACAGAGAGCAAAAGGTAGTCAGAGGGAAAGGTAGCAGGAATGTTAACAAATTAAAAAAACAAAGAAAATCAACGTTATTTTATTGAACAGAGTTAACATTAAGCTGAACACAACATTTTCAAGTGTAGATTTCTACCGTTACTCGTTTTACTAACTCAACATCTCGGAATGCCTTTAAAGCGCCCATCTTCTGTTCATCTTCAGGGTCATAATTGTATTTTGTGTATATATATATATATATATACATACATACATACATACACACACACACACCCGGACTTGCACTGACACTTAACTGATATGTTATGGTCAATGTCCTTTTACAGCCACATGTTCCTTAATTATTATTATTACTGTTATTATTATTGTCTTTTTTTACTGTATTTCTTGCTAAAACTGATGCTGAAAATTTTAATTTCCTTGCGGGAGTCATCCCAAAAGGATTAATAAAGAGAAGTCTAAGTCTCCGAGCTACTGCAGAGCTTGTAAATTAACTCTGAAATTCTTTGATATAATAAACCTTTAAAATCAAAGACCGTCAAGCAGCTTCCTTATCAACACATCATCCAGCATTGCTGTTCAGACACCACACGAGCTTTCACGCTGCCCCAAACCAACCGGCCCATTGGACCCAACCAAGCAAAACAGCTCAGGTGTGTAAGCAACGAAAGGGTTACAGGACAAAAAAAACGAGTAGGAATCTGTGGATCATTTAATCAGAATCAGAATACCATGAATACACAATTTGGGGACAGTCCCTGCCAGACTGCTCTTACCTCTTTCTGGATCGCAGAGCTCCAAAGCCAACTGGCTCTCCAAATCCTTCAGAGCGTCAAAGTCCCTCTCGGCATACACCCTGTCTGGGGAGCCGCTGATCTCCAGCAGCTGAGTGGTGTTGGCGTCCACCACCCCGATGGCGTACACCACCACTCCCTTGTCCCTCAGAGCCTCAGCGGGGCCCCTGACCTCGTCTTGGGCCTCGCCGTCTGTTATCACCACCAGCCTCTGCCTCATGGCAGGACGCCCTCCTCTGCCTTCATCGAAGTACTGCGACACATCCGTGATGGCTTCGCCCGTGAGAGTGCCTCCGCCGATCTGCTGCATCTCGTCGATGGCTGCCGACATTTCGTCCTTGCTGAAGTAGCGGGTGAGGGGGAACGCTAGTTGTTGCACGTCGCTGAACTGCATGACGCCGACGTGCACCTCAGTCTTCCCGATGAAGGACTTGCTGATGACGGCTTTCATGAACTCTTTCATTTTCTCGTAGTCTTCTGGATAGATGCTCCCAGAGCTGTCGATCAAGAAGAGGAGGTCGCTCGGTATGTCTTTGCAAGCTGTGGACACGAGGACAGGCAAGTTAGTTCAAGTTCAAGACCTTTATTTGTCCCCGAGGGGCGATTAGTTTAGCTGCAGTAGCAGAAGTTGACATACAGTACACAACGATAAAAACACAGGGTCAGACCAAATGGGGAAATCAATACATTAAAAGTTAGACGTTACCTATTCTTTACAGAGACCTGCCTTCAAACCAAAAAGACAGGAAACTGCAATTATGCCGAATTTGGTACATTCGTAGGCAAGCTTCATTCACAGCCCGTGTCCAACGGACGCTGCTCAAATGCCTCTGGGCGCGATTGGATAGTCCTTCAACCAATCAGACCAACGATCTGGGTGACGTAGCAGTGAAAGCGGCGTCAACGGGTCGCCGCGCATTGGTGGCCGCCATGAACGTAAACAAGAAGCTGCTCGCCGATCGTTATCGTGTAAAACCTCAACGGTTGTGATTGGTGCCTCGATTTGGAGAAATTAGAAATGGGTTCTCGGCCAGATGGACTTGCAGAGAAAATCTCAAATTTGCCGGAAGTTCGTCAGGGTTTTCCCAGGCTAGGTTGCTGTGAGTCGGCTGTGTGATAGCCTGCTTTTAAAAATTTAATTATTGTTCTGGTAAACTCTTATGATGAATAAGGAGCTTTCTTGCTGACTTTTTCACGGGTTTTTATGTGGACCAAAGTGAGAAAGCCATATGAGACACGCAATAAAACAGTCAAAGATATTCATATTAAATAAATGCACGTCAATAAACCATTCATACGGTGTGATTCTCACTTAGCAGAAGTGAGTGTGACACCACTAAAATTTAAGCTGTTTCCTTACCGTCTTCAGAACAGATGTCTGTGATGATTTCGTCCTTGATGGGAATCAAAGCATCAAAATTATTGACATAGAAAGTCCTTCTGGCCTCGCCGGAAATCTCTTGCAGCTCCTTTTCATTTGCTTTGTCCACGCCGACGGCATACACGGTGACGCCCTGCGCCCTCAGTTTCTCCGCAGGGACTTTGACCTCGTCGGTGGATTCTCCATCCGTGATAACCACCAGGTACTCGGGGACTTTGTGACCACGAGACACCATCGCTTGCTCAAAGTGCGGGCCCATGAATTCCAGCGCTCTTCCTGTCTCCGTCCCGCCTCCTATCTGCTGAATGTCCTCCACGGCTTTCTCCAACGTCTTCGTATCGGAGTAGGCTGTCAGATCAAACTCTAAGTCTGGAGAATCCGCGAATTTTGCAACCCCAATGCGGACATGTTGGGGCCCGATACGGAAGATGTTTATGAACTCGATGATGAACTTCTTCATGTCTTGGAAGTCGTTGGGATGAATGCTTCCTGAATGATCAATCAGAAAGAAGATGTCTGCCTCGTCCGTTTGTACGCAGCCTGGAAAAGGAAAAACACATTTTATCAGAACATGTTATTAGTTCTTTTCCCAAAGCATCAGCTTTACACCACCTTCACCTGCAATTACTTAAAGGTCCCATGGCATGAAAATACACTTATACACAAATAGAGTTCCTTAATAAGTTCAGTAATATAGACCTTAGTATTAGGGGACCACTAAGGTCTATATAAAGAGACTTCAGATACAGTATTAGGGACCACTAAGGTCTATATAAAAGAGACTTCAGATACAGTATTAGGGGACCACTAAGGTCTATATAAAAGAGACTTCAGATACAGTAATAGGGGACCACTAAGGTCTTTATAAAAGAGACTTCAGATACAGCATTAGGGGACCACTAAGGTCCATATAATAGAGACTTCAGATACAGTATTAGGGACCACCAAGGTCTATATAAAGAGACTTCAGATACAGTATTAGGGGACCACTAAGGTCTATATAAAAGAGAATTCAGATACAGTATTAGGGACCACTAAGGTCTATATAAAAGAGACTCAGATACAGTATTAGGGGACCACTAAGGTCTTTATAAAAGAGACTTCAGATACAGTATTAGGGACCACTAAGGTCTATATAAAAGAGACTTTTATTTATAAATAATATATTATATTTAAAAGAGACCTCTATTGTAAAAGTAAAGTGACAGAACAATTCTACTGAAAAAGCAATATTACAAAATTTCATTTTAGACATGTTACACATTTATCTATTATTTTAGTCATATATTACACTACTTTTGTGAACTTAAGACTTTGGTATAATCATTTCAAGCCCCAAAACAATTTGTCCATATGAGTAAAGATTTGAAAAATTTCAAAAACCCAACTTCAACTTTTCCAGCTTCAGGGCCGACTTTTCCCTATACATTGCTTTAGGACAAATTAGGGCCTCAGTATACATAAAGCTGAGTTTGTCCTGAACATTTTAGTATGTAACACATGGGTAGGGCTTTAAATTTATGAAAAAAAAAAAAATTGAAATTGGCCATTTTAAAGGCCGATACCGATAGATCAGGAAATTCCTAAAAGAAACCCATAATTTTGATATAGAAATGGGTCAAAATGTACAAAAAAACTGCTTAAAAAAAAACTAAAGAATTTAAATCGGCCATTTTAAAGGCCGGTACCAATAGATCGGGGAATGCCTAAAAGAGACAATGATATAGAAATGGGTCCAAATTTGACCCGAGGACAACACAAGGGTAAAACATATTTTTTACACATATTCAACGAGGCCAATTGTAAAAGAAACCCTGGTTCTGACCTTCTTTGATGGCAATTGATCTCGTGCTGACGGAGAACGCTTGCTGAAGGATGCTTTGGCACATGGTTTTCTGCAGGCTCTGCTGCAGCGACTTCAGCTTGGCAAAACTGTCCACGATGAACTTGTGCTTATGGGGGGGATACGATGCCATTTCTACCAACTGGGCATCATTGGCATTTCCGACTCCAACCGCATATATCGTGACACCCTCCCGCCGAAGATTATACGCCGCGGTGCTCACGTTGTCCTGGGATTCGCCGTCTGTGATGACCACCGCCACCTGCTGGATGCCCTTGTCCTTTCTGCTTCCTCGGTCGTTGATGAAAATCTTCTCCTGGGTGAACTTCAGGGCCTCTCCGGTGTATGTTTCACCTCCGCGATAAGGCAGGATCTTGATGAAGTCCAGCAATTCGTCTTTGTTCTCGAAGCTGTCGAGGTAGACCTGCGCCGTGGCCTGGGTGTTGTACGTGACAATGCCCACTCGGACTTTGGACTGGCTGACTTCCAGAACGTTCACCATTGCGTGCAGGAAAGCGCACCAGCTGGAACCGGTCTTTCCGATGCTCCCGGACTCGCCCACGATGAACACGATGTCTGCCAGTTTGGCTGCTTTGCAATCTGTGAAATAAATATGATGGAATCATTATTAGCAATTCAGAGTTAAAATATAATTAAAAAAGCTATATTTGTGGTCGAACTATAAGCAAAAGAGAATGCAGAGGCTCAATTAAAAATAACATTGAGATAGGACATGAGGACAACATGAAGACAACATGAAGACGACATGAGGACAACATGAACACAACATGAGGACAACATGAAGACAATGTGAGGGCAACATGAAGACAACATGAGGGCAACATGAGGACAACATGAGGACAACATGAGGACAACATGAAGGCAACATGAGAGTTAAAGCCGTTGGATGGAAACACACTTTCACCAGATTTATTCACATGAGTTTTTTTACCAAACTTCAGATAATTTGATTGACACGTGGATGGAAACTTCTGAATAAACGGTTGTAAAACACATTTTCAAAGGTGTGATCAATTAATAAAAACATTATACTTTACCCAGAGTTTGAGTTAACTGCGGTTCCTCCGTTTCAAAGGTCGCCCTTAGCGTGGGAACGATGTTGCTGATGGATTGGTAGATGTACGGAGCGGTTGCCACAAGACGCATTTCCTGCTCCGATGCGCCGAGGCTCAGCCCCACCACGGTTACTCCGGACGTTTTGACCAGACGCGACTCCTTATACACCGGATCGTCCGAGTCTTTTCCGCTTACAACAACCAGGAACTCTCGGTAGCCTTGATGCGCCCGGCTTCCTGCTTCTTTGGTGAAAAAGTGAGTGCTGGCGTACGCCAACGCGCTGCCCAGTCTGCGAGGCTCGTTGGGTTGAAGCCTCCGCTGGCGGAAGTTCTTCACAGCCTTCTGGGTCTCCTCTTTGGTTTGGTGAGCGTTCAGAAGGAATTCCACCTTGACGTCTTGACCGTACTGGGCCAGGCCCAGGCGGTAGGCGGACGCGCCCAGGTTCATTTGGTTGGCCAATCGCACGAGGACGCTTCTGATCTGCTGGAACTCTGCTGCCGTCACGCCGCTGTCCACCAGGAAGAAGATGTCCGCGAAGGTTTCTGCCAAGGCTGAAAGAAAACAACAGTTAGAAAGGGCAGTTACTGTTGTTGAAAGAGTAACGAATGATTAGTTACCCTTTTTCAGAACGGTAGTTACACTTTTTCAGAAGGGTAGTTACATTTTTTGTAGTTCATCTTTTTCAAAAGGGTAGTTACTCTTTTAAGAAGGGTAGTTACCCTTTTGAAAAGAGGCTTTTCTTCTGAAAAAGGGTAGTTCATCTTTTTCAAAAGGGTAGTTAATCTTTTTCAACAGGGTAACTACCTACCCCTTCTGAAAAAGATCAGTATTGGTCAGTATTGGTAGTTACACTTTTCAAAAGGGTAGTTAAAGTGTAATTACCCTAGGGTATAGTTACCCTTTTTCAGAAGGGTAGTTACTGTTTTTCAGAAGAAGGGTACTTAAGAAGGGTACTTAAAGGGGTACTTACCCCTTTTCAGAAGAGTAGTTACCCTTTTTCAAAAGGGTAACTGTACAACAGAGTGTAAATTGTAATTCCCCCATATGGGATCAATAAAGTAGAAGTATAAATGATATTTATAACACAAGGTACAAACAGGGTCCGGATTGACTTGTCATTCACGCGGTTAATATGGGACCTTTAAGATATGATATTCACAAGACCTTTAAGTTCTTCAGGCTGGCCTTACCTTCGCTCTGATCCACCACCGAGACACAAACAGTCCTCAGCAGACCCTCGGTGAGCCTCTTCAGAGCCTGGTAGCTGTCGATGGAGTGGAGGAAGCGTTTCCGCGGCCGGTTAGCGATGAACTCGAGCTGATTCATGTTGGCGTCTCCCACCCCGATGCCGAACACCAGGACTCCGTGCTGCCTCAGGCTCTGGGCGGTTGTACAACATCGTCCGTGGAGTCTCCGTCGGTGATGACGACAGCGATCTGAGGCACCCGTTGGCGGCTCGGCTCCCGCGGCCTCCGTGAAGTACTGCTGCAGGAGGAAGTCGATGGCCTTGCCCGTCTCTGTGCCTCCTTGCCGGTAGGGAAACGCATCCACGGCGGCCAGCAGCGAGTTCTTGTCCGTGTGGTCCTTCAGCAGGAACTCCTGGTAAGGCTCATCGCTGTACTGAGCCACGCCGATCCGGACTTTGTCGGGCCGATGTCCAGGCCTGCGATGACACTTCGGAGAAACACCTTGATCTCCTGAAAGTTGGTGTTGCCGATGCTGGAGGAGCCGTCGACCAGGAAGACGATGTCGGCCACGGTGGCTTTGGCACATTCTGGACAAGAAAGAGAAAAAGTCAGCAAGCTAAGAAACATGTAATTCCTCTGTGTGTGGGATGGGGGGGGAATGCACCCCCCATCCCTGTATGCTAAACAACTGCAGCGGATAGCTAGGGCCATCTTCAGGAGATAGCCTACACCCTCTGAATATGGAACTCCAGGATCTCCCCATTCTTGCTTTTTGGGAAACACATTTCTCACCATTTTCTGACATTTTAAAAAGACGATTTAAAGACCTCAGATGCAAGTTAAGTCAGCTCTCCACAAGCTGTGTATTACGACACATTTTACTATTTTCCTATATCAAATCAGTTTGAGTCTTTTTTTAGAAAACAAAAATAAATGTGAATATGTTCTAGTTTCTTCTCTCTGGGACATAAACTGAATATCTATATATGAGATAATGAGATGATAATATATGAGGACATCATGTTGTGCTTTTTGGGAAACTCTGATCCACATTTTTCACCATTTTCTGACATTTTAAAGACCATTTAAAGACCTCAGATACAAGTTAAGTCAGATCTTCACAAGCTGTGTATTACGACACATTTTACCTTGAGACACTTGCAGGAGTTGTCGTTTGACTTCCTCTACGGTCGTGCAAAGGGTCTGGACGATGCTCTGAGAAATTCCCTGCAGGGCTGCAAAGTCCGACACGCTGTAGACGTGCTGACTGTGCGGCTCGTTGGCTATCTCTTTCAGCTGCTCCTCATCTGCATCCTTGATACCAATTGCGTACAAAATGATTCCCTTTCTCTTCAGATTCTGGGCGTGGGACTCCACGTTGTCCTGCGATTTGCCGTCAGTGATCACCACGGCGATCTGCGGCACCTTCTGGTCCCCGCGGCTCCCAGCTGTTGCCACAAAGTGCTTACTCAGCATAAAGTCCAAGCCTTGGCCCGTCTGGGTGCCGCCCCCCATGTAAGGCAAGGCGTTGATGTGCTGCAGGATGTCCGTCTTGTTCTGATAGGTGTTGAGCAGGAACTCGGTGCGAGGTGTCGTGCTGTACTGCACCAGCCCGATGCGGACGTGCTCAGGGCCAACGTCGAAGCTGTTGACCAGCGTGTACAGGAACTTCCGGATCTGTTTGAAGTTCTCGGTGCCGATGCTCCACGAGCCGTCGACCATGAAGACGATGTCGGCGACAGCCTCTTGAGTGCAGACTGAGAGGGAAGGTTGTCAGGTCACTGAGGCGGTCTTGCAGATGTGAAGTTAAAGCGCGCTACAAAGGAAAGCCCTCGCTACCCAAGCAGCTCTAGGTTCCTATAGAAAGCCAGCGGCAGCCAGAGGTGGACAGGTGTCAGCGTGACTTACAGACAGGGGCGGGGCGCTTGGGATTTGTGAAAGCCAGAGGAAGGAAACAAATGAGCAGGTTTGCTGTCAAGGTGTGAAAGCACTCACCTTCAGGTGGACTCTTGGATGCAGAAGTGTGTGAAGAGTGAAACAGAAGTTGCGTGGCTTACAGCTGGTGTTCATTTTTACGCTGTACGCTGACATGCACACTTAAAATCCACTATTATTGCGAATATCACAATATTCTAAATATAAGACAAGAAAACGTTTACTTGTCCCACAGGGGGGAAATTGCAGGGATATATATTACTTAACTGGAAATTCTGTGCAATTTCATTACTGTGCAATATTTAAAGGTCCCATGGCATGAAAATGTCACTTTATGAGGTTTTTAATATTATGCCCCCCCAGCCTGCCTATGGCTCCCCCAGTGGCTAGAAATGGTGATAGGTGTAAACCGAGCCCTGGGTATCCTGCTCTGCCTTTGAGAAAATGAAAGCTCAGATGGAATCTTCCCCCTTATGAGGTCATAAACAACAGGGGGTCACAACAACGGGAAAGACCATATAAACAGACTTCAGATACAGTATTAGGGGACCACTAAGGTCTATATAAACAGACTTCAGATACAGTTTTAGGGGACCACTAAGGTCTAGATAAAGAGACTTCAGATACAGTATTAGGGACCACTAAGGTCTATATAAAGAGACTTCAGATACAGTATTAGGGACCACTAAGGTCTATATAAAAGAGACTTCAGATACAGTATTAGGGGACCACTAAGGTCTATATAAAGAGACTTCAGATACAGTATTAGGGACCACTAAGGTCTATATAAAAGAGACTTCAGATACAGTATTAGGGACCACTAAGGTCTATATAAACAGACTTCAGATACAGTATTAGGGGACCACTAAGGTCTATATAAAGAGACTTCAGATACAGTATTAGGGACCACTAAGGTCTATATAAAAGAGACTTCAGATACAGTATTAGGGACCACTAAGGTCTATATAAAGAGACTTCAGATACAGTATTAGGGACCACTAAGGTCTATATAAAAGAGACTTCAGATACAGTATTAGGGACCACTAAGGTCTATATAAAAGAGACTTCAGATACAGTATTAGGGGACCACTAAGGTCTATATAAAAGAGACTTCAGATACAGTATTAGGGACCACTAAGGTCTATATAAAGAGACTTCAGATACAGTATTAGGGGACCACTAAGGTCTATATAAAGAGACTTCAGATACAGTATTAGGGACCTAAGGTCTATATAAAAGAGACTTCAGATACAGTATTAGGGACCACTAAGGTCTATATAAAAGAGACTTCAGATACAGTATTAGGGGACCACTAAGGTCTATATAAAGAGACTTCAGATACAGTATTAGGGGACCACTAAGGTCTATATAAAGAGACTTCAGATACAGTATTAGGGACCACTAAGGTCTATATAAAAGAGACTTCAGATACAGTATTAGGGGACCACTAAGGTCTATATAAAGAGACTTCAGATACAGTATTAGGGACCACTAAGGTCTATATAAAAGAGACTTCAGATACAGTATTAGGGACCACTAAGGTCTATATAAAATAGACTTCAGATACAGTATTAGGGGACCACTAAGGTCTATATAAAGAGACTTCAGATACAGTATTAGGGGACCACTAAGGTCTATATAAAGAGACTTCAGATACAGTTTTAGGGGACCACTAAGGTCTATATAAAAGAGACTTCAGATACAGTATTAGGGACCACTAAGGTCTATATAAAGAGACTTCAGATACAGTATTAGGGGACCACTAAGGTCTATATAAAGAGACTTCAGATACAGTATTAGGGGACCACTAAGGTCTATATAAAGAGACTTCAGATACAGTATTAGGGACCACTAAGGTCTATATAAAGAGACTTCCCCAACCATCCTGTAGCCTAACAACAATGTTGGACATCATCCAGATTTCTGCAGAATAGTGAAACATTAACACGCGGTCTGGCAGCAGGGTTGTTAAATACATAAAAATGTTTTTTGCAGCGAGGCACTGGTGATCAAAGCAAAGATGATTTTATGCTGTTAAGAACCAGTTAAGGATCTGGTCCATGTGCGGAGCAGGAAACACGTTGTGGTGCAGGGTTTCTAATGAAAACAGACACCACACACACATCATGTCTCCTCTGGGAGGACCATTATGAATATGTTTAGGCCAGCAGAGTGTGTGCATGACCGCGGGAACATATTTTGAGTTTTTTCGAGACAAGAAATGTCTGAACCACCACACACTATCACACGCTCCACCAGCGGAAAAACAACAAGCCTGCGTGAAATCCAGAATCCCAGACGGGGTAAAACTAGGCCCGGGTGACGCAGGACATCGGCCCGAAGCTACGCTGACGGTCCAGAATAGACCTCCACACACCAGGGTGTGAAACACAGCACTCTATTACAGGAAATCAGAAGGTAACGGCCTCGCCGTCTGTTGCAGCAGGGTGGCTGTGGGGGGGGGTCTCAAAACGCCACATGCAGTAGACACAATGGGACGGACCACCACACGGGGGACGCAACACATCGCCTATTCGTCGCCTTTTAGTCGCTCGTTGCCATTTTTTCCCTTTTTGTCACCTTTTCGTCACCCTTCGTTGCCCTTTGTCACATTTTCATCGCCTATTCTGTCGCCTTTTTGTCGCCTTTTTGTCGCCTTTTGTCACCTTTGTTGTCGGCCGCCGTGACAACGGGAAAAAGAAACGCCACACGAAGTAGACACAACACATCGCCTATTCGTCGCCTTTTTGTCGCCTATTTGTCACCTTTTTTGTCGCCTTTTTGTACCCTTTTAGTCGCCTTTTTTGTTGCCTTTTAGTTGCTTTTTGTCACCTTTGTTGTCGGCCGCCAGGACAACGGGAAAAGGAAACGCCACATGCAGTAGACACAACACATCGCCTATTTGTCGTCTTATGTGTCGCCTTTTAGTCACTTTTCGTCGCCTTTTTTGTCACCTTTTCATTACCTATTCATTGCCTTTTAGTTACGTTTCGTCACCTTTGTTGTTGGCGGGACACGACCCGCGGTCTCTGGAGACACAACAACGGGACAGACCGCCACACGCATTAGACACAGTAACGGGACAGACCGCCACATGCATTAGACACAGTAACGGGACAGACCGCCACATGCATTAGACACAGTAACGGGACAGACCGCCACACGCAATAGACACAACGGGACAGACCGCCACACGCATTAGACACAACGGGACAGACCGCCACACGCATTAGACACAGTAACGGGACAGACCGCCACACGCATTAGACACAACGGGACAGACCGCCACACGCAATAGACACAACGGGACAGACCGCCACACGCATTAGACACAGTAACGGGACAGACCGCCACACGCATTAGACACAACGGGACAGACCGCCACACGCATTAGACACAGTAACGGGACGGACCGCCACACGCATTAGACACAACGGGACAGACCGCCACACGCATTAGACACAACGGGACAGACCGCCACACGCAATAGACACAGTAACGGGACAGACCGCCACACGCATTAGACACAGTAACGGGACAGACCGCCACACGCATTAGACACAGAAACGGGACAGACCGCCACACGCATTAGACACAGTAACGGGACAGACCGCCACACGCAATAGACACAGTAACGGGACAGACCGCCACACGCATTAGACACAGTAACGGGACAGACCGCCACACGCATTAGACACAGTAACGGGACAGACCGCCACACGCATTAGACACAGTAACGGGACAGACCGCCACACGCAATAGACACAGTAACGGGACAGACCGCCACACGGGGGATGCAAGACATCGCCTATTTGGGCGCCTTATTTGTTTTCTTTTCATGTTTTTTTGTCACCTTTTTATGGTTGTACTTTGTCTACATTTTCCTAAGGGGGTAAGCACCCCCGCACCCCTATTTCCCGTGGCCGTAAGAGAGAGAGTGTGTGAGTGTGTGTGTGTGTGTGTGTGTGTGTGTGTGCCTACAGACACCCACTGCATGGATTGCCTAAAACCAGATGTTTTGGGGGTTGATGTAACGTTGCAGCACGTATGCCGTGATCCTTTATGTGCTGGTATGCAGGAAGTTGATCCATAGCTGCGTAATCACACCCACCTGTCTTCTGGGCGGCGTTGCCGTGGAAACACGCTGCCATGATGAGGCCGAGGAGAAGACCACGCCCCCCCTTCATGCTGGCTCTCGGGTTTCTCTGTCTTCCTGCAACACAAAGACAAAGACGACCATAAACGGCGACATAAGAGTCTGTTTCCCATCAGCCCCAGCGGGGCCCGTCTGTTCCGTCATGTTACAAGTGTGAGCACACCATTCATTTTGGTTTTTCCCAAGAATCTAATCCCCCCCGAGCTGTTGGCCTGCAAAACAAACAAGTCAGACATTTTGGGATATGCCGCATTAAAACAGGAATTTGCTGAAGCCTTTGATGTGTGTGCCAGCTTCGTCACGCTGAAGCATTTCTACATGTAGCTCAGAGAAGTCACGCTGCCGTCGGCTTGTACTCCACGTGTTAGTACTGTCAGCAGATAGTGGTCTATATCCACGACCTTCCACTTCCAGGATTGTTCAGGTGAAGTCTGAAGTCTGAGGACTATCTGTCCAATTAGAGTTTCTGTTGACGACCAGGGTTACATAACATCGGTAGAAACTGGTTTTTGGTCACCTTTTCATCGCCTATTTGTCGCCTTATTTTTGGGCTTTTCTGCCTTTAATGGAGAGGACAGCTAGGTGAGAATGGGAAGACATGCAGGAAACTGTCACAGGTGGGACTCAAACCCTGGACCTCTGCGTCGAGACATAAGCCTCAAAGTATACGTGCGCCTGCTCTACCCACTGAACCAACCTGGCCACACTTGTTGCCTTTTTCATCGCCTATTTAGTCACTTTTAGTTATCTTTCTTGTCACCTATTTCGTCGCCTTTGTCGTGGTCATGTTGTCATGGTAACTGCAGACTTAGGACTCTGGTTACCTGGTCCTCAGGTCTCTGCAGGGTAAATCCAGACAGCAAGCTAGACTATCTGTCCAATCTGAGTTTCTGTTGATGACTAAAACTACTTCTGAACGTACACATGTTCCACCAAAACTGAGACTATTTAGCAATAGTTTCCCGGGTAATAAGTCCATGGCATATGTTTTTGTAAGGAGTCGATCGACAGCAATACCATTGAATGAGGTATTAAAACAGAATTACTTCAGATATGTGGTAAATTAATGGCTACTTTAACTGATAGTAGTATATGATATACAGTGTAGGTTTAATGGGTTTTCTGTATCAACTAAGAGGTTTTTAATGTATAAAAACCCTCAACATTTGAAAAATATCCCCTTAATTTGAACTTTAAATTCAGGTGTTCCCCCTGAATGTATAAGCCAATGTATCAAGGGGTGGAAACCTCTGAAAATGTATCATACATTATACAAAGCCTCCATAGATGTTTACCTTCATTTATAACCTAAAGTACTGGTTTTATTTTGTACATGAATCTGATGTGACGGCTTCATTTCCTGTGTAAAAGTCAAAGTGGATCACCAGTTGCTGAGCCACCCATAGGCAGGAATATGACTCCCCTCCGGCTGCGCTCAGCCCCTCCCACTGATCTCGACCCCTACCCTGGCAGCTTGTAACATTTGAAGGGTGAAGAGTGTGTAAATCGGGCGTCTTCTGCCAAATCAGAGCAATTATTGATAATTATGCGTCCTTGCACGCTGCCATGAACCCATCTCCTCCAGGACTGCAGCACGGGGGTCTCACCCAATAAATCATCAGTGAGCGGTGAAAGGTCACCAACGTTCAGCGTATGACGGAGCATAACTCGCTGCAGAGCACAGGGAGACGTTAGTCCACACACACCCTTAACCAACGTAGATTATCTGGATTCTGGTCCAACACCCCTGGAGCTTATCACAGGACCAGGACCATAGGACATGAAGTCATCGGCCATCCTCTGTCTTACCTTTCCAAAAATATAGATAGATAGATAGATAGATAGATAGATAGATAGATAGATAGATAGATAGATAGATAGATAGATAGATAGATAGATAGATAGATAGATAGATAGATAGATAGAAATTGCTATAAAATTGAATAAGACGCCCCAAAATTAATGAAAGTAGAGATTTGTACTTGGCAAAGAGCGTTGGTGGAATCAATCATGTTATTTTGGGGAATTAAAAAGAACATTGATATAGGACAACATGAGGACAACATGAGGACAACATGAGGGCAACATGGGGACAACATGAAGACAACATGAGGACAACATGAGGGCAACATGAGGGCAACATGAAGACAACATGAGGACAACATGAGGGCAACATGAGGACAACATGAGGACAACATGAAGACAACATGAGGACAACATGAAGACAACATGAGGGCAACATGGGGACAACATGAAGACAACATGAGGGCAACATGGGGACAACATGAGGACAACATGAGGACAACATGAGGACAACATGAGGGCAACATGAGGACAACATGAGGACAACATGACACGGGGACAACATGAGGACAACATGAGGACTACACGGGGACAACAGTAGGGCGACATGAGGACTACACGGGGACAACCGTAGGGCAACATGAGGACAACATGAAGACGACATGAGGGTTAAAGGTTTTTGTCCCTTTTTCAACATTTCTTTTAACTCATGGTTGAAAACCTAATTTCTTTGACATTAGGCTTTATTTTTGCAGAAATCCTGAATTATTTTGACTAATAGCTGAGATCAGAGGACGTTGAGTGGATCTCAGACTGGGACGTGTCAAAGTTAAGTCACGATACTGTTTTGAAATCATTTAAACTATTATTTTTGGGCCATTTGGTTGAAAAAAAACCATATTTCTGATATTAAAAAACATTGAAAATGAGTCAAATGTGACACTCTTCTCTGGGAGGATTTGACCCGAGGACAACATGAGTCTACACAAAATGAAAAGTACTTTTTGCAAGACCACTGAGCCAACCTTCATAACTGCTCCAATGTGTTGATGCCCCCCCCCCTCCCCCCTTCCTTCTCGGCTTCCCCAGAATCCTGCCGCCCCGGATCCAGACCCAGAAGACGGAAAGCCGTCCTCTCTTCTTCCCATCTGGCAGTGCTTACTGCCTAATGGAGCCATTTCCTTTCATGTGGGAGCAGCAGACACTGTCTGATCACAGCGCCGAGGGACACAAACCGCTTTAAAAGATGTGAAGTGACTCGATGATGAGGATGCTGCTGCAGGCGGAGAAGATCGGACCCTCGAACTCTTCGCTCTCAGGCTACGTCCTCGCTGCTCGTGATGGGTGGAATATCAAGCATGGAGGTTTTCAGGGATCTATTGTGAGGATCTTCCACAGAAGGATTAGTTTGAGGGAACATGATCCCACAGCTGAGAATAGATCAGAGTGTGTCTGTCTATTAGAAGTGTCTCACAAATCAGGAGGTGTTTCCAAGGTAACCATGGTAACCATAGTTCACAGAAATAGATCAATTGGCCGGTGCAGGACAAGAAGACTAGAAGAAACACAGTTAGTCTGATGTTCAGAGAGACACTACACTGTGTGTGTGTGTGTGTGTAACCCACGGTTATCTTCCTTGTTCAATAATTGAATAAAGTTGCATTTACTCTAAATTTATTGGACTCTTCATGTGTGCAGTCTCCTTCATCTCCATCATTTCTGGTCCTGATATCTGCTAGGTCTTTTAACAAAAACCTTCTCCGCCCCCCAAGAGTTTTAGCTCTGGTAGCAGAACTATCTGCGTCCATATTAACACGTCTGACACATATCACGTCATGACCGTTCACACATACACTGGGCACGTGCGTGGCGTGATGTTGTAGAGCGTCCTCTGGTGGACAGACTATGTAACGCCATCACTAACAGGGACGTTGTAGAGCGTCCTCTGGTGGACAGACTATGCAACGCCATCACTAACGGGGACGTTGTAGAGCGTCCTCTGGTGGACAGACTATGCAACGCCATCACTAACAGGGACGTTGTAGAGCGTCCTCTGGTGGACAGACTATGTAACGCCATCACTAACAGGGACGTTGTAGAGCGTCCTCTGGTGGACAGACTATGCAACGCCATCACTAACAGGACGTTGTAGAGCGTCCTCTGGTGGACAGACTGCAACGCCATCACTAACGGGGACGTTGTAGAGCGTCCTCTGGTGGACAGACTATGTAACGCCATCACTAACAGGGACGTTGTAGAGCGTCCTCTGGTGGACAGACTATGCAACGCCATCACTAACGGGGACGTTGTAGAGCGTCCTCTGGTGGACAGACTATGCAACGCCATCACTAACGGGGACGTTGTAGAGCGTCCTCTGGTGGACAGACTATGCAACGCCATCACTAACAGGGACGTTGTAGAGCGTCCTCTGGTGGACAGACTATGCAACACCATCACTAACGGGGACGTTGTAGAGCGTCCTCTGGTGGACAGACTATGCAACGCCATCACTAACAGGGACGTTGTAGAGCGTCCTCTGGTGGACAGACTATACAACGCCATCACCCATAACATGGTAAATATTCATTTATCAGAATCAGAATATCAGCCATTATAAATGCTGATACCGATGCCTAATATCGGCCAATATATCGGTCGGGCTCTATTTCCAACCACTTCTGGGTCGAATAAATTAGATCTGGAACGCTAATCTCCCCTAATGTCTCGCAGGCCGCATGAACACGGTTAAGACGACCATCTTGCCTACATGTATGTATTTATTACAGTCTACATTAAGAAATCTCTTCACTAGACCAATTTAAACGAAGAATACACTCAGTACGCACCAGACACTGTGTTATCCGGTGTAAGCGGCCTATCGGCTGTATGAACCAGAGAGAGATTGTGGAGATTGTATGCAGAGATCAATCTAAGGTGGGACAGATGCAGACAGGACACTGCAGACTGAGTCCATGGGTTCTGGTCCTGTGTTTTTGGGAACGTTCCAGCTGGTGGACACTTAAAGGCCACCCAGGCAAATCAAGGGGACCACTCCAATCTGCTAGGCGTTAGATTAATATTAAGTGGAAGGAGGCCCCCCCCCCCCCTGGCCTCTAACCCCGGGTTAGGGAGGTGTTCACTGAGAGAAAGGATCCGTTACACCATGAGAGGATCTCGGAGCTTAGATAGACTTTATAGATGGGTTAGATGCACTACTATATGCATTACTAACTATAAGATAAGATCCACTATCTTCATCCGCCATATATGTTTTTATTTATTCTTTTGTATTTATTTTTACAATTCTTATTCTTTCTCTTTTAGTTGTTGATGTGTGTAACTCTTGGTAATTCATATTACTTTAAAGGGGAACTATGCAGTTTTTTTTTAGCTTACTGTACTTTAACTGAAGCTTCAGAGTTGAATGGCGGTCAGACTCAATGAGATAAACTGACAACATAGAGAATCCGTCTGTAGAGAGATCTGTGAGGGAAAAAGGGAGAAAACTGCAAAGAAATGGCCAAAACTGCATCGCGCCCCTTTAAACTGTGTTATTGGGGGGCTGAAAATGAACAAATAGACCTTGATTGAAGAAACAAAACAGGTGACATCTTGCCTAGGGCCCCAAATGGGTTTAGCCTGCCCCCCCCCCCCAAAAAAACAAACGTGTGTGTTTCAGGCCTGTGTTTAATCACCCGCCAAGCGGAGGCCTCCTCGAGTGTAATGGGAAGCATGTGAGTACTCCCAGCCGAGGCTGATGGAGGGGCGTCAGACCTGCACACATCATGGACGTATACATCAGAGTCGGAGCGGCTGCATACGGGAAGGGTTTGATGTTAGGGGACGAGGGGCCTCGTTGTTTACAGCTGAAATCCGGCTCACGGGACTGAGTCTGACGGGTCTCCGGAGGTCGGCTGGAGGCCAGTATCTGAGCTCCTTTTAGCACTGTTCAGACCAGGCTACAGTTTTAGCCCTGTTGCTCCCCGATGGGAGCACATGCTCAGATTTAAACGGTATACGGCATAACTGTCATACTCATATTTGTGAAATGCATAAAATAATAAAGTTTTCTCATTACGAACAATAACAGAAGATGGGAATCATTTCAGAAACGTTGTAGCTATCTATGGATGTTTGATGCTAACGTTAGCTCAAAACACCATTCAACTGACAGCCTTTGTTGTGTTTGATGCTAACTTGTAGCTAAGCTAGCAGTGGACCAACTTGGTTAAGTAGGTCCATTTTTACTGTGTTGACGTTACAGAAGTCTCTCGTTAGCATCTCGGAGGCTACTCGGACGTTACAGAAGTCTTCTTAGCATCTCGGAGGCTACTTCAGACGTTACAGAAGTCTCTCGTTAGCATCTCGGAGGCTACTTCAGACGTTACAGAAGTCTCTCGTTAGCATCTCGGAGGCTACTTCAGACGTTACAGAAGTCTCTCGTTAGCATCTCGGAGGCTACTTCAGACGTTACAGAAGTCTCTCGTTAGCATCTCGGAGGCTACTTCAGACGCAAAGAAGTCTCTCGTTAGCATCTCGGAGGCTACTTCAGGCGTTACAGAAGTCTCTCGTTAGCATCTCGGAGGCTACTTCAGACGTTACAGAAGTCTCTCGTTAGCATCTCGGAGGCTACTTCAGACGCTACAGAAGTCTCTCGTTAGCATCTCGGAGGCTACTTCAGACGTTACAGAAGTCTCTCGTTAGCATCTCGGAGGCTACTTCAGACGCTACAGAAGTCTCTCGTTAGCATCTCGGAGGCTACTTCAGACGTTACAGAAGTCTCTCGTTAGCATCTCGGAGGCTACTGACGTTACAGAAGTCTCTCGTTAGCATCTCGGAGGCTACTTCAGACGTTACAGAAGTCTCGTTAGCATCTCGGAGGCTACTTCAGACGCTACAGAAGTCTCTCGTTAGCATCTCGGAGGCTACTTCAGACGTTACAGAAGTCTCTCGTTAGCATCTCGGAGGCTACTTCAGACGTTACAGAAGTCTCTCGTTAGCATCTCGGAGGCTACTTCAGACGTTACAGAAGTCTCTCGTTAGCATCTCGGCTACTTCAGTTAAAGAAGTCTCTCAGCATCTCGGAGGCTACTTCAGACGTTACAGTCTCTCGTTAGCGTCTCGGAGGCTACTTCAGACGTTACAGAAGTCTCTCAGCATCTCGGAGGCTACTTCAGACGTTACAGAAGTCTCTCGTTAGCATCTCGGAGGCTACTTCAGATTACAAGTCTCTCGTTAGCATCTCGGAGGCTACTTCAGACGTTACAGAAGTCTCTCGCTTGCATCTCGGAGGCTACTTCAGACGTTAAAGAAGTCTCTCGTTAGCATCTCGGAGGCTACTTCAGGACGTTACAGAAGTCTCTCTAGCGCATCTCGGAGGCTACTTCAGACGTTACAGAAGTCTCTCGTTAGCATCTCGGAGGCTACTTCAGACGTTACAGAAGTCTCTCGTTAGCATCTCGGAGGCTACTTCAGACGTTACAGAAGTCTCTCGTTAGCATCTCGGAGGCTACTTCAGACGTTACAGAAGTCTCTCGTTAGCATCTCGGAGGCTACTTCAGACGTTACAGAAGTCTCTCGTTTGCATCTCGGTGGCTACTTCAGACGTTAAAGAAGTCTCTCGTTAGCATCTCGGAGGCTACTTCAGACGTTACAGAAGTCTCTCGTATCTCGGAGGCTACTTCAGACGTTACAGAAGTCTCTCGTTAGCATCTCGGAGGCTACTTCAGACGTTACAGAAGTCTCTCGTTAGCATCTCGGAGGCTACTTCAGACGTTACAGAAGTCTCTCGTTAGCATCTCGGAGGCTACTTCAGACGCTACAGAAGTCTCTCGTTAGCATCTCGGAGGCTACTTCAGACGCTACAGAAGTCTCTCGCAGCATCTCGGAGGCTACTTCAGACGTTACAGAAGTCTCTCGTTAGCATCTCGGAGGCTACTTCAGACGTTACAGAAGTCTCTCGTTAGCATCTCGGAGGCTACTTCAGACGTTACAGAAGTCTCTCGCATCTCGGAGGCTACTTCAGACGTTAAAGAAGTCTCTCGTTAGCATCTCGGAGGCTACTTCAGACGTTACAGAAGTCTCTCGTTAGCATCTCGGCTACTTCAGACGTTACAGAAGTCTCTCGTTAGCATCTCGGAGGCTACTTCAGACGTTACAGAAGTCTCTCGTTAGCATCTCGGAGGCTACTTCAGACGTTACGAAGTCTCTCGTTAGCATCTCGGAGGCTACTTCAGACGTTACAGAAGTGCATCTCGGAGGCTACTTTGACGTTGGACAATTTGTTTGAAAGAACCCAAATTTGTGATATAGAAACTTTTTGGAGGAGATTAGACCCAAAGACACCAGGAGGGTTAACGAGAAAACAACTTAAAGAAAAAGCCAACAACTCCGAGTCTGCAGCTGCTCACGGTGTGTTTGTCATCAGCTGTCGGCTCTTTCTTCACAGACCCACCAGAGGAAAATCTGCCCCGGGGTCTTGGGGGCCCAGGGGTTTTGGGGCGCCTCAATTAGGACTGACCTTGCATGAGATTACTCTGCCCATGGCTGTTAGACTCACATCTTGGACGCACATGTCTGAACAGACAGAGTTGTGTGTCTTTTCTCTTTCTATCTTTTTTTCGATCTCTATCTACATCTTTGTGTCTGAAGAGGCTCAAAGTTTGGAGGAGAAATTCGAGCCATTAATGCGAATTCTTTTCTTTTTTTTTTTAAAGATGTTATTTTTTGGGGGCTTTATTAGTGACAGTGGATACACAGGAATGGGGGAGAGAGATGGTCGGATTCCAACCCAGGCCACTGCAGCCAACCCAGTGGAGACAGAGATGTGGAGACAGAGATGTGGAGACAGATGTGGAGACAGAGATGTAGAGACAGATGTAGAGACAGAGATGTGGAGACAGAGATGTAGAGACAGATGTAGAGACAGAGATGTAGAGACAGAGATGTGGAAACAGAGATGTGGAGACAGAGGTGTGGAGACAGAGGTGTGGAGACAGAGATGTGGAGACAGAGATGTAGAGACAGATGTAGAGACAGAGATGTGAAGACAGAGATGTGGAGACAGAGATGTAGAGACAGATGTAGAGACAGAGATGTGAAGACAGAGATGTGGAGACAGAGATGTAGAGACAGATGTAGAGACAGAGATGTGAAGACAGAGATGTAGAGACAGATGTGGAGACAGAGATGTGGAGACAGAGGTGTGGAGACAGAGATGTGGAGACAGAGATGTAGAGACAGATGTAGAGACAGAGATGTGAAGACAGAGATGTGGAGACAGAGATGTAGAGACAGATGTAGAGACAGAGATGTGGAGACAGAGATGTGGAGACAGATGTAGAGACAGAGATGTGAAGACAGAGATGTGGAGACAGAGATGTAGAGACAGATGTAGAGACAGAGATGTAGAGACAGAGATGTAGAGACAGATGTAGAGACAGAGATGTGGAGACAGAGATGTGGAGACAGAGATGTAGAGACAGAGATGTGGAGACAGAGATGTAGAGACAGATGTAGAGACAGAGATGTAGAGACAGATGTAGAGACAGAGATGTGGAGACAGAGATGTAGAGACAGAGATGTGGAAACAGAGATGTGGAGACAGAGATGTGGAGACAGATGTAGAGACAGAGATGTGGAGATAGAGATGTGGAGACAGAGATGTGGAGACAGAGATGTAGAGACAGAGATGTGGAGACAGAGATGTAGAGACAGAGATGTGGAGACAGAGATGTAGAGACAGAGATGTGGAGACAGAGATGTGAAGACAGAGATGTAGAGACAGAGATGTGGAGATAGAGATGTAGAGATAGAGATGTAGAGATAGAGATGTAGAGATAGAGATGTAGAGACAGAGATGTAGAAATAGGGATGTAGAGATAGAGATGTAGAGATAGAGATGTAGAGACAGAGATGTAGAAATAGGGATGTAGAGATAGAGATGTAGAAATAGGGATGTAGAGACAGAGATGTAGAAATAGGGATGTAGAGATAGAGATGTAGAAATAGGGATGTAGAGATAGAGATGTAGAAATAGGGATGTAGAGATAGAGATGTGGCGACAGAGATTTTTTTCAGTTGTCACACAAGTTCTTTTATCGATTGTTTTTTCTCCAAATGCTATAAAATTGACAAAAAACACCCAACACATTATTAAGAGAGCCAGTCGTCTGGGAGTCAGCACGGCGCAGAAACACATTAACATGAGTCGGTCAGAGAAAACAAAGCCTCAGTCTCACCCCCCCCCCCCAAATACCAGCGCTGTGCGTTTTCCTCCTCCTCCTGTGATTGGCTGTTGCTGATTGCTGTGTTTGAAAGGCAGATGTTTGCGTTCTGGATAATCTAACCCGACAAATATGCCTTTTTTTTTTTTTTTTTGGATGTATAGAGACCATGTTTGGACCGGCGCTGATGGAAAACAGCCACGACTCTCTGAACCCTGGGCAGCTGTCACACACACACACACACACACACACACACACACACACACACACACACACCGACCACGAATCAACCAACAGAATACAGGACAGCTGAAGTTAATCCAACAGTTTTGGTGTGTGTGTGTGTGTGTGTGTGTGTGTGTGTGTGTGTGTGTGTGCGCGTGTGTGTGTGTGTGTGTCTCTCTGTGTGTATGTATTTGTGTGTCTGTGTGTGTTTCTCTCTGTGTGTATGTGTGTGGTGTTTGTGTGTGTGTAGGTGTGTGTCTCTCTGTGTGTGTGTGTGGTGTGATGTATGTATGTGTGTGTCTGTGTGTGTCTCTCTGTGTGTATGTGTGTGTGTGTGTGTCTCTCTGTGTGTATGTGTGTGTATGTGTGTGTATGTGTGTGTCTCTCTGTGTGTATGTGTGTGTATGTGTGTGTGTGTGTGTGTCTCTCTGTGGGTAATGTGTGTGTATATGTGTGTGTGTTTGTGTCTGTGTGTTGTGTGATGCATGTATGTGTGTGTCTCTCTGTGTCTCTCTGTGTGTATGTATGTGTGTGTGTGTGTGTCTCTCTTTGTGTATGTGTGTGTATGTGTGTGTATGTGTGCGTATGTGTGCGTATGTGTGTGTACCAGACCTTTGTTCCTTTTTTTTCTACCAAAAATGTGATTTTTTGTCTCCTTCTGTGGACTTTTCCTTTCCTACAAAGAACCACACAGAGACTTGATTTATGTCTCTCAGGCAAGATTAAAGCACCAGAAGAAGAGAAGAGTCCTCTGATTGGCCGCCGTGACGCTTTGATTAGCTATGCCAGGTTGCTACGGCTCATTAACCCTGATGTTGTCCTCATGTTGTCCTCATGTTGTCCTCATGTTGTCTTCATGTTGCCCTCATGTTGTCCTCGTGTTGTCTTCGTGTTGTCCTCATGTTGTCCTCATGTTGCCCT
>JABXJD010000286.1:755000-757500 GCA_013375575.1 Percina caprodes
CCCCCTCACCATCACCCTCACCATCACCCTCAGCCTCACCATCTCCCTCACCATCACCATCCCCCTCACCCTCACCATGCCCCTCACCATCCACCTCACTCTCACCCTCACCATCACCATCCCCCTCACCATGCCCCTCACCATCCCCCTCACTCTCACCCTAACCCTCACCATCCCCCTCACCATTCCCCTCACCATCACCCTCACCCTCACCATCCCCTCACCATCACCATCCCCTCACCATCACCCTCACCATGCCCCTCACCATCCCCTCACTCTCACCCTCACCCTCACCATCCCCCCACCATCACCCTCACCATCACCCTCAGCCTCACCATCTCCCTCACCATCACCATCCCCTCACCCTCACCATGCCCTCACCATCCCCTCACTCTCACCCTCACCATCACCATCCCCTCACCATCACCCTCACCATGCCCCTCACCATCCCCCCTCTCTCACCCTAACCCTCACCATCCCCTCACCATTCCCTCACCATCACCCTCACCCTCACCATCCCCCTCACCATCACCATCCCCCCACCATCACCTCACCATGCCCTCACCATCCCCCTCACTCTCACCCTCACCCTCACCATCCCCTCACCATCACCCTCACCATCACCCTCAGCCTCACCATCTCCTCACCATCACCATCCCCCACCCTCACCATGCCCCTCACCATCCCCCCACCCTCACCATGCCCTCACCATCCACCTCACTCTCACCCTCACCATCACCATCCCCTCACCATGCCCCTCACCATCCCCTCACTCTCACCCTAACCCTCACCATCCCCCTCACCATTCCCCTCACCATCACCCTCACCCTCACCATCCCCTCACCATCACCATCCCCCACCATCACCCTCACCATGCCCCTCACCATCCCCTCACTCTCACCCCCTCACCATCCCCTCACCATCACCCTCACCATCACCCTCAGCCTCACCATCTCCCTCACCATCACCATCCCCTCACCCTCACCATGCCCCTCACCATCCCCCCTCACTCACCCTCACCATCACCATCCCCTCACCATCACCCTCACCATGCCCCTCACCATCCCCCTCACTCTCACCCTAACCTCACCATCCCCTCACCATTCCCCTCACCATCACCCTCACCTCACCATCCCCCTCACCATCACCATCCCCCCACCATCACCCTCACCATGCCCCTCACCATCCCCCACTCTCACCCTCACCTCACCATCCCCTCACCATTCCCCTCATCACCCTCACCCTCACCATCCCCCTCACCATCACCATCCCCCTCACCATCACCCTCACCATGCCCCTCACCATCACCCTCACCATCCCCTCACCATCCCCTCACTCTCACCCTCACCTCACCATCCCCTCACCATCCCCTCATCCTCACCCTCACTCTCCCCTCACCCTCCTCACCACTACTACAGTAATCAGCCAGGCTGAGCACTGCACGCTCCAGCTCATAATAATACATAGTGGCAGCAAGGGACGATTACAGGACTGTCTGGAGTAATAATATCCTATAATAATATATGTAATAATATCCTTTATATATATATATATATATATATATATATATATATATATATATATATATATATATATACATACCTGCCTATCCACCATTCAGTCACTACATGCCTGGGGGACATGCCTGGGGGACATGCATCCTTAACTCCCAACAGTGCTGATCCTAATCTGATTGGTCCCCTCCTCCCACTCTCCCTCTCTAATGGCTGAGCATGTAGGAACATAAACTCTGACCAAAAAGGCTTCTCATCTGTTGTTAGAACACACACACACACACACACACACACACACACACACACACACACACACACACACACACACAGCCTGCAGCAGATCCATGATATGTACACACAGGAGAAAGATAACGTAAACACCCAGGGAGCTAACCTTCTCCCTTTAAGCCTAACAACCCCCCCCTACCCTCAACCCTCCCCGGCCCTGTGTTCCTCCTCTAACGGACCCCAACACTTAATCACAGCTCTCTTCCTGAATCAAATCAGCTGCTGGAGGCGTACCCTTCCTGTTAGACCAATCAGAATCGCCACGATTCCAAGGGCCAATCACAGCGTCACAACCCTGCTGCTGCGTGCAACCCTCCACCCGTAGTCATCGTTGCAGCTGTGGTTGTGGTCCTGTTCCACGCCTGCTACACCCTGTTACACTCTGCTACACCCTGCTGTGCCCTGCTACACCCTGCTACACCCTGTTACACTCTGCTACACCCTGCTGTGCCGTGCCACACCTTGCTACACTCCTTACGCCCTGCTACACCCTATTACACCCTGCTACACCCTGTTACACTCTGCTACACCCTGCTGTGCCCTGCTACACCCTGCTACACCCTGCTACACCCTATTACACCTGCTACACGCTGCTAGACCAAGCGGTCTAGACCTGCTCTATGTAAATTATAGAGTGTGGTCTAGACCTGCTCCACATGTAGATTATAGAGTGTGGTCTAGACCTGCTCCACATGTAG
>JABXJD010000286.1:760000-762500 GCA_013375575.1 Percina caprodes
ATCACTGCCTTAGTCTGTATATAGACGATCCCTTCCGGGATTGCTCCGGATGTCCGTCCGTCCTCTGTCTCTGTGTCTAACCTCCGTCCCCGTCCTCTGTCTCTGTGTCGGCGCTCTAACCTCCGTCCTCGTCCTCTGTCTCTGTGTCTAACCTCCGTCCTCGTCCTCTGTCTCTGTGCTCTAACCTCCGTCCCCGCTCCTCTGTCTCTGTGTCGGCCTCTAACCTCCGTCCCCGTCCTCTGTCTCTGTGTCTAACCTCCGCCCCCGCCCTCTGTCTCTGTCGGCGCTCTAACCTCCGTCCCCGCCCTCTGTCTCTGTGTCGGCCCTCTAACCTCCGTCCCCGCCCTCTGTCTCTATGTCGGCGTCTAACTTCCGTCCCCTCCTCTGTCTCTGTGTCGGCGTCTAACCTCCGTCCCCGTCCTCTGTCTCTGTGTCGGCGCTCTAACCTCCGTCCCGCCTCTGTCTCTGTGTCTAACCTCCGTCCCCGTCCTCTGTCTCTGTGTCGGCCCTCTAACCTCCGTCCCCGTCCTTTGTCTCTGTGTCGGCGCTCTAACCTCCGTCCCGTCCTCTGTCTCTGTGTCTAACCTCCGTCCCGTCCTCTGTCTCTGTGTCGGCCCTCTAACCTCTGTCCCCGTCCTCTGTCTCTGTGTCGGCGTTCTAACCTCCGTCCCCGTCCTCTGTCTCTGTGTCGGCGCTCTAACCTCCGTCTCGGCCCTCTGTCTCTGTGTCAACCTCCGTCCCCGTCCTCTGTCTCTGTGTCCAACCTCCGTCCCCGTCCTCCGTCTCTGTGTCGGCGCTCTAACCTCCGTCCCCGTCCTCTGTCTCTGTGTCGGCTCTCTAACCTCCGTCCCTGTGTGTGTGTTTCCTTTCATCCTAATTACCATAAACATCACGGATGGTCCCATAAAACATCAAATCAGGCCTCAGACCTCCATCAGATCTCCATCAGCACTTTGCAACATCATAAATCATCATTTCTGCTGTTTTAAAACACATAGTTAAGCTATAATTTCATATAAATGAGATTTATTGACCATGAATTCTAAAATAAATACTAGGTGGGGGAATATCACTGAAAATGTCGTGAAAAAATGTGAAAGAAACGTCGAAATATGGCGGCAAAAACGTCAAAAGTGTCAATTTTCTACATTTGTCCCCCTAGGGGGACTCTGGAGGACTGGGTACTGTCCCCCTTGGGGAAATCTGGAGGACTGCAGGTGGCGTGTCCCCAGCGGCTCTGGAGGACTGCAGGAGGTACTGTCCCCTTGGGGAAATCTGGAGGACTGCAGGGGTACGGCTCTAGCGGACTCTGAGGACTCAAATGTCTTGTTTTGTCCTCAACTCAAAGACATTCAGTGTCCTTCCCAGAGAACACGCTGACGTCACTATTTCATCTTAAAAATGACTCAAAATATTCAGATTAATTTAATAATTAATAATAAACCGACTTTAAGGTGAATTATTAAATATAAAAGTGTTAAAGAAGAAAAAGGTTTAACCCTCATGTTGTCCTCTGGAAGATAATATGGGGGGGGACATAAAGGAGAGAAAGGAGACAGAAAGAAGAGAAAGGACAGAAAGAAGACAGAAAGGAGACAGAAAGAAGACAGAAAGAAGACAGAAAGGAGAGAAGGGACAGAAAGGAGAGAAAGAAGACAGAAAGGAGAGAAGGGACAGAAAGGACAGAAAGGACAGAAAGGAGACAGAAAGGAGAGAAAGGAGACAGAAAGGAGAGAAAGGACAGAAAGAAGACAGAAAGGAGACAGAAAGAAGACAGAAAGAAGACAGAAAGGAGAGAAGGGACAGAAAGGAGAGAAAGAAGACAGAAAGGAGAGAAGGGACAGAAAGGAGACAGAAAGAAGACAGAAAGGAGAGAAGGGACAGAAAGGAGAGAAAGAAGACAGAAAGGAGAGAAAGGACAGAAAGGAGACAAAAAGGAGACAGAAAGGAGAGAAAGAAGACAAAGTTTAGAAAGGAGAGAAAGAAGACATAAAGGAGAGAAAGAAGACAGAAAGGAGAGAAAGGACAGAAATAAGACAGAAAGGAGAGAAAGGACAGAAAGGAGAGAGAGGAGAGAAAGGACAGAAAGGAGAGAAAGAAGACAGAAAGGAGAGAAAGGACAGAAAGGACAGAAAGGACAGAAAGGACAGAAAGGAGAGAAAGAAGACAGAGAGGAGAGAAAGGACAGAAAGAAGACAGAAAGGAGAGAAAGAAGACAGAAAGGACAGAAAGGACAGAAAGGAGAGAAAGGACAGAAAGAAGACAGAAAAACAGAAAGGTCCCTCATGATGTCCTCGGGTCAAATTTGACGCCTTTTCACATTTTTTTCTAGACAACAGCAGGGTTAGGACAGACAACAGCAGGGTTAGGACAGACAGCGGATGTGAGACGGAGACAGGTGCTGATCCTGCTCCGCTGCGTGCTGTCTTCATTCATTCAGAGGAGAAAGAGAGACTTACAGGTCTGCTGCTCTGCACCCGGGTCCTGTCCTCCTGTCCTC
>JABXJD010001021.1:0-60000 GCA_013375575.1 Percina caprodes
TTTCCATTGCACTCCATTATAGACAGAATACCAGCTGAGACCAGTTGCATTGTTTTTTCAACCGGGGCAGTTTTCACATTACATAATGTGCTTATATAATTGCAAAAGGGTTCTCCAATGTTTTTTTACAATGACATCAGATTAGTAATCAGAATGTGCCCTTGGAACATTGGAGGAATGGTTGCTGATAACGGGCAATGCAGATACTGCATTAAAGATCAGCTGGTATTCTGTCTATAATGGAGTGGAATGGAAATTTGTCAGTGACCCCAAACTTTTGACCGGTAGTGTATATCAACTTTAGCCTGGCTGGTGGCAGCTTTCTGCGATGAAAAATAGCCGGGAGATGTTACAATTATTCTGATTTAAAATCAAAATCAACCAAAATTAAGTCACAATCTTGAATTTCAAATAAAAAAATGGAAACGTCAATACTGCCACGTCACGTCCGATTGGCTTGTCAAGCAGCCACCCAAGCCATGGGCTTAGCATTCAAGGTCAAAACTGCACCCCTCTGACCCAGAAAGACTTTTCCCAGAGACTTTTTTTCTGTACTTTCAGCGGATAATTGTTTTTGTTTTATCAACTTACCAGCCCAAACACTTAAAGGGTCCTTGTTTAAAACGTCATATTTTAAACATGTTTAACATTCACTAGTAGCCAAATCCAGAGTTATTAAACTAGGCATGATGAACGTGCATAATGGAAGCAAGCAGACCCGCCCATGTCGCCCTGCACGGCCCCATTTCATGTTCTGCTGCCAAGCGGAAAAAAAAACACATGTTGATGTGCTGCGAGTCAACATTACAGCCAGTCAAAATGCAGGACACCCATCCACAGAACTTGTTTACCATGGCACATTAGCCTAGCAGCTGCTTATAGCCTAATCCCAACAAAACGGCAAGGTTGAATTTCAGCCTGCATGTACCCTAAATAGAGCAGCTTAAGTTGGTTATATTAGAGAGAGCAACAAGTTAGTGGCCTGCCGAGTCATCCTCTCTGCTCTCCGTCTGCTTAGCTGCTGACAGCTGGGCTGTGAGCGTCTGCCTCAGAGTTGTCGGCAATCTTTTTTTTACTTTATTGACAAATTGCCACGTTTCCAATTGACTGTACATATAAGTTATTGTTACTCTTGAAATCCAGAGTTCTTGTGAGAGCATAATTTGAATTTGCTCAGTAAATTACTCTGGCATCGAGTAATGGTGCTCATTATCTATGCCCTTGTAGCCGAGCTGCACCAATTACATTGGTGTATCTGTCATAGGAGGGCCAGAGGCGAGCTAAACAGATTAAAACAGTTTAATCTCCCAGTTAGCTCCTCTGGTAGCTAAGTGTATTGGGCTCTGGATACGTCTCCCCGTGTGTTGTTGTGATTGGTCGTAGAGTTATCCAATTGTGTGCAGTGAGATTTTCAAACGCACACTTGGTGCCGCCCCTCGAGATGGGCGACTTTCATTACTTGATGCCAAACCCTTAATTTAGATCTCCAGGCTAATTTATTGTTACATTATGTTGTTATTAAAATGTTTTTTTTTGACAATGTAGTGGTACATTGCGATCAAAGGTCAGATATTATATTACATAAAAGTCTAGTCTAAAAATTGCATAGCAACCTGTGCTTTAAAAATATAAATGTGAAAAATCGAGAATCGAATCAAACCGTGACCTTAGAATCAAAAATGTTTTGGAGAATCGTGACACCACTATTTATAACATTGCATTATTTGGGCAATTTAGTTTATCTTTGCAGCAAACATAAAATACTGACTATAGTAGCTTCACTACCCATGAAGAAGCACTGTGTAAGATGTCGCCTACAATACCTTCCTACACACGGGAGAGCCTCACTTCCCATAACAAACACCGTTGGACTAATGTTACGTCACATACACACACTGCCCACATGACCACCTGTCTTAAAGGGGAAGGCTTGGCTGGTAACAATCATGTAAAAGGAGGAAAACTTTACTTTTCTATCAAGCAGCAGAAAAGTTTTAGAGTCAATGTAGACAATGATGTAGACAAACTAAATTTCGTGCAGCTCTAATAAGAACTGAAGCAGATATTTAAAAAGCAACGCACAAGTTACTTTCCTTTGTAAGTAATTATTTATGTGCAGTAATTGGTAAAATAACTAGTAACTGTAACTAATTACCAGTTGTCAGCAACACTGGCGATTACCCTCAGATGTTTTTGCTGCTGTCTTGGTCAGGACTCCCTTGTATCTGATCTGAATCTCAATGGCCCCTCTCAGCCTCCCCCCTCACACATGTGGCTGGATAAAAGACCTTCTCACCAATCGGCCCCAGGCGGTGCGGCTGGGCCCTCCACCTCTCCTTCACTCGCACGTTGAGTACCGGCTCCCCACAGGGCAGTGTGCTGAGCCCCCTCCTGTACTGTCTCTACACCCACAACTGCAGTCCGGCCCACAGTAACAACCTCATCGTCAAGTTTGCTGACGACACCACAGTGGTCGGACTCATCTCAAAGGGAGACGAGGCAGCCTACAGAGAGGAGGTCCTGAACTTGGCAGCTTGGTGTTTGGACAACCTGACTCTGAAGACCAAGAAAACCAAGGAGATCATGGTCAACTTCAGGGAGAACAGCACCGACCTAGCCCCCCTGTACATCAACGGCGAGTGTGTGAAGAGGGTCCACACCTTCCGGTTTCTCGGCGTCCTTATTTCCGCTGACATCTCCTGGACAGACAACACCACAGCGGTCATTAGGAAGGCCCAGCAGCAACTACACTTCCTGAGGGTCCTCAGGGTCCTCAGGAAGTACAACCTGGACTCCATCCTGCTGCTGACCTTCTACCGCTCGTCCATCGAGAGCCTGCTGACTAATGTATCACAGTATGGTACGGCAGCTGCATCGTGGCAGACAGGGGAGAGGCTGCAGAGGGTTGTAAGGTCAGCACAAAATATCATTGGCTGTCCTCTCCCCTCCCTGCCACCACCTGCTGCTTCATCAGAGCAGAGAACAACACCAAGGACAGCTCCCACCCCGGCTCTGATCTGTTTGACCTGTTGCCCTCAGGAGGCGCTACAGGTGCATCAGAGCACGGACTAACAAACTCAAGAACAGTTTCTTCCCAAAGGCCATAACCACCCTGAACTCACACATGCTCTTCGATCTCATTGCACAAGTACTGCACTTGTGTATAATGATAATAAAGGCGTTCTATTCTAATATTCCTAGTAAAAGAAAAGGTTATAAAATAACAAAATAAAGATGTATTTAAATGATCTGCCTTTTGAGGCTTCAATCTCAACACTTTGATGGGAGGATGACCATTATGAAGAGTGTTGATACTTTCCATTGTTTTTATTTTGCTCATGGACACAGACACATTTTAACAGTGAACCATACATTACTTTTACTATATAGCATTACATATCCAAGGTCAGAAAGGAGCTGGATGATGACAAAATCGTATTTTCCCAGCCCCTTTTCTTAGATAATACAAAAAACAGAAATAGACTGTAAGCTAACAGTTGATTTTACATAGAAAAGAGAGAGAGAGAAACAGAAGACCAAAAACAAAAAGAAAAGAAAATAATAATAAATGGACTGCATTTACTCTATATTGCATGTTACTAGTCTTGACGACTACTCAAGGTTCTTACATATCACAGGCACCATTCACACACATTCATACACTGTGGCCTAGGCAACCATATAAGGTACCCTTTGGGGTTTGAACCATAATAATAATAATAATAATAATAATACTGACCGTATACATGCAGCTCTCCACCACAGCGGGTTCTGGGACCAGGCCAGGTAAACAGCGGGTGATGTAACGCTGCAGGATGTCAATATCAGACCGGTCTGTCTGCCTGTCCCTCTGGTCTGGGTCTGTCTCAGCACCCGCATGGTAGCATATCTGCACACAGAGTCAAATATCATCAATATTATGTCTATATCAAACACTAAAAAACATATATATGTGCCTTGGAGTGGGGGGCAATTCAAAATATATCAAAATTAAGCATGTTGTTTATGAGCTATTCATTATTTTGTTATATTAAATAGTTAAATATGTATTTATTTAATTTCTGTTTTACTTGGCTCATACAGCTACATCAGCTCGTTTATCTCATTTGTATTTTTATGTTGGATATTTTAAGTATCTGCTAGTGCTTTTGTTTTGAAAGTACCACGCAGCCTTAACCACTAGGTGAAGTCTCCATATCGGGGTGATCAGGTATGTAGGAGGTAGACACTGGCGAGGGTTGATGGTTTTTATCAGAGCCTAAAGACGCCATTGTTCTTTTGTTAAAACTTTTGCTGAGAACTGGATAGATAAACATCACAAAGTGCCACCTCTACCTGGACAATGAACATTTTTATCTCTGCGTAAGATTCACTCCTTTGGTGCCACAGTGGCTGTTTGACTTTGAGTTTGTTTTGTTCAATCTGAGGACAAATAGCCACTGCATTGTTGTAGTAGGTATGTGGAAATCTTGGAGCTTTCTTAGTGGGTATACTGTGTGTACCTGCGTATCACGTAGGATACACAACTGGCTACAGTATATAGTCCCACCAATGATGCATCCTCCCCAATATACTGTATAATGCCCCTTGCAATGCTTCTTCAAAATTTGTGCAGGGAGTAGAACACAAATCAATACATGCAGACAAGAGGTGTGACAAGATCTCGTCCCCACGAGATCTCGCAAGATTAAATGTGAGATTTCGTCGAGGTAAAAAGTGTCTCACGATATCAGTACACACAAGTGCAGAGCAGCAGCCTCGAAATTAGCATAGAAGATCCCCCTGCCCGTTCTTCAAAGTCCACTCTGGGTTTACTTTTGCAGATCAATAGCAGAAGAAAAAGGCTGCCTGTAAAACCCGGCAGTAGAACAATAGAGAGGATCGCGGCGCTCCCTCTCTCCCTCTCTCTCTCTTGGCCGAGACACACGCGTCCGCAACGTGTTTCACTGTGGCGCTGTCTCGCACAGACCACTCTCTTTTTAAAATGAGTTGGGAAGCAGAAAGAAAAGCCTAACTTTACTTTTAATGATATTAAACGAAGAGAAATGTTCCCTTTTAGCAATTAATAAAATGCAAAGGAGGAGAAAAGAGCATATTCACAAAAATCATCAGTTTGAGTGTTTGATGTAACAATGTGAAGCAATAGTAAAATAAGATTTATTTATTTCTGTCTACTGTACAATGACGTATTTAAGTACAAAATGTTTGGTCTCAACTACTGCCAGAAAACGCTTGATTACGTTTTAACGTTGGTTCTCTGAGTGAAGAGACTCTCTCCACCTACATACACACGGAATAAGTAACAGTGTAACTGTTAGTTATACAAGACAGAAGCCAGTCATTAAAGTTTGTGGCAAAACCACCAGTGCTCTGCTCTCATTTTGAGGCTTTCGATTGAATAAACGACAATTTCTTCCGTTATTTCTTCATTGAAGTTGTGAACCCAATCTCGTGTCTCGTCTCTTGAGCTGGGTGTCTCGTCACACCCCTAATGCAGACACATGGTACACATATAGGGCTGGGTATCGTTCAAACAATTTCGATACTGGTACCAATACCACTTTTGAGACTGGTTCCTAAACTATACTTTTTTCGATAACAATTTTGTAAGACAAAAAGAAATTACATTACAAGTTACGGCATAAATCTTTAAAAAAACAATTCTGCTCCTACTATGTGAGATTTTCCTGCGTGTCTCTACGACGTGTAACATTAGGCAGCCAATTACAGATGATATTAGATCTCGGTAGAAGCATGCTGCATGCTTATTGGCTCACTGATGCTAATGAGATTTACTCCTTAGGTACTGAAATTGGGTACTGAATGACGAGGCAATTCGGTCAGTGTCTAAAAAGTATTGAATTTGGTACACAGCCATATACACATATAGCACATACCTACTGCAAGTGAAAGAAATACAAATAAATCCAAAATAGGATCCAAAGCGAAATTCCTTCAACAAAACGGTTATTAAATTAAACTGATACATGTAGTTGCCCTCAAATCTGTGCTGAAATGCAAACTATTTTTGATGCAGGGCTTCAGTAGCCTGAGTCAGATAAATACCTCTGTCAAAGTACATAAAGCATGCAAGTATTGTATTAAGACAGAATCCCACAGCTCTGTTCATGCAGTGCTGAATGGGACTATTTTAATCATCAGGTAATGTTTCATATAAAGCTAAGTAATAAGGCAGAAAATTACATGATTCATATGTCTATATCACCTTTTAGTGCTACTATCGCAAGCTTGAAAGGTACATGACAAAAGGGGTGACTGTCATACACACACCAGGTCTGACACACACTGTCTCACCAGAGAACAGAGGCACAGCAAGGAGGGTGGGGAATTAAAAGAGAGTTTTTATTTTATTCCACAGGATTTTTCTGATTTAGAAAACATTCTGTCAGGTCCATGCATGTCATGGTTCATTTCTGCTTCATTGAGGGATATTTTCCAAATTATGTGAAATGTTCCAAACATTGGACATACAGTAGCTGAGGTGACAGTGTCTCAAAGTGAATAATGTGACGTGGCATCACCATCTGTCCACTCCTCTCCTCTATGCATGTGGTCTGCTATTAGGCTGAGAGCTCCTGCTGGCCCGCCATACTGCCCAAAATAGAGATGTGCCATCAGATGACATCAAACCCAGCACAACTCCCACAACTGATCTGATGTTGAGGTAGGACAAATCACATTTTACAGTAGACCGCAATTGTGCCACCGTGTCAATGTCGTCCTCAAAAGCACCATTCTAGCCGAATGATGAGCTTGAATGCCAAAGCGGAGGTTTATTCAAAGCCTAGGCTAGCAAAATGGCTACCTGGACTGGCAGAGGACTTAAAATTAGCTCTAACCTCGTCTGCTAGCCTCTGGCCTACACCCCTGCCTTTGCTTTTGAGCCTGCTCCCCAGTCTGCAAACCTCTAGTCTGCTAACAACCAGCCTCCACTCTGATCCACTGGCCTGTCCTGATCTGGCTTGTTTTGCATCTGCCGGTCCATACCCTCTATCCCCTGATTCTCCGGCCTGCCTCTTGACACGTTGAGGAGCCACCCTGATGTCTGGGGCTCATCTTTTGCGGGGACTCGTCTGGCTATTTTCATGGGGTACCATTTAGTCCCAAGGAGGAGGTGTAGCAGCATTGCAGCGCCATGGAAATCCCAGAACCCACATTGGCTGCCCATGCCAACGCTGAGCCAGAAACTCTGTTGGTCATCCCAGCCAGACATGTCACTAATCTGCTGTTCTGCTGGCAGCCTCATGCTCTGCTGTCCAGTCGCCAGAGTACTGCTTAACTCTCCACAGATATGGTTTATTCCACAACAATTTTTTGATACTGAAATCGGAACATAATCAAATGTTTGTAACACACAGCTGATGATGATTAATCTATATTGCCATGTAGATGTCCTCAGCCTGGACTCTGATCAAGCATGAGAAATTTGGAGCAGATTGGACAATGTACATTTGAGTTACAACGCTTTTCTGTTTCATGGTGAATGCACAAAAATGACCACCATGGCATTAGGCAAATGCTTAAAACATGAATTATGTGGCAGTTGTTAGCCTTAGCAATAATCCCTTCAGCAACAAGTAAAGCTTTCTGTCCATCAGAAACCACTGTAAATTACAGAGAGTTGAGGCAGAGCAGCCGGAGGACATCAGAAGGAAAACCAAAAAACTGTGCCGTTTCACACTTCTCCCAGGAGATCGGACCTGCTCACCGAAGTTCCATGCGTGAAAAAGGTCCTTATAAATACATATATATTATAAACTCAACTTTTTGTGAAGCTTTTTTTTTCCCATCAAAAGCTATGTAGGGTCACGTTGATTATAAAGTATTTAAAAATGTAGGCTATAATAACAAGCTGATAAAAAAACGGGATGTTTAATTAAACTTTACCAAATATAAAGTGGAACATCACATTGTTAGTATTACCAAGTAATGTTACATTTCCTTGCCTCTGTCGCCTAGTGCTTGCTCTTGGTGGGAATTGTTGGCTTTCTGTAAATAACATCACAGAGTACGGTCTAGACCTGCTCTTTTATGAAAAGCGCAATGAGATAACTATTGTTGTGATTTGACGCTATCTAAATAAAATTGAATTGCCCATCTGTTGTTGCTTGATTTTGCCATATTATGCTTTCAGCATATTTTTTTATGCATACTGTAGCTTTGAGGTTATTCTGGAGAATATTCTTGACAGTATTTGCCATTGTTTTGGATTGTTGCAATGAATAAATATTTGCATTAAGCAAGCATTTGTCCACTCCAATGATGATAAAGCACCAAAAGCGTTAATTTGCGATTGATCGTGATTAACAGCCGTAATAAAAATTTATTCCTACAATAAAAAATGTAACTGTATGCTGGTTAGCAAACTGAGTTAATGGTTATAAGACAACAAATGTTTTGGTATTCTGTAATAAGTCACATCATAAGATAAGCAGTGCTCCAGTGTGTGCATGTATCTTAATTTAATAAAAAGCTGTTTGCTTCAGTGCACACACAGCATGAGTTAGATACTAATGTTGAATAATGAAGTCAAATGATCAACTTGAAAAGCAGATAGATGTGATAGATGAAATCACATTAAAACATAAATTGATCATTAACAAAGTCTACTTTATCTTATTACCATGAATTATGGGGGTCTGTACAGAATCTAGAGCTTCTCTATGTAGAATCACACTTGAGGGTTCAGTACTGTGTCATACCTTCACCAGGCCTGGGTACTCGTTGGACGGGAGGCCATAAATTTGCTCTTTGGACTCCTCGCCCTCAGTCAGCAAGAAGCAGGGAAAGCGCTGCTTCACGTTGTATGAACCAGGAACCTTCTCTCTCCAGTAGCACACATTGATCTTCACCACCTATAGTAGATAAAACCAGGAAGGCCATCAGTACCAGACGAGTACTCAGAGATCTGGCTGTCACTAAAGACCTAATTGACCATAGAGTATACCATCCTTGATTGAAATTCAGAGGGTTAACATTGTTCAACACACTCAGTTATTTTACCACGGTTAACTCTGGGCTAACCCACAAATTCATCAGTAATGTTAACTGTAGATAGATGACTAATCTAATGGTAATTTAGATAGCTAGCACACTCCTGTCTTCTGTCTCAGACTCCCGGTGCTGCAAGGCTTCTGTCAGGATGAGAGCTGACAACAGCCCTGGGGACACAGCCACAGTCGGCCCCCAGCCAGCTAGCAACCATCCCCGTCGGCACTTGACTCCGGTGCTAAGGACGCTAACGGAACCGTTGGGAAATAGACCCAGGTACTCAAGTCAGAACAGCGGTCATTCGTAACGTTACATCTCCGATAGCGTTGCCTTCTCACTCCGCGACACAATTTTGGTTTTATTTTGCATATCATTACAGCCCTAGTTACATATTTATAGAACAACAGATCAATACTACACCTGAATGAATACACACTGGCACAACATGCTGATTAAAGACTAACATATAAACCTCCATAACACCTACTCCATCCTCCCCTGGTCTTTTTTTCTGTTTAATAGAAGTTCAATTACAAAAGCAGCTCTTCAGTGGTGAAGGGAAAATTGGGATTTAATGAAATGTCCACATTGTTGTACAAATGATGAGGGTGGCAATAATAAGGACACATTGTCCAAGAGCTTCAATGTAATGAACTAACCATCCGTGCACTCAGTCCCAGGGACTATACAAATTCAGACAGAAGTGCTCTGGCGACTCGGTGAGCTTAGAGGTTTTCTACCAGCTCACTCAGGCATGCCAGGCCCCCCAGCCTGCTGCTAGCCTGAATCATGCAATTCTAATATCAAACTCCAATTCGCCACTCTAACAGCTGTCTGCTTGTTTTCCCATCACCTTCTCTTTTCAGGGTGTGTGGCATATTGCAAGATGGAAAAGACTGCCTTGCTGACTAAGGCCTCTGAGCTGTTTAAATATGGAGGAGTAATGCTTTTGTTTCTGTGGCAAGTTCAGGTGGGTATTTAAAAGGGAGGCAGTGCAAGATTGCAGTGGTGAAAGGAGAGTGAAACTGGATTAGGGATGGGAATCTATTAAAGCAATAAGCCGGCATCTTGGTGTTTTTTGTGCATTCACTGAACAGTACAGTCCCTGTTCCACTGGGTTGATTGCTTGGCCCCCTGTATTGCTGCTTGTAGCTCTCTCCAGAACCACTGTAACTTACAGAGGGACCACAAAGCACTTAATATGCAACTAACTGTATACTACTTCCGTTTGGTACTTGTAATTCAGAGGAAAACATTGTACTACTACATTTAGCTGACAGAGAAGTGGCAGATTCATATTCTACTCACAACATATCACAAATAAAATATAATGCATTAGTATTTCTTAATGCCTCTCTTTTTAATTTACTTAAACATTTGCGGAAGGACTTTTACTCTGTGGTCACGGACGGTTTTACCACAGGTCTAGTGAATGTATGTTTTTGTGGAATTGTGTGTGTGTATTTTTGTAATTGATTAATCTGGCTATAAAATCGTGAAAAATGTCTTGTTTTGTTAGTCCAAAACCCAAAGATATTCAGTTAAATATGATATAAAAGAGAAAAAGCTGAAAATCTCCATATTTCATAGACTAAAAACTGTTTTCTGTCATTTTTGCATGAAAAATCAATTTAACAATTAATCAATTATCAAAATAGTCTGCGGTTATTTTTCTAGCAAATTGATTAATCGACTAATCGTTGCAGCTCTAGGTATCATACATATATGTTAACCTCTTGAATCCTGATATATTCTACTACAGTACAATATTGATATATATTTACAATACCAAATATAATTTCAATTTAGAAGAAATCCTAATAAAATATATTTTTGGGTGACATTTTGAAATGTAAATGTAAATGTGCTGTATTTATATAGCGCTTTTCTAGTCTTAACAACTACTCAAAGCGCTTTTACATCATACAGGAACCATTCACCATTCACACACATTCATGCACTGTGGCCAAGGCTGCTGTACAAGGTGCCACCTGCTCATCAGATAAACACTCACACACACATTCACACTCCAATGACACAGCATCGGGTGGCAATTCGGGATTCAGTGTCTTGCCCAAGGACACTTCGACATGGGACTGCAGGGCCAGGGATTGAACCACCAACCTTCCAATTGGCAGGCTACCGCTCTACTACTGAGCCACAGCCTCGAAATAGGAGTTAAATTTGTGTGGGTGCACACAAACAATGTAGTGGATGAAATACTAAATATTTACCATTCTTTTGTGGTTCTACCACTTGAAATTGTAGATCCATTTGGCCTTACCTTTTGTAATAATAAAAAAAGAAAAGAAAAAAGAAAAGAAAAATGGTGCTAATGTTATTTCAAATGAAATTTACAGTAACCCAAAATATACATTTTAACAAAACTCAAGAATTCTTTTCCAATTGTTGTTTTTTTCTCATCTTGCCAACCCTCATTGACCCATATCCGCAGCTACAAACATTATTGCATTTTGGATACAAAGAGTTTGAATACCTCAAGTGGCAACTGTAAGCCAATGTGGGCCAGCAGTCTGTTAGCCCAGGGTCCAGCGGTGATCACCACACTCTTGGCTCGATAAACTCCAGCAGAGGTTGACACCGTCACAACAGGGCCAGGCTTGATGTCTGTTACCTTCTCTTTGTCTCTTATGACCCCACCCAACTTCTGAAACTGCCCCTGGGAAAAGAGAATGACAGAACAGTAATGCAGAATTACTTTACTTCACCTATTTATGTCAATTTATTTATATTTCTCACCGTTTATAACCAGCAACTGTAGAGCATCATCAGGGGTTGCCATTGTTTATATGTGTGTGACATCAAAAACTATAACTGAGTACAACAATCTGGTATGAGTTCACGGGTAACAAACTGAACTGCCATTCCAGGGAAATTTCACAGCTAGAAGGTAGTAAAACATGGGTTACGGGTTGGCTGGATAAGCCCCCCTCTCAAAAAATCCCAGTCTGTTCTGATTGGCTAGTGTATCTGCTGGTATCTGCACTCTGCTCCGCAGCCTACGCTGTTGTTTCACTAGTTGGCTTATCAGATGGAGCTTTTGCAACAGAGTATATAGCAGGACTATATCCCCAAGTCGGACGGCTTCCCAGGAAATCCCCAATAATGGCTTCTTCTTCTACTGTCCCAGCATTGGCTGCCGAGGATCAGCCCCGGCTATGTGGTGTTAGCATGCAGCTAGCTTATATTAAGCAGTAGGCTAACATTAGATTATGGAACGAAGCAGTAAAAGGCTTCTGAACCAAAAACTACCCAACCGGACATGTTTCAGCCGTAACACGACCCGAAATTAGGCAGAATTTAACAAATTGGCAGCAAAAATGGCAGCTACTATAGTTAGCTTGGAGACTAATGAAATATAGTATTACTTTCTACAGTCAAACATTGCAGATACAAATACTCCATAACCAGAAATGTTTCAAGATTTCAGGAGTAATGTGACCTGGCCATTTTCAGGACTGGTCCAAAACTCTGCACTTTCAGGAAACAAAAAAGGACACACTTCCACCACTAGGAGGCGCTACAAGTACAAAAATTTCAATTCAATTCAATTCAAGAACGGCTCATCCGATTTTTAAGAAATTTGGAGGGTACCATCTAGGGCCACCCCTACAGTGGGGTACTGATTGGTTAAAGTGGGCCATGGAACCCATGTTTGGATTCAGCACTTATACTAATGTGAACAACTTCACATTTACAGAGTAGATGTACAATGGGTCGTGGACTTCACCTAATTAAAATGACACATAAGGACCACTAGGTGGCGCTATGACATCAAATGTGTTGTTGCCCCACATTACACATCACACATTAGAAAACTTTACATCCACCTGTTCCTTGAATCAAGCTGAATCACATGATATAGACCAGGCCAATTTCTGATACAAACATTTTCTCACTATATCGCGCAAAGCGCATAACTAACATTTTCAAATTTGTCTTAGGCTGTACGACCGATCTTCAAGAAACCTAGTACATAGCATCTCCAGATAGACTTGACCAAAAGTTATGGAAAGAATTTATTTGTTATTTTAATGTTACGAACAGCTGGTTGAAAAAGCTGAATTTTAGACAGAGCCTCAACGAGTACCCGAAAGCATAGCAATGTTATGCGGTGGAAAGAGATAGAGAGTAACTGAAGAGAGAGATAGCCTAGCGGTGTTAGAACAAAGCCATGACGCCGTGAAAATGTGTTTTTGCCAATTCATCACTAGAAGTGTAATTGTAGCAAGCATCTCAATATCACATTCATACATAGACGTAACAAATGATGTATCCAGCTACAAAAAAACCTGGAAGTCGGAAGTAGAAAGGAAGTACAACAAGGCGTTGTCATGGAGATGTTACACCGTCTAAAAATGCAAACAGCCAAAGAACATATCGTTGGCCTTTAAAGCGGCTGATCCAAGAGATGACCGGAGATTATGTGTATGTATGTAACGTAATGATGGGAGAGTTATTCAGCTGAAGGCCTTGGAAATATTTACCATTAATTTGAATGTGACACTTATCTAAAAAAGAAATTGAAAATTTTATTAAAAAGATGTTAAAAACAAAAGCCTACCTTGTTTTGGTCAATGTTTTTTATTAGAACAAAATTTGGCTTTTAGAAAGTATTTTTCCAAAAATGAGGGGGAGGATCGTCTTTTAATCAGGGTCCTCTTATATTTGGACCAATACGTTAGTTAAATGAGGTAGATCAATTGCGACATGTAACACTAACGTCAAGGGGCTGTTAAAGAGTCATGGCATGCCAATGCACAAAGCAGGAATCCACTGATGTATTACACATCTATCGCAAATTTATAATTGACTGCTGCTTCAGAGAAAAGCGGCTGAACAATCCCTTCAGTCAATTGAGAATGGCACCTCACTAAAATAACAAAGAAGTGTTTTGTGCTTGACCTGGCAGCAGCCATGGAGGATTCTGTTCTCCTCCAGTGCCTTTTCTCACTGCTGATAGAGTCTAGTAATGTGGATTTATTGCTCAAAGATATTCCTGGTGTGGGCTATTATTAGATTAAAACAAAGGGCAATAAATATGTTCAGTTATCAACATATTGGTATTTTACAATCCAATTATCCAGTTATTTTGTGAATGTTTCTGCCAAGAACCATGGAACAGACATAAAGGTCCATTTATGTTTTGTTGGAATATTTTTTTTTAATAGCATACTGGCTAATTTGCTATTGATGCATTAAATAATGCTTGCACATTTCCTACAAAATTGATCTGAAAGGGCCATGCCTTTTTGTTTTTGCATGTAAAAGGATGTAGACACCGTGTTACTTTTATATTTACTAACTCTGACTCAGAAATGCTGAAAGCTCTGGGTGTGGAGGGGCTGTCTTGGTTGACACGCTCTTTAACATTGCGTGGAAGTCCTGGTGGACACCGGTGGTCAGGGAAGCCGTCCGACTTGAGAAGTCTTTCAGGGATATACTATCCCAGAGGGATCCAGAGGCAGTTGCAAGGTACCAAAGAGCTGCCGCCTCTGCCGTGAAAGAGGCAAAGCAGCGGGTGTGGGAGAAGTTTGGAGAAGACATGGAGAAGGACTTTTGGTCGGCATCAAGGTGCATCTGTTGTTGGGTTTCTGTAAATAACATCACAGAGTATGGTCTAGACCTGCTTTTTTAAGAAAACCGCTGTGAGATAACTGTTGTGATTTGGCGCTATATAAATAAAACTGAATTGAAAAATTTAATCTGGAAAACGATTTGCCACCTCAGGAGGGGGAAGCGGGGAACAATCCAAGCTGTGTGACCTCAACTGAGGTAATAGCATGGAGGAAGGAGCATTTTGAGGACTCCTAAAACCAACTTAAACACCCTCTATGGCAGAGGCAGAGCTGAAAGACGATGGGGGATTGTCGTCAATTTCCCTGGTGAAAGTCACTGAGGTAGTTAAACAACTCCACAGTGGCAAAGCTCCAGGGATTGATGACATCTGTCCAGAAATGCTGACAGTTCTGGGTGTAAGCTATTACATTCAATTTATCGTATCGGTGTGACGAAAAGAGAGCTGAGCCAGAAGGCAAAGCTCTTGATCTGAAGGCTGGATCAGGACCAGAAGAACGAGATCCAGGGTACAAGCGGCCAAAATGGGTTTCCTTAGGAGGGTGGCTGGCGTCTCCCTTAGAGATAGGGTGAGAAGCTCAGTCATCCGTGAGAAGTTCAGAGTGGAGCCGCTGCTCCTTCGCGTCAAAAGGAGCCAGTTGAGGTGGTTCGGGCATCTGTTCAGGATGCCTCCTGGGTGCCTCCCTAGGGATGTGTTCCAGGCACACCCAGTTGAGATGAGGCCTCGGGGAAGACCCAGGACTAGGTTGAGGGATTATATCTCCAACCTGGCCTGGGAATGCCTCGGGATCCCCCAGTCGGAGTTGCTTAATGTGGCTCGGGAAGGGGAAGCCACTGCTGGACCTGCTACCCCCGCGACCCTATACCGGATAAGCGGACGAAGGAAAGGATGAATGATTAGTCTTGATTAGACTTCAGATTAGAGGAAAATTACAGTTTATTACAATTTGGATATTAGCATGGTAGCACAGTCACAACAACATTGCAACATTGCACTCACCAAATAGTAAACATACTAAACATACAGTATAGAGATTAACTTCTTGACACCCTGGCCGCAGGTTTGACTCCGACCTGCGGCCCTTTGCTACATGTCATTCCCCTTCTCTCTACCCTTTCATGTCTTCATCTGTCCTGTGGAATTAAAGGCCTTAAATGGCCAAAAAAAAGCGACCATGGTGCTGCTGCTAAATAGCCTTGGGAAGGAACTTGTTTTGGTGGAACATGTGTACGTTCAAAAGTTGTTTTTAGTCGTGCAACAGAAAACTCAGATTGGACAGATAGTCTAGCTAGCTGTCTGGATTTACCCTGCAGAGATCTGAGGACCAGTAACCATAGTCCTCAGAAATCCACCGGATTTAAGTGGTAAAATATCTGACCCAGCATGGTCGTAGAGTAGCTCTCAAAGTAACTTTGAAAAGTATTTGACAAAATATATAAATTATGATTTGATTAAAGAAAATGTCTGCATATTAACGTAGTCAACAGTAACACAACATGTTGCAGTTATGTCATATGAAGGAACTTTGTGTAATTGTAGTGGTGTAGTTTCAGTGTGTAGTGGGCTTAACTGACAACTGTTGACCGTTTAACACACTAACACTTTACTGTGTTAGTGGGTGTTTATCAGTGGTGTTGTTATTATGACTTTTCATATGTTGGTTGAAGCTTGTATGTCTACAGTACTATTTAACCTTTCTCACAAGCAATTTACTGCATATCATGTGGTAGCTCATTAGCTGGTAGCGGTTACCTTGTTGTTGCTGATCATAATTTGCACCGCATTTGTTTTAAAGCTAGAAGCTACTGGACAATGAGCTAATGTTACATGTATGCAATAAATTACAAGCTAATGTAAAATACTGTACTGCTACTGTAGGCTTAATGTAATTAAGATTAATTAATGCAATTCTCCTTACCAATAAGTGTTACGACAACTACAAACATGAACTCTCACGAGTTTTTAATTTATTAACAAAAGAAATAATAAGAGGTAACGACTATTGCTTACATCGTAGCCTAATGTTACCTACCATCGCACGTTGCGGGCTAAATTGCCGACAGTAGATTCTCCTCCTGTAAGCAGACTGACGATGATTAACATTCTCCATCTCAACAAAAAAATTGAACAGCACAGTTCACAGTTCCACAACCATTTCATCCAGTGTTTTGAAATACAGCGTGCACAAATGACGTGCACTTGCTAGCCTGTTCCATTTATGGGTTCTCCAAATGCAACAGAGGAGCCTGGCCTAGCCTCTGAAGGACCTGACGGGGAAGGACCAGTCCTACCAAAGAAGGATCCTTGACTATTAGAAACGTTGTCTATCTATTGATCTGCGCACAATTGCTCTTTCTTCATCCTTCAAGAACCCGGATGTCTTTCACAGTATTGAACTTTGTGAACTGAATTTGAATTGAATGAATGTGAACTGAATGTGAAGACGTATGGAGTTGAATTTTCATTGATGATCATATTTTGTGGATTTCAGTTACAAACGGATAAATTCAATTTCAAACTATACTATTCAGATTCAGTTTTTCAATGCAATGATTCAAATGAAACAAAATTTCAAATTATGTGATTCATATTCAATTTTTCAATGCAATTATTCAAGTTTGGCCCATTGTTGCGTGTCACCCCCCATCTCGCTCCCCCTTTCATTCCTATCCACTGTCACTAACATAAAAGGGAAAAGAACCAAAAAAAATGATTAGGAATGAGTAAAATTGTTAGTTTTAGATAAATGGTTGAAACATTCATCTTCACTCCAAGCAGTAGTAGGCTACTAGTAGTATGATGGATGCTGCTCAAACCAGCCTTTATATTTAACTTTTGTAGGCATTTTTTGTGCCTAACTTAGATAGCGACGGAAAGGAAATGGGAGAGACAGGGGAAGACCTGCAGCAAAGGACCTTGGGCTTTACTCAAACCTGGGTGTGGTGAGATAGCCTCGTACCAGCTACCTGATAAACTACCGGGGCTCCCAAACCAACCTTGATAGTTGACAGTTCAGTTGTATAAAAAATTATAAATTAAAGTGTTATACATTTGAAACATACATTGGAATTGAATGCAGGGTTATGAGAGTTCATCTGATAGGGCTGTGGGTTGTACATCAGACCAAAAAGGGTTGGGAATCTCTGTTGTAAGCTGTGGTGGGTGTTTCAAATAGAAAGTTTGGGTAATAGTCATACCAAATTACCTTCTATTTCCAAATAAGTTTGACTAACCTATGCACCAGAAAAGATCTTGCAAGCCTTGAGTTGGCACCTAAATCCTGGCGGCCACCGTGGACCTGCTCAACACTCTGCTGTGCCCTACTACGCCCCACTACGCCCTGAACTCCTCCGACTATTATTTCTAGTCATTCCAACTATCTTTGTTATTAATACACGTAACTGCCACTGTTCATTATTCCAACTGCTATAATTATTATGAATCATATTTCTCTATATCTGTATATCTGTATCAGTGTCTGTGTCCAAACTGGCAGCGACAGATGACCGCCCACAAAGGTGTTTCTCAATCTGTGTTCTTCTACTGACTTCTATTATCCCTGTGAAACGTCATCTTGTGTTGCCAAAGTACTCTCCTAATACATAAGTTCGCATTTCATTAAGAATAGTTAATATTCCCGGAAATGTTCTTGACACGCCCATTTTACTGAGGATGCATTGGTGGGAACTTGTATGAACTTGGCAGCACCCGTATCCCAACATCAATTTCGGCATTCAACGAGGGTTGGGTTTCCGGTAGATTATTTTTTGGGCATTTTTGGCCTTTATTTTTGACAGGACAGATGAAGACATAAAAGAGGAGAGAGAGGGGGACTGACATGCAGCAAAGGGCATCAGGTCGAAATCGAACCCGGGCCCACTGAGTCGAGGGGTAAACCATTATATATGGTTGTCCGCTCTACTAACTGAGCTATCTGGGCGCCCACAACAGGACAATTTGAAAAATTTTCGGCATCTTATTCATCACTAAATTCACTTCTGAGAACGTGTTAGGTGATAAATTCTGGTTTTAGATTTCAAATATAGGCAGTCTTCCGCAAGCTCATCGCTGGACCAGTCACGTTCGGAGACCCGCTGTAAGCTGGAGGTCTCTCAGACCGGTCTTGTAAATAAGAGGTTTTTATTTTGCTGTAGACGGATCATTTGTTTAAATATCCAAACACATGTCCATTATAAGATCAACAGGAACCTGTGGTTAACAGCCTTTTCAGAGTTAAACTCCACAAGCGCCTGGGGGCTCGACAACCTCGCTGGCTGGCCGTCACACACACACACACATGCAAAGGCGGGGAGACTTAAAGTATGACATATGCTATATACATTAGATTCACTATTTAGTTCATACTTTTTCTGGTGTATTTGTTTTCTGATTTAATAGAAGTTGAGTTTCAGTCTGTATGATAAATGAACAGTTGTAGTTGTAAAGTGGTAAAATGCTATGGCATGTTATGTAGACTTAAGGAAAGACACCAACCTTTATAATTATAATTGCTAATTTCCATCTGTTGTCCCTGGGCATATACAGTGCACTACAATAATAAAGAAATGATAATTCCACATCTAATTAGGGAGACGCCAGTGCGTAGGCCTACTTCTTTTTTTAATTTAAACTGACTTAAACTAATACACTAATAATAGTAGGGGTCACGTTCCACTCTTTTTAATAAGCAATGGGTATTTAAGCTAAACCATAAACAATAAAATTAAAGGTCAATAAGTTTTATTTTTCAATATTATTGCAATAGTTGTAACATTATGAGGTTTTCTTGTCAGGAGATTGTTTTTATTTCTAGCTGTTATTTTGGAGCACTGCAGGTAGCCTCTGTGCTGGGGGTGTTGCATAAAACCAGCAAGAACGCATTGTTTCAAACTGTTAACAGCGTTTTCTGTGCTTGTGAGCTTGCGAGTTCATTCTTCCAAGAACAACCAGCAAGGACGTTCTCCCCAGGAACACAAGTCCGTACGCATTCTTGAGATTGAGAAACAGCCTGGGTCTTGTCAAAGTGCCTGGGTGTGTCAGAGGTTTCCCCCTAAAAGGAAGTTTTTTACTTGTTAAGTTCTTGTTGTAAATTATAGTGTGGTCTAGACCTACTTTGCAAAGTGTCTTGAGATAACTCTTGTTATGATTTGATACTATAAATTAAATTAAATTAAATCTATAAGATAGAAACCTACAAAACATTTTTGGGCAAAAGCTGCAACCGAGACCACATGATTGGTCTTGACTCCTGACTTAATACTCTATCAGCAGTATCTGTGCTGTACCTGGACAGCCTTGAGTGCACGGTCAGCATACAAAACTCCAGCAGTGATGTCCACCACAGCTCCATCTCCCTCAGCCAAGTTGACATGGGGGATGTGCTGGCTGAAGTTGTCCTGGTTCAGGATCACCATAGGAACCTTGTTCTTCTGCAGGGTGTTCTTAAGCTCAAGGTAACTCTGACTGTTTTCTGGTCCCATCACCAGGAGTCCTGTTTGTCTGAAAGGGCAGATAACTGGAGATGAAGGGGGCATCTTGGCAAGAAATGGTCAAGACACACAAAACATTTACAAATCACAGATTGTGCAACATCTACATATCTTCTAACTTAGGTCACATTATGACACCTGATGAAGACCATGGTGAAAGCTACAAGAAAAGGTAGTAAGTGAACCTTGACTTTAGAATATGTATTCCTGCATTGAAACAAGATTTTTGGCAGTTATCTGTGTCCTGTTCCCTTTGTTGTTTCCCTTCCCTAACTTTAAACGATGTGTTGGAGGAAGTTTTTCAATTACATTTTTTCTATTACCCCATGATTTGCTTTTGCCATTGAAGCTTTAATTAGGGCCCAAGCACTGACGGCGGAGAAGACCCTTCTAAAACTGATGAAATTCTTCCTTTCCTTTCCCTTTCTCCCGGCAAATTAATTGCCTTTTGAGGAGCTTAACATATTCAAAAACCTACCAAAATTGTCGTACGCATCAAGCCTGGTGAAAATGGACGTTGATTAAGGTTTCGGGAATAGGCGCACCAAAATGGTTTAATCTGATCAACTTCAAATTTGATCTGTGCCATCTTAAGACATTAAAGACAAAAAGTTATTAAAATAAAAACTTTTCATAGGGTCATAGGGAATGGCCGTGGCAGGGGGCCATTTTGTGGAAAGCTAAACAACGTCGTGCTGTGGACGGCGGCAGAAGTTAAACACATTTTAGATGTCTAAAAATATCGCTATCAGTTTAAGTGGATGCTATATTTAGAATATTTTCAGCACTTTATCTTGCTGTCATACAGCCTTTTACGACAGGGAACTGAAGCCATTATTTTTGCTCTTTTCAAAGCCACCAGGCTCCTTTGACAAAAACTGTTTTTTTAACTCACAGAACATGGGATGCTGCTCTACTGCTGCCTCCATTGGTAAGTTAGTGTTACCAGTGTTGACTGGTCGGTTTACATCCTGTCCCGTACTGATCCAGTCCCACAATGCACCTACTCCCAAATCTCTATTGACATGAGCATAATTCTAACCTAACCGAAGTAGATTTGTTTGTTTAAACTAAAAGTGGTTTGGATATAACCGGAGAAATAAGGAAAATAATGGCTAATTAAAACTTGGGTTTTAGGTTGCCTGCCCTCACCATTACTTATATCAATAATAACTGTGAGGGTACTCAACAAATTACTAACAACATCACTAAAAAACGGTCAAACAAGGCAAAAAGTGGTTAAACAGTGAGACAGGTTGAAAACAAAGCCCCAGGTTAGTCAAACATATTTGAAGATAAATACCAAGGTGAACAGTAAAATTACTGAAACTGTTTGCTGTATACATCAATCAACTTGATCTTCTGCACTAGCTCTTTGCACTTATTGTTTTATTGTGTAATAATAGATTACTAGCATCACTACTTTGACCTCCAGATAAAGTGTTTTAGATAATCCGGGGGAACTGTTGGTTAGTTTCCATCATGTGAAAGTCTGATTGCATTACTTTTCCCGTTAAAACTATTAGTTTACTAGGGACAATCCCCCATTCTTAACAGGTCCTTTGGTGAATACAATGTTATCAAAACTAATAGAAATTATGACCAAAGCTATAAAATGTAACCCACATTTTAAGAAACTGTAGTTTTTCCTTGACCAAACCTTAACCACTATGGTTATTAGGTATGGCAGTGTGGGTCGGTCCACCACTTTCTTCCAGACTGAAATATCTTAACGTAAGATTGATTGCAACATAATTTTGTACCAGCGGTCATTGTCACCAAATGATAAAACATTGTAGTCCGCTACTTCCGGCTAGAGGAGTCGGCTGTGAGAGTTATGATGTTAACTGGGTAACACATCCATCCACCCTCAAGGTTTAACGTTGGTTTTAGTTGTCATTTATGACACAGAGTTACACAGTGAAATGTAAGTTGTAACCTTTTCATGCTACACATAGTGCTGGACAATATATTGATATTATATCAATATCAATATATGAGGCTAAATATTGTCTTAAAGTTCTCAGATTTCTAAGTGATAATGCTGAAATAATCACTCATGTCATAACCTCTTATATTATTCATTTATGTATTGAAAATAACCATTTTCCAAATAAATTTAAGGTGGCAAGAGTTATACCTTCATATAAAAAAGGGGCCAAAATCTGATCCTGGTAATTTCGGCCCTGTATCTATCCTATGTTCAATATCAAAAATTGTTGAAAGGATCATTTATGAGCAAATATAAAAGTTATTTAGCAGAGCAGAACCTTTTATTTGACTTCCAATCAGCCTTCAGAATAGCCCATTCCACTAATATCTGTCTGCTTTATCTTTCAGACTTTATTAGGAAAGCGGTAGAAGAGGGGAATCTTTGTGGCATGGTGTTAATAGACCTTCAAAAGGCCTTTGATACGGTTCAGTATGATATCCTTTTGAACAAACTCAAAGCTCTGGGATTTTCTCATACATCTCTTCAGTGAAAGGGACCTTGCCCTCACCACTTAAACTTGTGGAATTCTCCAGGGGAATATTTGGAATTGGTTGGAATAGGAATTGTCCATTACTGTTACCATTATCATTATTCTTATGTTTCATTCCAACGAGTTAATGAACCACTGAAATGATTTTGGAAACATTATTTTAAGGTATAAAAGAATCTTTGATGTTGATCAAATTGACATTGAAATCAATATCAATAAATACTGTTATGTTTACTGATTATAACTACCCCGAATCGTGGATCAAAAATCATGATACAAACCGAATCCTGGGATTGGTGTATAGTTACAGCCCTATTACAATGTGCACGAGGAGAGAGCACAGAGGGGAGGGGCTGCTCCTCTGCTCCTCACTCACAGAACAGAAGAGAGAGGTGACTGTTTTGGCGGCCACAGGAGAGAAATACGTTGTGTGCTCGCTGGACAATACTGTCGACAGAAATTTTACAGAAATTCACTGTCTTTTACAAAAACCTGCCGGATTTGTTGCTAGTCGCTTTTGTTAAAAAAATAAAAAATAAAAAAAAAATCACTAAATCTAGTGACAAAGTCGCTAAATTGGTAACAGTGGAAACAACAGCGGAGGTTGCGATGGAGCAGAGCGCAGATTCCAGGAAACACTCCAGCCAATCAGAGCAGACTGGGCTTTTTTTTCCTCATACAGATGGTGAATACAGGTGCAGCAGCCATGAGCAGTATAAGAAAAACAAAGTGTGTTACATTGAAGCACGTAAACATGTCCTAGTACAGTCCTAGTATCCTGAAAACGCTGTATAATAGTTGCCCTTTAATATACGGTGTGGAGGGTGAGGTGGAGTTGAGAAATTAAGCAGCTCTCTAGTCTGGTGGTACGGCAGCGGATACTTGTGTATCACTTGGCAGACGGGAGCAGGGAGACCGGCTGTGGTTGGGAGTGTATTGTCTTTTCATATCCTTTGGGCTCTGCGCAGCCACCTCATCTCACCTATAGCACTGATGCTCAGTAGATGGGTATCAGTGATGTTCTGGGCTGTTTTGACCACCCCCCCCAACATCATCGGACTTGCCGTTTTTCATTCTTTCTGAACTTCACTTAGTATTTTGATATTATGAATGATATGATTTATTTTATTGACACTAGTCCAGGGAAATGTCAGGCCCAAGCATTGAGCTTTGAATAGAAAAAAAGTCATGGTACTTTGAAAATACAGCTTTGTTCTAACTGAGAATAATATCAGAGAAGGCCAATATCATCTGTGTGTCTGAAAACACCCTGGACCCCAGAGGGATTATTAAGTACTCGTATCGGTACTCGGTATCGGCAAGTACCCAAATTTAAGTACTTGTGGTATTGGTGAATCCCTATAAAATACAATTAAAAAAGTCCAGCTCATCAAAACCTCAGTGTAATAAATGGGAATGAACCTAGAAAACATTGACACCTGACTGGACATGGTATGACCAGTGGACAATAATACAGCAGATCACTGCAGCTCCATTGTTAAGTTGAGTCCCAGAGGGAGAGGTTGTGAAACACAGGCTCTAATTCATCTGCCTGATAGGTGGCTGACTCGCCCTCTGCCAGCAGTGCTTTCTAAAGGCTACTCTGACATCTGTCAGGAGCCATAAGGCACACACAACCCTAGCTAAAGGCTTCAGCCATTCATCAGATCATTTTATGACCATGTCTCCCTGTGTGCTTGTGTGTTTACGAGTGTGTGACGGAGGAAGGAAAAGCCATGCGAATGTAGGATCGTAAATATGATACTTCATCTAGTCTAACCTGTCAGAGTTGGTGATTGGTGGCACTAGTTCAACAGCTGGATGTGCACATATGTTGCCATGTATGTGGAGAAAATAAAAAGGTTTCAGCTTTGCTTTGGGCCTATTTTCGATGGCTCCATCTGTCCCAGAGGCAGCAGAAGCAGAAGCGGGAGGCATTGCTCACACCAGCTTTGCCTGACCATTTCTCATTGTGATGCCCAAGGGCACAGGTGGCCTTCAGATGCAGACCCATCAATCATGAGCTGCGGCTGGGTGCACAGGGCACGGGGAGGCACACCGTCTTTCTAAGCAACATAATGTGGGCGTGGCTTGGTACCATAAACTATAACCATGAGACATGAATAATGAATCAATGTGTTATTCAGCTCTCTGGCACAGAGAACAAACAAAGGTAGTATGAGCAGGAAACTCACAGTGCTGGAGGAGGGATTGCTCACAGTTTAATGACATATGTCATATTTATAAACACACAAATCCCTCCACGCTCTGCGTTTGAAAATCTGAGGTAGAACGTGATGAAAAAAGCCCCTGTTCCACAATCAGAGGCATGGGTGCTGTCAAGGGGTGATTCAGTGACGCCAGAGGTAATGAGAAAGTCATGCATTTATGGCTCCCGTAGATTGAGTTGCTGCTCTTGTGCGTACGTAGCACCTTGAATGTGACAAATCCCCGTGTTCTGGTAAAGCTTTTGTTATGTTCCATTTAATGGGTTTTCTCTCTATGTGTTTCTGCTGACTGCTTACCTGTACAGTTTGACACCCGCCTCCCTCTCCAGCTGGGCCCAAAGCTCGTAGCACTCCTCCATCATGTGGATGTAGAAGTCTTGCTCGTAGGCCTTGCGGATTATGCGGGTCTGGCCATGGGAGCTTCCTCGGCTGTGGGGCAGGACAAACTGGAAAAAAGATGAGCAATGGATCTTGGTTCAAATTAAATAACTTGGTTTTGGAATAACTTACACCAAAGTGGCCAAATGTCTGTGGACACATGTGATAGTTGATAGATATGTAGGGGTGCAACAGATCACAAAACTCATGGTAAGAATCGGATCACGGTTTTAAGTCACGGATCGAATCAATTTTGGGATGAGCACAAAAAGGGGGAATTTAAATGATTTATTAAAAATGTTATAACAATAATTACTTATTTCACCAGTAAATTGTTGTTAAACGACAAAAAAGATGAGCAAAGGCTATTTTACTATTACTCTGAATGCACCACAAGGTTTTCCAGTTTAAAAGTAGCTAAACGCACCATTTAGTCCCGTCTTTGTTGTTTTTCTGACAACAGCAGTTGCTAGTTTGTGCCTTTTACCTCGTAGCTTTAGCTGCAGACTCTTCTACAGTCAAATCCAGTCACACACTACACTCTTTAGCCATCAGCATTTTGAGCGTGTTTTAGCAAGTTACTAGCTAAGGGTTCACATGCATTCCAAACCATGAGTGTTGATCCGTACGGACCACGTATCAGCTATGGTCCATTACACCACTAAAATGTGATTCCCAAACCATGGGCACTTATTCCCTTTAGCAACAACCTCCAGTCTTCTGGGAAGGCTTGCCAGCAGAGACTATTACACCAGATGTCCACTGGATGAAATCACATTGGGTCACGGTTTTGTCACGAAACAGAGCATCTTTAAGCAGCATTGGTTTTGAATGAATACATGTCTGCAGCAGGACTGCCGCCTCTTAGTCCACTAATCGGTCGTTTTGGCCTTAGTCGAATAAGGTTGCTTCAGTTGATTAGTCATTTTTAATGGTTCTTTAATGTTAAATGACTTATTTCGAATAAAAGTTTTAAATCGAGGACATCCCTAGTTTGCAGCTTATTGGTAGTCTATTTGGTAACAGATACTTTCTGTTATGAACATTTTGCAGGGGCAGCCCTGCGAGTACTTCTCAGGCAAAGTGACAAAAAGGAACAAAAGCCTCTGTGGCTGTATTCCCATGGAAATATCCCGCACAATATGACAGGAGCTTGGGAAATAGCAATATGGGGCACTGAATTTGATAAATTTACTGTTTATCGGACCACAAATGAGACAAGCGGTCCCTCTTGCCGCTGCTAGGACTCTCTGCCGGGAGGACAGTGGGCAACAGATCCAGAGACGGGACTTCAGTTTGCGTCTGTAGCTCAAATTTAGCCACCACTAATCCCAGTACCGGCAGCGCTGAGTCTAGAGCTGGGCCATGAGAAGAAAATGAAATATCACATTATATTTTTTTAACAAAATACTAAATTGAGGCACTAGATTTGGGTGCCTCATTTTGGTGCCACTTACATGCCAACGTTGCTGCCTGGTGCTCCAAAAGGGAAAATATAGGCAACAGAAGCATCAGAGCATGTGTAATTGTTTGTGTTTCTTAAATATATAAAATAGTTTTTAAAAAATTTATCACAAAAAAAAAACTTGGCAGCAAGTAACATTAGCCTACTGTTCGCTAGCAGCAGGCTTAAACATGATTAGAATGCTAAAAGCTAAATGGTTTAACATGTAGCTGTATTTCACTGGAAAGGATTCCATCCCCGGGATCTCCAACAGTCTGCCGCTAAACCCACAGAGGAGACGACCTGACCTTTGAGACACCGTGAACACTGTCGGAGTGGTAGGAGAAACATCACATACGACACTTAATGGTGCCTTCAATTGAACCTAGCTAGTGCATTTAAGAGCACCATGAGAAACAAGTTCCTTTCTGCCATCTAGTGGTTATTTTTTACTGTTGTTTTGACTGGTAAAAAAAGAAGTTAGTTATTACCTATTAAATAAATTATTTAAATTTGACCGTATGGCCGTAGCAATAAACTAGTCATTCTTCAATGTTGCCAACTGTTGTTTTGTGCTCTTCCTTTTTTAAAGTATTGTTTCAGGTGTCGTGTAGGCACTGGCACCTTTTTAAAAGTATCATTTTAGCAACGATAGCGAGGGAGGAGAGTGAGGGACAGAGATGCTGTGCAGCTCCGCTCATAGTGACATGTGGGATGTTACTGATGTTCCCACCCTGATGAAAGCCTTTATTAAGAAGGACAACTGAGAGAAGATGCCTTTTTGGCAATGCCTGAGCCGGAGACAAAGTCACACAGCCTGCATGCAGTGGTGGGTGGAGTACTGATAATCTTTATTTGAGTAAAAGTAGCCCACAATACTCTTATAATGACTTACTCAAAATCCCAATTTGAGAAACAAGTAAAAGTAGAGAGGATTCTGAGTGATTATGATGTTTTAACGGAATGTCTGTCAATATTTCGTAATCAGATTAGTTCTTCATTGACTAAACATGCTATTAATATGCATTAAATGGAAGTGAAAGTATTTCTTTTTTTATTTTATTATACTTTATTAATCCCACAAGAGGAAACTACACTTTACACTCTGTTGTTATTACACACAGGCCTGAATTACACACACATGCTCAGGACCTATACATGCACTAATGGAGAGATGTCAGAGTGAGGGGGCTGCCCATGAAAAGGCATGCACCACATCGAATCTCATCGTATTGCAGTGGATGCTGGAACGTTTTATATTTTCTGACTTCTTTAAAGTCTCTACCCACTACATGCACTCAAAACTCACTGTAAAAGCTAGTTCACCTGTAGTCTCGCATTGCCAGACCTTCCTCCACAGCACTGCAGAGGAGGGTCTGGCTTGTACACAGTACTCTGGATGGGAGAAAACTGGCTCTGGTTTATTGGCATTTCTTTAAACCAATCATAATGGTGCCTCTGCAAAATAGTCTAGGGAAAGATTTTGTTTTGGTGGAACGTGTACTTTAAAACATTGTTTTAGTTGTGCAGCAGAAAACTGGACAGATTGTCTAGCTAACTGTCTGGATTTACCCTGCAGTAATCTGAGGAGCAGTAGATATAGTCTGATACCAATTTCTGCTCCCCCGATACCTGAATGGCAAATCGTCCGATACAGAGTACTGATCCAATTGTGTCATATATTGTATTATGTTTTAACAGCTGTGCTACTACTATCCCTCCTTTGCTGTACGACCTTGCTTAGGTTAAACTCTTTTTGAAACATGAACAAACACAAACAATAGTTTCATAAAGCAAAAAAAACATAAATGAACTACTTTAAAAGTAGATTTTCTTCTGGGCTAAATCAGATCGGTGCATAAACTATAGTACTTTTGGATATCAATACCAGCCTCTTAGGCAGAATCAGAGACTCTTCCAATATATTGTATCGGTATATATCTCCACTTCAAAAGCAACATTATGTAATTATTTTAACTTATAATAATTTGATAACCGGGGGTGGTCAGGGAAAGCAACTAATAAAGTCTGGAACACTGCCGCCCTGGCGCTGTGGTTTTTATTCTCTGAACCCGTCCAAGGTGTGTGCGCTCCATTGTTGTGGTTGTTTCCATTGTGCCGGACTGACCTAGAGATACATTGATATTAAAAGTTGTTCTCTTATTTTCTCCAGCCTTTGTTTCATCTTACAAAACCTTTTTTTTTCCACTGCCTGGCCTACAGAAGAAACATAAATAAATAAGGAACTTAAAAAGTTATCCTGGCAAAACCTTAAGCCATAACACAGGAGAAAAAAGTGTTTAGATCAGACTGAGAAAGTGCATCACAAACCTTTCCGCACTTGCCACTTTTTCTTATTAACTTGTATAAGTGTTTGAGCAGTGCCTGCATCATCTCTGGGAACCTGCTTGTCGAGGGGCCCTGATTGTAATTCATTTCAGTTACAATTATTCTGGTTTATATTTTGATTGTACAGGTTCATTTTAATAAATAGTCAACTTAACGCAAACTGATCACTGATTAATAATTAGTACATATTGTGGTGTAAAATGTGGTGTATGCTTACACACACTGCAAGATTAAGCATTGTAAAGTATGTTCATTCTAGTTCTTTAAAGTGGACATATTATGCTTGTCGTATGGTAACTAACCCGGACTATGGGGTAAAGTCCAACATTTTACACCTGGCGTTTGAGAGTAAACCATGCATTTTCTGTTTGGGTTGCAGATGACAGCTATACCACATGTAAGCAGACACATGGAATTAGTTTGTATTACACCTTTATCACATACAGCCACACATGTTACAACTATCCCCGGTCGCCCCTACTGGAGGAAATATACTTGGTTACATTCCACCACTGTCTCTGAGCACTGACTGTTCACTGATCTAACGAACAAAGTTGTGTGTGGGACACACCTGCTCCAGCAGAAGAGTCTTCTTGTTCCTCTGTGCCAGCTGATAGGCTGTGAAGGAGCCCTGCACCCCGGCCCCGATCACTATGACCTCATACTCCCTTTCCGTCGACATGCTGCCTGGATTCAGCAGGAAAGCTCAGCGTGCAGATCAACGCAACTTGTTTTCAACACGAAGGAACAGACTGTAGAAAGGAACCGTTTGGGGGGGTTGGGTTAAACGCTAGGCCATCCATAATTGCCCCGAGTTATTCCTGCTAGGGGCCTAAATCTGTGCGCCAGTGAATGCCTGTGTGAGGCCAAGTTATTATCCATGGTTAAGGGTATTTCTGGCGTCATACAGTCTTACATAATAGACCCATAGACTGTATCAGACTGGTAAATGGATAGGACACAAGTGCCTGACAGTCTCACCGCAGGGCACAAAGTATAAATGTGATAAATGTTACTTTGTCAAACATTTTAAGTCCCTACAATGTATGAAAATAACGAAATGAACAGAAAGAAAACTTTCTTCTAATATGTCTAAATCCTTGCACATTTAATTTAATTAAATTTAATTAAAAAAATTTAATTTAATTGCTTTGTAGTAGATTTTTCAGATATTTTTACTTTACTATTTATTTTTGTGGCGACTTTTTACTTTTACTTCCTTACATTTTAACACGAATATCGGTACTTTCTACTCCTTACATTTTACAACATTGGCTCGTTACTTTAGTTTTATACAGAAGGTCGCCTATCAGGTGTGATTGTGAGTTCATGTAGGAGAATAGCGCGGACACGCGCCTCACACCGCGAGCGGGCGCGCGCGGCACACAGAGAAAAGAAGTGAGAGAAAAGAAAAAGAAACTAGCTGTCTGGAGGATAATCAATTGACATTGTGTGTGTGAGTCCTTGAGAACTGTAAGTCGTATAACTTACAGTATGTTTTCAGTTCATTTAAGCTGTTAAGTTGTTTTATTTGCACATTTAACGTTAGCTAGTGATGTTGTTGTCCGTGTTCTTCACCTGTTACCTAGGTTACACCTGTTACCTAGGTTACACCTGGCTGTTGACTCATAATAGAGATTGTTGAATGCCCTTGCTCACGTTTGTATTTTAGGTGCATTATTTACATGCTACAGTTAGGTTACACTGCATTAAGATAATGTAATCAATAGTGGGCTTATTGTTATTATTTACAAGCATATATGATTCCTATGCATTGTGTATGGTAGCCTTTACAACGTTATATATTTCTTTTATTACCACACAAACAGCCATAGCAGAGCTCCCCCCGCCCATGTTTATACTGATGCTTGATTGTAATAAAGCATCAACAGAGAGTTTTAACAAACACACCTGGGGCCAAGTTGGAAACCAGAATCAGCTTTAAATCCAGTCCTAATCTAGTCCACACTAACAAGTTTAATAAAGTTTAATACCAAATTGAATCTAATTGGATGGTAATATATTGACTTCTCACAGAATCACAATTGAATTCATATCTTGCTACTCAGTCAGAATCTTATTAACCTGGAGTCACTGTCACAATAAATAAGCTATATGTTTTAGGCCTATTGGCAGACAGCCATTTAAAATGTAGCCAATGGCATATAAAGAATAAAGAATAAAGAGCCCTTTTTCATGTCCATTGTAGTTCTCAGCGTGCTCTCTAGTAACATCTGTCTGGTCCAGGTAGCTTTGTCATTCGCAAGGCTACTTTTACTTTTATACTTTAAGAACATTTCCAAGCCTGTATTTTTTAACACAAGTATCTGTACTTCTACTTGAGTACGGGAAGTGAGTACTTTTGCCATCTCACAATCAGCAGTGTATATTTGACATTTTGTCGTCATTCATCATTGTGATTGTATTAACAGTTGTATATAATGCTTTCCTTGTTTGTTTTGTAAATTGCTTTGTGTGAATAAAAACCTATAAAAAATTATAAAATAACAAACTTACCCTGACCCCTTCGGCCTGTTACTTTATGCTCCTCTTAGACAAAACTAGCCGTAGTGGAGAATGTCAATTATTGAGTAAAAGTAAATCCTCAATAGGAAAATAATTTATTAGTTAGAAATCAACTTTTATTTTATTTCACTCTAATATGGCAATGGGCATTAATAATAATAATAATAATAATAATAATAATAATAATAATCAAACTGAAAATTTAAATACAAGTTTAAAAAGTAAAATATTAAATATTAAAATCAAAACAAATGCCATGCTCATAGGATGTTCCTTTGTAGAATGATATTGATTTAGCATTGCACAACTTTGAATGATTACATGTTTCTCAGTATAAAGCACACTGTGACTGCTAGGTTATATCTAATCGTTCAAACGTGGTAAACAAAAAATATTGTAAAGTCAGCTTTATTAATAAACCAATAGCCCAATGTATTTCACTGTCAACGGACACCAAAAGGTCTAGTTGTGACAAGCATGACCCTGATCTCTTATGTGATTTCACACTAACAGAAAACAGGGGGAACTGATTTATGAGTAGACTCTTATAAGATGCAAATAAACTTCCCCCCCAAGCCTATGCAGTCGGCCCAATGCTGACTCACAGGATCTTCAGTGGTACGGATCCTCCCTGCTGTAATTCTGCTGAGAGTGACCAAAGGACACCTGCTACACTTATATAACCATAAACAGCCGGCTCAGTCCAGAGGTCACTCCTCTACAGTCTCAGTTACACACCTGCACACAAAGAGGATATTATTACAATCTAATATTTTGGCACAATTATTCATTAATAATTAATTCAAACTTGTCAAAGTTCTCCCTGCCAACTGGAGGTGTGCAGAGACTTGGACTTGAGTAGACTCGAGTCACCATTTTCCTAGTCTTGCTTTGCCAGACCTTACTCCACAGCACTGCAGAGGAGGGTCTGGCTAGTCCACACATCAATCTGGGATGGGAGAAAATTGTGCTCTGGTTTATTGACATTTCTTTAAACCAAGCACAATTGTCTTGTGAGGCGCTAAGTTCCTAATGGAGCCCTGGCACCTCTGCAAAAAAAACTCAGGAAGGAACTTGTTTTGGTGGAACATGTGTACGTTAAAAAGTTGTTTTAGTCGTGCAACAGAAAACTCAGATTGGACAGATAGTCTAGCTAGCTGTCTGGATTTACCCTGCAGAGATCTGAGGACCAGGTAACCATAGTCCTCAGAAATCCACCGGAGTTAGAATGACAACACAAGGAAATAGGAAGGTAAAAGATAAGACAGGCGGAAAAGAAAGAGGAATTTCGAGCAACGCCTGAACACTTCTGCAAATGAAACCTTATGGATATAAACTACTGTTTTGATGACTTGCGACTTGACTTGACAAAAAAATAAATAGCTTTAATGACCCTACTTGGACTTGTCAGTGAATGATTCGAGACTTGACTTGAGGCATGATGACTCCGCTGACTTGCGTGTATTCATAAGTCTGAATGTTAGCTGTATAAATATACAATAATAAAATTTAATGTTGCCACATTTCTTTTTTTAAAGATATTTTGGGGCGTTATATTAACGTTAATACCATGATAATAATGGGGTAATATATGTAGCAATATGTGTTGAGTTGGAATATTATCTAGTTGCATTGTAGGAAGTGTAGGAGTCAGGTTTTGCTGGTGGTGAACCCTTACAAACAGGATGTTCAGACATCAGCTGGTGCCCTGTGGCCAGAAGGCACAGTCACACACAGTCACATGCAATCACACACAGTCACACGGGCGGCTGTGGCTCAGTGGTAGGGTGGTTGCCTGACAATTGGAAGGTTGATGGTTCAATCCCTGGCCCTGCAGTCCCATGTCGAAGTGTCCTTGGCCAAGACACTGAACCCCGAGTTGCCCCTGATGCTGTGTCATCGGCCACAGTGTATGAATGTGTGTAAATTGTGAAAGGTCCCTGTATGATGTAAAAGCGCTTTGAGTAGTTGTTAAGACTAGAAAAGTGCTATATAAATACAGCACATTTACATTTACTCACACGCAGTCACACACAGTCACACAGTCGAGCTTAGACACAGCAACAACCGCCATCTCGTCCGTCTCAGTGGTGATGGTATTGGCTCTCTGCATACAGTTTACATACAGTAAAATAACTTTAAATCTTAACCAAAACTGATTAATCCCAGACACAGGAGCTATCCCTGATGGGGGTTGAGAGATTCAAGCATTCAGTCATTGATTTTGTGTTCTTCCTCTCATTCTGTGGACAGCTGGAGCCTCAGTCTGAACAGTTCTCATTTGCAATCGATCAGTGCTGAGATAGCTCATTCCCATCGACCTCTGCAACACCAGAATACAGAGGTGAGGCACAGTCTTCTCTGACTACAAGGTGACCTAAAGTGTTATTCATATATGTAGTACAATCGCTCTTCACTTTGTATTTGAGAAGTTATTCTTCATTTGTATTTGTATATAACAATGATAAGTCTTATTGTAGTGACCTTTATTGACATTGGTCACGCATGTATAATTGAGTGAGGCTTTTCTGAATAAACATGGACATAGCAATTGCCTACAAGATCTAGTTTGGTGAATATGAACCAATGCTGATTTGATAAGCGTATTAATGATGGCAATAGTCAATGCTACCTCGCTTGGACAGTTTACAATCTGAAATGACACCAACAAAATAGATAGTTTGTTGAATTTTGAAGCTATCCCATATAAGAAGCAACCGTCAGCAGCAGCTTCAGCTAGACTAAATCATAAAGCATCCCATAATGTTCATTACCCCCAAAAGTATATGAGGAGGGAAATCCAGTTCTGATCATCACTTCCAATTTCTACAATGTAAACATACCTAGACATTGTTGCACTCGTGGACATTATTATATTATGAGATGATCACAGCAGGAGAAATGTTAGTGTCCATAGACGAATACACATGGGTAATTGTAACCCAACTGGAGCATGTAACTTTTCCTACACAGGTAGAGTGTGTTTTCCCCATGTAAGAGTGTGTGTCACACTCTCTCCCCCTCCCCGCCTTTTCTAACTGTCTATACTATCAACCAAAGAAAAAAGCCCCCAAAAATGATAAATATTTCCTCCCCTGTCACTCCTCCATTGGATAATAGCAAGGAGCAGGATCACAGCAAGACACCCCTTTCACACAGTTACATTGTTCTCACATTGTAATTTGAGATATTGTTCATATCTTGGAAACAAAGGACCTTATCCCGCACTCTGCTCTTTCTATCAACAGCATCACCGTTTATTTACAAAAAATGTTTCAGTCCCTCTGGACATTCATCTCATTTCAAATACATTTCGCCCCGGGTGAAAGTTTAAATATTGGTCATGCTATGGGATTTGTTCCTTTGTTTCCAAGTTGATGTTATTTTTTAACTGACCTGTACAGAAGATTTTTAGATGTGCGAGTCGTTTCTTCAAAAAAGACATTGTTATTACAAAATATCTATTACAGCCGCTTGAATACTGTAAACTGTGTTTTCTATTATTTTGAGATCCCACTAAAATGAGAGGTTTTCAGAGTCCTAGGTATCAAGTAAAGGGTCCGAGACCTCCTAGAACCCCTGTCCTTTACACAGTGGAAACCATTATGTGGTCTTGAATGCAAATGGAGGAGTACAAGAGCTCAAAATGCAAAGGTACTCACAACATGTACGGCAAAGTGTTATTCCACTGCCTGGGTGCCATTTATTGCTGCGTTTGATGAAGGAAGTTTTAACCACACCTGGAGCTGGTTATGTTTGATGAATTGTGGGTACAGTGGGCATAGTGGGAGACAGCTTCTGTTCCTTCTGTAGACAGCAGGCCTAGCAGATGGATGGTGAGGCAGGACAGACCTGCAGAGGGTCAGCTGGTCAAACTCCCTGCTGTTCCACCATGTCACACACACACACACACACACACACACACAACAACACACACACAGCCTCCACCCTGCTACACCACGCCAAAGAACATTACCCTCACACATCATATTCATCCCCTCTGTGTACAGCTCTACCTTAAAGGACCATATCAGTAATGTTTCCGCACACTTCGTTCAAATTGCACATGCTTCTGTAGTTTTCAAACTATGCAGTAGTGTTTTATATTTGGTGATGTTTTAAAGATCACATACAGGGCCTGAAATGAACACCTGACTACCCGCCAAATGCAGGTGAATTTAACAATTGGCAGGTAACACTGTCAATCTGCACAATGGCAGGTAGCCAATGACAAGTGTGTGATTTATTAGTTTTTTTGCAACTGTTGTTCTTTTACATTTCAAAGAAGTCATTTTTTTTGGATTTATATATAAATCCCAAAAAAAAAAAAAATTATATATTATATATATATATATTTTAATATGTTATACATATTTCCAAACTGTTCTGAACACTCCGGTTTCAACTGTTTTTTCCAACTCTTGGCTAAGTGTTACGCAATTCTAAGCCAGACTGCTGTGATTGGTAATCTGCTCCATGTAGGCAGCATACTGCTAACTAATAAGTAGCTACATGCTAACGCAACATAGCTGTATTCTCGGCCAATGCTGGTCATTTCTCCCCACATTCTGGTTACTTTACTGCTGGGACATGTCCAGTTGTGTAATATTTGGTTTAGAAGCCTTTATTGATGAATTTTGACGGTACAAAGTCCTGCTATATACTCTGTTGCAGTAGCTCCAGCTTCAAGTACTGAAACCATAGACAGTTAAAGAAATGGGCCAACAGATCCCGTTGTGAAGGAGGAGGGATTATAGAAACATGTTCTATTCATCTCATACAGTGGGTGAATACCGTGGACTGTGGCTGTATTAAGAGAACTGGATACCCGTTCGGCGTGAAGCCCCATTCGTTCCAATGAGAGTTACTCAAAAGCGCATCATGGAGCTCAGAACTACCCGGACTTGGCCCATGACATCACAATGGATATGCGCACTGTCGTAGCAACACTGTTGCATTCTGGAGCTTCTCTCTCTCTCATGCTAACACATCATTTATATAGCGCTTTTCTAGTCTTAACAACTACTCAAAGCGCTTTTATATCATACAGGATACATTCACCATTCACACACACATTCATACACTGTGGCCGAGGCTGCCATACAAGGTGCCACCTGCTCATCAGATAAACACTCACACACATTCAGTGTCCAGCCCAAGGACACTTCGACGTGGGACTGCAGGGCCAGGGATTGACCCACCAACCTTCCAATTGGCAGGCAACCGCTCTACTACTGAGCTACAGCGGCCCCATATAAATCCTTCTCTTAAAACATGCATGTAATAATAATAGGTGGCGAAGTTATGAACTCACAGGCCCAGGAGTTTTATGATCACTGTGTTGCTACGCGTGAGTAGCCCAGGCTCCTATTTCAGAGGACTATCCTGTACTGTGGTCATAATTTGTGCACGCAGCCAGGACACTCACTGTAGGTGAAATTACAATATCTTTGAAAGATTGATGGGCTACCTGTTGTGGACTATGTGACTATAGCTAGTATGCTTTTTCTTTTCTTACATTTTCTTTTCGAATGCACTCAGGCTATTGTTCTAGAGTTATAAGTTTACTTCTATATGGCCTGTTGGATATGTGCGGTATGTTTGGGAATAGCCTAATATACAGTACAGCGATAGCAAGAAGGACTTCTAGAAGTCTAACCACATTAAAGCTGCATTTTGTCATAGTTCAGAGGATGAACCCAGGGTTTTTCATTTGTTTTATAACAGGGATAGGTTGCCGGGTTATGTATTTTTTCTCGTTCTTCACTCTTTGTCAATCTCATAACTTCTTACAATGCTCAACTGCGTGCTCTACCACCCATATAGTTTGATATATGGTATGATATGATATGATATATGACAACTTTTAGGCAGTGAGTGACACAGAAAGTAGAAATATGGCAGGAGGGTCTGCAGTACATTTTACTAGCTGAAATGTTTGAGGTATGACTGGACCAGTGAAAAGGGCCTGGATGTATACACATTTGAAAAGAATACACACCTCCATGTTCAAGACCATATTTTGCTTAGAAAAGCCTGGATAGGACAGGTGTACCATTCAAACTTTAGCAGCAGACCCAGGGGAACGGCAATAATAATTCATGAAAAGGTATTATTCACTCCCTCAGAAATAATTTCAGATCCCCAAGGGCGTTATATCATAGTATCAGGTGGTTTTTTCACACCCCGGTGGTCTTAGTATGCATTTATGCCCCCAACTGGGATGATGTCGACTTTTTCAAGAAAATAATGACCTTGTTGCCTGATTTATCATTATCATTTAATATTTGGTGGAGATATGAATTGTGTGATGGATTCAGCTTTGCACCGCTCAAATTCTAAAACTACACTCGCATCAAAGATGTCCAGGGTGCTCTAGCCTCATGTCTTATAAAGGTTGTATAGACCCATGGAGATTTCTGTACCCTAGCAGAAGAGAATTTTCTTGTTTTTCACATGTACACCAGTCCTACACTAGAATATATTACTTTTTTATCGACAAATATCTGTAGAGCCATTGTCGAGTCAGATCATGCACCCCTCATCCTTGACATTAACATTGCATTTAACCATCCCGCAAGGTCTGCTTGGAGGCTGGACACAGCATTACTTTCAAAAACAAACTTTTGTCAGTACGTATCAAAATCAATAGATGATTTCCCTTTATTGAATCAGACGGACTCTATATCACTATCCATATTGTGGGAAAAAATTAAAAGTTGGACTAAGGGGACAAATAATAATTTTCAGCAACACGCAATAAAGACGGAAGGCAAACACAGGAAAAACTAATCAACTCCTTCTTGAAAATCAACTCCAACTTCTTGCCCAAGGGTAAAAGGTAAATCTGCATCCAGACTTATACCTATTATTAGAAAGCGCCTAAAGAAGTGACAATAAACCCTTAAGAAATCAACAGCTCTTTCAAAAAAGCTACCTTCTCTAAAACAAAAAAAAAATACTTTACTAGCTATATTCTGACCAACCTAACTTTCTAACCTAAATTTATTCATTTGATAAATTAAATAAATATGTAGATGTTGCCTAAATGTATGCTAGGGTAAACATGAGCATATGCCCACAGTTTATTTGTATTTGAGAAACGCTCAAACTTGTGATGTCAAATTTCTCTGTGACCTTAAAATTCTGGTTCTTGGGTTCCAGGCCTACTGCATGCAAACCAAACTACACAGCCAAATGACACTATGAATGAACCAATCCACAACGCAGTTACAGTAATTAGTGTAATTAAATAGCATTCTTTGGACAACTTATCTTGTAGAGAGAGGAATTATATATAGTACGCTATTACTTTATCGCACATGTACATGAGCAGAGATATAGTATTCAAGCCCTTGCTTACAGAAGAACTCATCAGGAGCAAAGTCTGGCCTGAGTAAATCCCCCCATGCAGCTTTCATGTGTCTAAAAGCTAACATGACAGTAACTTTTGTTGAACAGAGTAGAAATGGAAGAAGAGGATATGTCTGTCACTTTTTACTTGTTAACATCTTGGTTTCTTGACAGTAACAATAGATGTGAGTGCAAATTACAATATACAAATACCCTGTGGGCTAAGCATCCTCTGTCTGTAAATCGTAGTGATGTCCCTGTTTACGATACATTATTCACTAACAAAGAAAATTGGTGTCCTTAAAGGCTGGATTTTTCTTAATTTTTTTAGGCATTATAGTGTTACCATCTTTTTAATATATCCATTCTAGCTACCACGGATGTTAGCTACTAGTCAATAGCCTCGGCAGTTTGGGAAAGGCTTATCAGAATCAGCTTTAGTTTCCAAGTATGAGAACACATACGAGGAATTTTGCTTTGCTTATGATGTTACATCCACATTACAGGCACTACAGCATACATCCATCCATACATCACTCGGTTATATTATAAGATAATACCATGGATGTATTAGGTAATATAACACATGGTGAATTACAGCCATTAGCTGTATCCATTATTACAGCTACAGGACTTTGGGAGAACCGTCATTTGAGCCTGCGCAGTGCAGGGCGAGGTGTGCGGGTGCAGTCTCGCGGGTCTGCTTGCGTTCGTTATGTGCATTTATCATGCCTAGTTTAATATCTCTGGATTTGGCTACTAGTGAATGTTAAACATGTTTAAAACATGACGTTTTAAACCAGGACCCTTTAAGTGTTCTGACTGGTAATTTGATGTACCTCACAAAAAAATATCTGCTAAAATATAGAAGTTTCTCTCGCTATGCAGAGTCTATGGGAAAAGTCTTTCTGGGCCAGAAGCGTGCAGTTCCACAGTTGGCTGCCATGCACATGGTTGCTTTATGACTTGCGGCTGTTCCTGGGAGCTTGGAGAATACAGGTGCCGCAGCCATGGGCAGTATAAGAAAAATAAAGTGTTTTTTCAACATAAAGCATGTAAACATGTTCTAACCCTTTCATACTTTCCAGACTGCCGTTGGTTTCCAGTTGTTCCTCTACAGTGTGACACTCAAGATGGGTTGATATGGCAAAAAAAACGTATACTTAACACTGGTTCTTTCATTTTGATGGTCTTTTCAGGCAAGTCATTCAATCATTTTCTGGTCAGTGTTTAAGTGCTTACTGATTAACTGTTTTAATAAAGGTTATGTGTGTAGATCACATCCGATCACAAATTTGGGAGAAAATAACATCTGCAACCAAAATTACATGTTTCCCTGATGTTAGCATGTAGCTACATGTAGCAGTGTATGTAGTGTCAACACTGCAGCAGTATGCCTGGAGAAGATGACCGTATAAAGAAACCGGCCCAGTATGATGTCCCTCTGGGCCGAGGTTTGATTCACAGGGATTTCATATTTTTTGCCTCATTATTTGAAGCTTTGGGGGTGTTTAAAATGAACATACAACAGTGTATCATTATGTAACAGAAACTAACGAAAAGCATAATAGGTCTGCTATAAAAACAACACTGACTCACAGTTGGAAATGGCAAAGGAACAGTAATCTTCTCCTTTAAAATATGACATTTTGTTGAGATATCCATTCACCCTGACCACCTCCCTTCTGTATGTAGACTTTGTTGCTCTATAACCTAACCTGACTTCCTCCTTTGCTACTTTCATGATTACTACAACCGCTAGAGGGCTTCTTTCAAACAGTATACTGGGGGAGACATTATCCCCCATCCCCTGCAGCCATGATGTGCCTGATTTAAATAGGTTTTGGGTTCGAATAGGTCTGTATATAGGTTCAGCTCTGAGTGATGGCAGTTTTTTTGTAAAAGACCATTTATCATGTATGTGTCAGATTTTAGCTTTAGTCTTTTGCATTGTCTGTATAGTATCAGCGTGTCAGCGTTTGACTTGCTGCATTCCACTCTGATTGCCCCTGTCTGTTTTCATCAAATCAAATAAAAAAATCATAAAAACAGCATGCAGACAGACAGCTCTATGCAAACTAGGGAAACTGTACCTTTGATCTTTCTTCCCTGAGATACTTGAAAGGCTCATTACAGTACTTTCTAGAACACAACACAGGCACATTTGTTATACCTCCAGTAAGGGGGTCATGTTTTTGGATCGGTTTATCTGTTTGTTGGTCTGTCTGTCAGCAGGATTACCGAAACAATACTGGCCAGATTTTGAAGGTTGATTTTTAAGTCGGCGGAAGGGTGACATACATTATGGAGCGGATCCAAAACACGGGGTGGATAAACAAATTATTTTTCACTTTCGTTAATTTTACAAGCTAGGGCATTGATGCTGTATGTGGTGTCGTAATAATCTGAAAAATGTGTTCCCAACAGAAAAACTTCACACTGCAGTACCACTGTGAGACAGGGAATGCCTTGGCGGAGGTCTGTGCTGTCTTGTTGCCCTTCTAGTTGCAGATGCATTATGTTAACTGTGCCAAAGGTTGTGTGCCCTTCTCAGGATAACCAATGTTCAGATCACTCAATATGATCCCTGAACAGATGCATTCATTTGGAACTGACAGACCCTGGCAACATTCATGAAAAACCAAAACGCTTCCATATACTTTGTCTATACCCAACATTGCAAAACCAGCCATTGTGCGTCATTACGCATGGCATGCCTTTTTATACCCGTCAATTTGATTATACCTAAAGAGCTAAAGGTGTCAGAATTAATAAGTAGCATGTAATTAGTAAAACATTCTATTGCACCTTTCACAATGGTTAAAACATGCTTTAGACCTAAAAACAAAAACTAAATCCAAAGCCATAATAATAAACACTGTATAAGACATTATGATACCGTCCGTATATGATGACCATATCAAAATGTGCTTTGCCGGACGGAAGCATCGAAAACAGCATCAGTGTATAGTTTATTTGTCCTGTTTATCGTATTATTCATGGGAATAAATTCCATAAGATGCCAATATGTTTTATTGCAAATTTATCTTCATTTGAATTTTGGCCATTATTTTGTCTGTTTTTTTAACGCCGATCGATCAAACAGGTGTTTGTGTAGAACATTTATTGTAAGAATGGCTTTGTGAATTCTTCATATCATCAATGAGAGGCAATATTTTGATTTGTTTTACACAGTGGTCTCAGTTTCACGTGTTCCATCCATCTGCCGTCTGACGTTTCTCATCTCACCCGTTTCTGTGCCTACGCCTGGGTCAGAGTGTCTATGGAGGACCCCACATTTCACATCAAGTTTTGGAAAATAAGAAATGGCTGACGTCTTCTTTTGTGCATATGCCACATTTATTAATGAGACCCCTGGTCTATAGTCTATGTTCATGTTTTTGGTCAGTTAGGGTACAATATGATTTTCATGCTTCTGGTGTAACGAGTCAAGGCAATCCTTTTCAGGGACTCTCCACGGCTCTGTAGGGACATCAAATGAGACATCAGTGTGCTGTTTATGATCTGGGAGTCATACTGGGACACTGAAATCACCATCTGCTGGCTGTAAAAGTTAATTCCCTCTGTGCACGTGGCAGAGCCTTGCTGCTGTGGCCCCAGCAGTCCACGTCCATCAGCTGTGTGTAATATGATGAACGGTGTGCCTCCTTGCTTTCTAAAACACTTCTCTGCTCTGCAGCGAGGAAGAAAATGCAGCGTCAGGGCATTTCCACCAAGCACTGCAACTGTCCCTGACTTCAGGGTTCCTGGAAGCAGTCAGTAAAAAAGGATGCTTTGGAAATGTCCTATTGAATACTGTTACTGAGTAGTTATTGATTTTGTAAAAAATGGTTAAAAAGTCATTCCTTTGAATTGCTTTGTAAAGCATAAGTCTATAGGTTTTCAAGTGTATTTAAAAAAAAATACTGACATGTCCAAATTTATTATTGGTTGCTGTAATTAATCCCTTCCCAATGCCTTTTCACTGTAAATGAAAAAAAGACCCACAGTCCTTGTGTGCAAAAAACATTTCTAAAGTTGATCTGGAGATAATATGAGGCTTCACCAGGTTGAGTTAGACAAATCAAATTAATTGTAGTGTTTCCATCAACAAATTTTAAAGCGCATTTTGAAGTATCGCATTAGAAAATGTTGATGGAAAGGGCCAAATTCAAATAACTTCCTCCAATACCCAAAACAGTTTTTACACTGGCTTAGGGTGTTTTTTACACTTTTCAAAAGTTTTCTGTGCGCTATTGTCACCACGTTGGGTGAATTGGAGAGTTGGTTCAACAGCTTGAATCGTATGGCCCTCCACGCCGTGTATACACAGCGGTGGACAGTTGTCTCACTGACACCAAATGTCTCCGCCACCACCCTGTATTCTGCACAGGTGGCTAACAAATACAATGCTACCTCTCTCCATTTAGCCAAAGAACTCAGCTCCTAAACTGTTTGATTTAGCAAGACGGTTTGCAGTCTACAACCAAGCGTAATATCAACTTGAGGAAACTACGCTTTGTCTGTTGGAAACGCTTTTAACTCGCATTTCTTTTTTGTGACATTTTAAAAGACATTTAGATGGAAAACATAGTTACTGACTATGTTTACATAAAATTCCTGCCCTTATTCCAAAAAAAGACAAGCGAAGCAGCAAACAGCCTCTACTGTATGTGGCAGCCTCCATGGACGTCATTAGGCCTAACACTCAAATGATGCATTCAGCTACTAAAAAGCTTTAAAGTTGGAAGTTGTAGTGCGTTCCATTTCTACAAGGTCGGATGTCGGATTTTCCAAGGTCAAAGTCAGAAACACTCCCCCTGAGTCCTCTGAGTACCCAGAGCTCAAAATCTGACAGTACAGTAGTTAAAGCTGTAGAAAACATACAGTTTTAATAATAATAATAATAATAGTAATAATAATAAATTACATTTATATAGCGCACTCAAAGTGCTTCTACTCTCTACCACCCCCAATGTGTAGGACCCACCTGGGTGATGGACGCTCACCCTACATCTGTTGTGGGTCTGCTGCCTTTTGTGTTTTGTTTCTACCTTTTCCCTGTGTGTCTGACTGTGTTGTCCGTCTTCCATGGAGGGGGCGTGCCCAAAGAGGAACTAGGTCAGGAGGTGTAGCCACTCATCCCTGCTCTGTCTATTCTACAGCCGAGTCACATTACCTCATCCATCACCTCTGTATTCAAACCCGGGCTGACCACCTCTTCAGCGCCAGTTCGTTACTTACACCTCCGTGGCAACTAAGCCCAGTTACGTTGTTAACTTCTGTTGTGTACTATGCTGATTACTAAACCTGTTTCTCTCACAGATCTTGTGTCCCGTCTCGACTCCTGTGCTGATTCACCAGATTCTTCCCACTTGGACCACTTCCTACTCCGTCAACCTCCTCCCGTGCTAAGACTGTTCATTCCTGTGTGCTGTCTACCTTCGTTATTAAAACTTTTGCACTATTATCGGCTTCTGTGTTTGTTCTGTGACCTGGGTCCAAACCAAACCCTAACAACATCAGCTCGGCAGAGAGGGAGGGGAACATGTTTTTTAGTGATAAATCAATCTTACACGGGTGGCCAGGTTGGCTCAGTGGTAGAGCAGGTTTACACCTCGACGCTGAGGTCCAGGGTTTGATGTCCGACCTGTGGTGATTTCCCTACATGTGTCCCTTCTTCCCTTTCTCACCTAGCTGTCCTGTCAAAAATCAGAGGCTGCAGTTGTTCACACAGTACAGCACACCTTCTATCTGCGTACATGTTGTTACGCTCTTTGTTTGCACAGAAAAAGCGCAATGTGTAGTTAACTACTAGTATTGCTAACAATGGCTACCCTGGCTGGAGCTAACCCCACAATGAAACATCGGAGTTGTAAATGACATTCAACTCGGGTGTGACGTCATTCCCAGCTCTGGCTTCCGAGGTAAATGGAACTCACTATATGTTATTAGGGTTAGGGTTAGAAAATTGCACATCCATAAGAATAAATGTTCAGAAACCACACCAACTTTCCTGCACTTTATTAATATATTTCAGCAATATAGCACCCTTTAATTTAATATTGAAAACAAAAAAGCCACTAAGATCTTTATTAATAAATACCAAAATGATATGACACATGCTCTAGCATTTTGAAATGTATATGTACTTTTTTGTATTGTCTTTAGTTCCTGTTTTGCAATGTGTAATCCATGTATCTTTGTATGTGAACTTTTGTACAATAAAGCCAGTCCGAGATTTACTCTTGCTTGGACACTTTTTCCTTTTTTCTTCTTAGCTTCCTCTGCCAATGTCCTCTTTGGACGGTTCCGTTGCAAGCTCCCCTGGCTCCGCTTAAATTAGAATATTATTTTAAAACTTTCCGGGTTGTTGTCCCCGCTTGAGGGGGTGTTCACATTCTCATTTTATACAATTATTCTGACACCACGTAGAAGCAGCATTAGCACCAGCGATTGTGATTGGTTTAAATAAATAGCAGAATGATGTAATGATGTGTGCCGCCAGACCTTTCCCCAGTGCTGAAACAGCCCTATGAAGGTCTGGCTCTGCAAGACTACTCACTGTATCACTACCATGTTTTATAGTTTAGTGATACCGGCAAAAATCCATTTACTGAAATGATCTGGATTTTGAGCATGTATTAGAGTTTTGAGACATTTTACAGATAGTATGTAAATATCACTCTCACTGACAGACAGCTCTTTCTGCCATTTGGCTGCCTAAAATAGATTATTTGGCAGAAAATCCAACCCAGTGACATAAGCTTCATTTCAGAAAAGGTCACGCAACAAAAGACTCCACTGCTATTTACCTGCCATTTATGCTGGCAATGTATTCTAAGTCATGTTTAAATATCAAGAACCTCCTGTAAATATTCATGACGATTGCCCATACCAACAGGACAAGAGTATGCTCAGGAAGATCTAATGAATAACTGAAGCTTTATGAATAATAAACAGCTTCCCCTCAGTTCCAGGTAGAGAGTCTGCAGACAGCGGGGTGCGTCGTCCTCTTTGCTGTCGTGATAATGCATAGTTCCAGTGGCCATGGCAGACATACGCCTCTGACCTGAAGAATAGTCTCTCCACTTTTCCTCTGCTGTGTTAATGGCTCTGTTTGACCGCTCTCTCCCGTACATGAATGAGGATTAGCTGCATCATTTTCCCTCTGTGGCCCCTATTGCTGCCAACTTTAATGGCTACTCTTTGCTCGTCAGATAGATGTGGGCTCAGTGAGGGGGAACAGGATTAACTTTGCTTCAGGAGGGTGTTTATGGATAAAAGCTCAAACTGCTCAATTCACTCCCTTTATCTGTTTGTACAATAGATGCTGGCATAATGATGCATTTCTCTGACTTTAAAGTCATAACTTCATGGTTATTCTTGTATGCATAGGTTATCAATAGTCTTGCATTGTCTGGCATATATCTCCACAGAGCGTGGAGAGGAGGAGACTTGCCATACCACAGATTGATTCTGGAATAAGTGGAAAAAACTCTCTGGGGTGTTGCATTTTTTTTAAACCACTTACACTCGTCTTGGGTGGATCTAAGCTCCTGACACAGCGACATTAGCTCTGCAAAATAGTCCAGGGAAAGAACTTGTTTTGGTGTAACATTTGCATGAAAAACGTCACATCTAATATTAGATGATGTTAACTGTTCACACAATCCAGTAAAGTGAGCTATTTAAATTACCTGGATACATGGTTAAACCTCATTAGATCTTACCAGTTTACTGCCGTGTGTACATTGTCCACAGCAATCCCACCAATCAGTCCCAAAATGTCCCAGTTAGAGAGCCCTAAACATATTCTTTGTAAATCTTTATGATTCCCTGAAAGAACCGAGCAGGCCTGGCTTGTTGCACCATCCAAATTGTCTTCAAAACTTGACATTTTCAACGTGTGGGTCGCTAGCTCAAAATTTGTTGTTGTTTCCAGAAGCGAAGGGATTTTAAAAACGGTAACACACAAAGAGCAGAAAGTGAAGGGCAAAGCCTGACATGTACTTGCGTTTGAGATGTGAGAGATCTTGAGATCTCGCAAGATTAAATTGGTGTCTGACGGCGTGTTGGGGTTAGAATGAAGAAGAGTGGCAATAACAGTCACAGTAAAAGATAATGGAACAGTAACTAGAAATAGTAGTTTGTAGTAGTTCATGGCATAACACGACATTGTGCGGCATTACATGGCACAGCAGGACGTAGCAGTGCACCACAGAGCACAACAGGATGTGACAGGACATTGTAGGATGTACCGTAACTAAGAGAGATAGGGTAAAGAGAAGAACCTGGTCAGGCTAGAACTCTCCCCTGCCGAATTGAGCTGTACTGCCCTGCCTCCCTCTAGTTTTTTATATTATTGATTATATGGTAAATTAACGCGACAACACATTTTTTATTAAATTCATCCATCTTCATCTGCTTATCCGGTATAGGGTCGCAGGGGGCAGCATCTCCAGTAGGGGACCCCAAACTTCCCTTTCCCGAGCCACATCAACTAGCTCTGACTGGGGGATCGGGAGGCGTTCCCAGGCCAGGTTGGAGATATAATCTCTCCTCCTAGTCCTGGGTCTTCCGAGGTCTCCTCCCAGCTGGACGTGCCTGGAACACCTCCCTAGGGAGGGGCCCAGGAGGCAGTCTCACCAGATGCCCGAACCACCTCAACTGGCTCCTTTCGACTTGGCTCTGCTCCCTTTTCGTCACAATGGTGTGATAAATAGAATGCAATACCGCACCTGCTGCTCCTTGAGGCACCTAAGACCCTAAGAGTCTTTCCGGGATAACATATCCCGGAAAGACTCCTTCTTCAGTCGGACGGCTTCCCTGACCACCGGTGTCCACCAGGGTGTTCGTGGGTTGCCGCCCCTTGAGGCACCTAAGACCCTTAGACCACAGCTCCCCGTCGCAGCTTCAGCAATGGAAACTTTGAACATTGTCCACTCAGATTCAATGCCCCAAGCCTCCACAGGGATGCACGAAAAGCTCCGCCGGAGGTGTGAGTTGAAAGTCCGTCGGACAGGGGTCTCCTCCAGACGTTCCCAATTTACCCGCACTACCCGTTTGGGCTTACCAGGTCTGTCCAGAGTCTCCCCCGACCCAAATTACCACCAGATGGTGATTAGGTGACAGCTCCGCCCCTATCTTCACCCAAGTGTCCAAAACATACGGCCTCAGATCAGATGAAACGATCATAAAATCGATCATTGACCTTTGGCCTAGGGTACTCTGGTACTGCCTACACTTATGAGCATCCCTATGTTCAAACATGGTGTTTGTTATGGACAATCCATGACTAGCACAGAAGGCAAGGCAAGGCAAGGCAGCTTTATTTATAGAGCACATTTAAGCAACAGGGCAATTCAAAGTGCTTTACACAAAATCAGTTAAAAACAATAAAAACAGTTAAAAGAAAATAAAACCCATAAAAAAAACAGAAGAAACATTTCAAAAATAAAAACAGATAAAACACAGGAATAAAAGTTACAGTGCAGTATATAAAAGAATAAACAGTAAAGAAATGAGCAACATTTAAAGGAAGGCAACGTCAAAAAGAAAGGTCTTCAGCATCGATTTAAAAGAACCAAGAGTAGCAGCGGACCTGCAGGTTTCTGGGAGTTTATTCCAGATATGAGGAGCATAGAAACTGAAAGCTGCTTCCCCCTGTTTAGTTCTGACTCTAGGAACAGACAGTAGACCTGTCCCAGATGACCTGAGAGGTCTGGGGTGGTCATAATGTACTAGCAGATCAGAAATGTATTTTGGCCCTAAACCGTTTAGTGATTTATAAACTAGCAAAAGAACTTTGAAATCAATTCTTTGGGGCACAGGAAGCCAGTGTAAGGACTTCAGAACTGGAGTGATGTGATCCAGTCTCTTGGTCTTAGTGAGGACCCGAGCAGCAGCGTTCTGAATCAGCTGCAGCTGTCTGATTGATTTTTAGGAGACCTGTAAAGACCCGTTACAGTAGTCAAGTCTACTGAAGATGAAAGCATGGACTAGTTTTTCCAAATCCTGTTGACACATAAGTCCTTTAACCCTTGATATATTCTTAAGGTGATAATAGGCTGACTTTGTAATTGTCTTAATGTGGCTGTTAAAGTTCAGGTCAGAGTCCATGACTACACCAAGATTTCTGGCTTTGTCTGTTGTTTTTAACATTGTTGTTTGAAGCTGAGCGCAGACTTTTAATCGTTCCTCTTTTGCTCCAAAAACAACCACCTCAGTTTTTCCTCATTTAATTTCAGAAAGTTCTGGCACATCCAGCCGTTAATTTGTTCAATACACTTAGTCAGTTTTTGTATTGGACTATAGTCCTGGCGATAAGGTTATGTAAATTTGTGTGTCGTCCGCATAACTATGGTAACTTATTTTGTTGTTTTACATAATCTGAGCCAGTGGAAGCATGTAGATGTTAAACAGAAGAGGCCCCAGAATGGAGCCTTGGGGAACTCCGCAAGTCATATTTGTACGTTCAGATGTATAATTACCTATTGACACAAAGTAATCCCTATTCTGTAAGTAGGATTCAAACCAGTTTAGTACTGAGCCAGAAAGGCCAACCCAGTTTTCCAATCGGTCTAGTAATATGTCGTGGTCGACCGTGTCAAATGCAGCACTGAGATCAAGTAATACTAAGACTGAAATTTTGCCATTATCTGTGTTAAGGTGGATGTCATTAAAGACCTTAACGAGAGCCGTCTCAGTGCTGTGGTGTGGTCGGAAACCCGACTGAAAGGTATCAAAACTGTTGTTTAGTGACAAGAAATGGTTGAGTTGTTGAAAAACTGCTTTTTCAATGATTTTACTTAAAAACGGAAGGTTTGATATCGGCCTGTAGTTGCTCATTAGTGATGTGTCTAGATTGTTCTTTTTTAAGAGTGGCTTGATTACTGCAGTTTTCAGGGCCTGTGGAAAGATTCCTGAAAGAAGAGACATGTTCACAATCTGTAGAAGATCAGAAGCCAAACAATTCGAGACATTTTTGAAAACACCCGTTGGTAGAATATCAAGGCAACAGGAGGAGGTTTTCAGATGTTGTATAATGTCCTCCAGGTTTTTATGGTTGATCGTATGAAATTCTGTCATATTGGAACTAGTTTTGCTTGAACACTGTGACAACACATATCCTGTACTTGATATGGAGGCACTGACTGTTTGTCTAATCTTTTGAATTTTGTCTTTGAAGAAGGAGGCAAAGTCATTGCAGGCCTTGGCAGATAAAAGTTCAGATGCAACTGGTAGTGGAGGGTTTGTTAACCTATCGACAGTAGCAAACAAAGCACGTGAATTATTATTGTTTCTAGAGATAATATCAGAGAAGAAGGACCGCCTTGCATTCCTCAGTTCCAAATTATAAATGCGAAGTCTCACTTTATAGGCGTTATAATGGACCAGGAGATTTGTTTTTCGCCACCTTCGTTCAGCTTTCCGACACTCTCTTTTTTCTGCTCTCACCAGTGGGACATTTCTCCATGGAGACTTTTTCTTACCAGAGACAACTTTGACCTTAGTGGGAGCAATGGCATCAATAACATTTGTAATTTTACAGTTGAAATGATCTACAAGCTCAGTGACTGAGAGCCCCGAGAGGGCGTGTGGAGGAGAAAAGCTGAGTAAATCTTTCACTGGTGTTTTCAGTGATAAACCGTTTTCTGATTATCTTTGTTTGGACACTTTTGGGCACAGAGATAGAGCCGTTAAAGAAAACACAGGAATGATCAGACAGAGCAACGTCAGTCACCACAACCTTGGAAATGTTCAGACCCTTGGAGACAATCAAGTCCAGCGTGTGCCCCTTATTGTGCGTGGGCTCTGTCACATGCTGAGTCAGTCCATAGTTCTCAAAAACACAACACAGTTCTTTGGTCCCCCTGTCCTGGGGGTTGTCAACATGAATGTTAAAATCACCCGCAATGATTACACAATCAAAGTTAATGCAGATTATAGACAGCAGTTCAGTGAAGTCATCAATAAAGGTTGCACAATATTTAGGTGGCCTGTAGATATTTAGAAATATAGCTTGAGGGGATGACCTTAACCAAAGAGCCATATATTCAAAAGAAGCAAAATTTCCATAACATATTTGCGTACAATGGAATGAGTCGTTAAACAAAATGGCGACTCCACCTCCTTTCTTATTCACTCTATTCTCACTCATAAAACTGAAGTTAGGGGGAGCTGACTCGATGAGAACAGCAGCGCTGTTATTATGGTCTAACCAGGTCTCAGTTAAAAACATAAAATCTAGATTGTGATTAATAATAAAATCATTGATTAAAAATGATTTTCCTGCCAAAGACCTGACGTTTAGTAGAGCTAGTGTTAGTGTGTTCTCATTTTTTGGGACTAGCTGTAGCTGACAAGGAATGGATGCTAAATTAGCTAAGTTTGCAGTTAAGTGCTTATTTGTCATCCTTTTTCTATTGCCTATCACAACATAAATTGAGGAAGAATTGAAAACACAGGGCCCGGGCTTGTCTATGAAAAAGTCATGAGTGTCACTAGTCCTGGAGCCTAGGCCCGGCACATATCAGTTAATACTTGCTGGATCGGCGTCCTTATCAGTCCAACAGAAGTCCAACAACAGACAACCACTCTGGTTCCCAATCACACCTCTCCAAGTATCTCCATCATCACCCACGTGTGCGTTGAAGTCCCCCAGCAGAACTATGGAGTCCCCCTACTGGAGCCCCTTACAGGACTCAATTCAAGGTCTCCAAGAAGGCCAAAACTCTTGTTTGGTGCATATGCACAAACAACAGTTAGAGTTTTCCCCCCCCATCACCCGCAGGCGTAGGGAGGCGATCCTCTCATCCACTGGGGTAAACTCCAACGCGGTAGCGCTCAGCTGGGGGCTTGTGAGTATCCCCACACCCGCCCGGCGCCTCACACTGTGGGCAACTCCGGAGTAGGAAAGAGTCCAACCCCTTTCCCGGAGTACAGTTCCAGAACCGAGACTGTGCGTAGAGGTAAGCCCCACCAGATCTAACTGGTAGCGCTCCACCTCCCGCACAAGTTCCGGCTCCTTCCCCCACAGAGAGGTGACATCCCACGTCCCCAGAGCCAGCCTCTGCTGCCCGGGTCTGGTCTGTTGAAGCCCCTGACCTTCGCTGCCACCCATGTGGCAGCGCACCCAACCACATTGGTTCGCCTACAAGTGGTGGGCCCATGGGCTGGAGAGATAGGTGCCACATAGCTTTTTCGTTTTTTTTTTTTTTTTTTTTTTAAACTTAATCCCTTATCCTGGTTTCGTGCAACAGGCCCCAGGATGGATCTAACCTGGTAAGACCTTTAACCCTCGTGTTGTTGTCCTGTTGAAGTTGAAAATCAACACTTTTGTTGACACTTTTTATTGATGTTTTTAACTTTTTCTTACGTTTGTCCCTTTTGTCCACACTTTTGATGATTTTTTTTTTCAATGTTTGTCACTTTTGACATTTTCAACACTACGCAACTCTAACTCATGAACTTAAGTTTTACAGTTCTTTTTGGAATTTATGGTCAATAAACTTCATTTATAGGAAATTATACCTAATGTTTGAGTTAGAAAAGCAGACATTAGGAATTATTTGGACTAAAATTAAAGGAATGGATGTTGATTGATAATCAGACTGAAATATGTCAACTTTTACTCAATACTATTTCAAAACCACTTTAATTTTTTTTTAAATGCTATAAGACGCCCCAAAATTAATGAAAGTAGAGATTTTTACTTGCCAAAGAGCGTTGTGTGGAATCAATCATGTTATTCTGGGTAGTTAAAAAGAACATTGATATGGAAAAACAGGTCAATTTGACCCGAGGACAACATGAGGGTTAATACATCTGGCTTTGAAGATTAGTCTGGTTTGGACCTCTAAATTAGCAATGAAGATCCCCCCGGCCTGAGTACACTTTTGCAGAGCAGATGTAAAATACTGCCAGTAGAACCCATTGTTAGAACATAAGAAGGTATGGTCTCTCTCTCTCTCTCAGCAATAAACAAGAAAGTAGGCGGCTCTCTCTCTCTGAGAGAGAGAGAGAGAGAGAGAGAGAGAGAGAGAGAGAGAGAGACGCCTACTTTCTTGTTTATTGCTGCAATGAAACAATTGGTGATGTTGTAAAGTTGGTGAGTGAAGACTATTTTTCCAGTCATATTTCTTAATTAAAAGTTTCTTTAAAACAGTGTTAAAATCTCTTCTTATTCTAATAAACCTAATCTTGTGTCTTGTCTCGTCACACCCCTGACTTCTGTTGATAAAGACTAGGTTATCAAGGACATCTGGACATGCTGAGTTTGCTAAATACATTTGATTTTTAAATCTGAATAGGCTGACATTCTAAACTCTACCGACCGGATCAGCACTGACACCACAGGCAACATAAACATATTTACGATGGACAGTTGAAAACACTTGTTAAGAATCCTGCTGTCTCTCTTAGTTAAAGAACAATTTGTAACAAACAAACTAATGAGTAACTATTCTGTATTATGTATTACAATAATATGGTACAAACATAAAAACAGTAACTAATGTTAAGGTAATTAATGAGTCATGAAGAAAGTGATCAATTCACAGATATTTATGAACTAATGTTACCTAATGATTACCTAATGATTTATTATTATTATATTATCTACCGGTCTGTTCTCTAGTAACTCATCATCATATACTATATAGTCCTGAAATCAGAGTTATTCAGGAATAAATCATTGATTATTATGAATCAGGTCATTCCTAATTCATGCCTCACTCGCTCCTTAGTAATTCACATTTTTGTGCACTGTATTGTAAAGTGTTGCCATTTGTTTTTATAGAAAAAGGAAACAATTGAAAGAAAAATAAAACCCAGTCACTCTCACTGGATACTGTGGCATATAATAGTCTCTGTTGGGGGATGGTGAGACAGCTGTCGACATCCCTCCCTCGGGAGCTGGCAGACAGGCATAGTCTCTACTGTGGCTGCTATCCCATCAGCTTGCAAATGAAATGAACAGTATCTCTACACTGTTTTCAGATGAATCACAACTTTCTCACTTCTCTATGGGTATGTTTTTACCCCTAGCCATTACCACTTGGTTTCAAGGGCCAAGAACTAGGGGTAAGGGGTAGGGGTAAGATGGAAAAATGGGACTCAGCCATACAGTCCATTTCTAGCAAGCTTACAGCTAACTTCTGTACACTGTCGGTCCATTGGCTGTATGGGAAAAAAAAACTGCCTACCCTCTGCCTGAGCAAACCTGTAGTTCTGTTGTAAGATGAAGCATGTGTTATATCTTCATTCACAACTTACACAGTATATCTTTAATGCTTGCTGTGGAAACAGACGTTTTAGTTTACTATTGCAGGCCAGAGAGAAAATGTATCATTATGCTGGTCACACTGATCACAAACAGATCAGATCTGTATCACATGAGGGGGAAAACAGCTACGCAGAGAAATTTTTCACTGCACTGTGAATGCGACCGTAGAGAGCCTTGGCTATGCAGGTCACATCACATCTGCATGGTGCAGCTAGAGAGAGAGAAAAAAGGCAAAATTGGCTGACCTCTGTTCACTGAGCAGTTGCATGACTGGACAGTTCAGTAGGATGCATGCAGTGGATGCATGCAGTTGCATACCACATGAACCCATTTATTAAAATAATTTTTTAGACCTTCTTTGAAAGAACTTTGAAATCACTCATTGAACCAAAACTAACTGTGTCATGTCAGATATTTCGAAGAGATTTGACGTAAAGTTTTAATCTTTACATGTGATCAGGCCTACAGTTACTTTGTGATGGTCTGTTGTTATACGTGTCTTGTGTTCTATATAACAAGACAGCCGTGTCTACTGAGGTAGAACAAGAAACAACTATGAATAAGCAATGTGCCTATTTATACCCACAGCATAGTGAAAAATAAAGCCTTGATTTTTCTCAAATTCCCCTGTCCTGGAAGACAGGTATGCACAGCCAGAATAACTTCAGGAAAAGCCGCTGGGGCAATTTATTCTTGGTTCTGAAGGGAAATGCATTCAGCCTGACGGCATGTGTAATAGAAGCAGCCTCGACACTATTGCTTATTAAGACAAATAAGCCCCGGTGCCAGAGGAAAAGTGCAGGGGAGCCTTAATGTGATGCTGTTATTAGGAGGCAATAGAACTGAGCCACTAGCTTTACACCACACCACATCCAATAAAGTTGCTCTACTCTGATCTGAAGGGAATGGAAACATCTGTCAAGATGTGTATACTGCTATCTAAATCCTGCTAATTGTGAAGTGAAGCAGGTCTATTGTTATTCTAAAGCCCTGCTAGAGTCCTCTGGAGGTTGAAGCATTTAGTAGTAGTGTTGGACAGAACTAACAATATCTTAATAGTTATATTTAGAGAATTAAAGGGGCTGTACTCCAAATACTGAAAAACTGATGCTTATGCTCTGAGAGCCTTATGCTCTAAAACTATCAAAACAAAGAACAGAGAAGCTCAGATTACAACACACACAGAGGGAGTGAGATGCACTCTGCTCTGGACGCCATTACTCTACTTCAGTCAGACAACTTGCAATTGAAATCTTTATATTGTGTTTGGCGGCCAGACTCCGACCTCATGATAAAGTAGCTTCCCCCTGGCTGGAACCTGCAGGCGGGTGCGGCTTACAGAGCAGTCAGCAATACGGGTACAGGGCAGCAGCACTATTGATGAGCAACTTAAATAGACCGCCAAATTGATGAGGTGTGTTTGGTAAATGAAACAGAGAGTGAAATGTGTCACATGTCTTTGTGGGAAGTTAAGTGGGCTTGATATCTTCTTGATATCTAATATCTTACTTACACTGCTCTGTGTTTCTATCTGGAAATGTGCTGCTTCTCCATTTCCGTTTGTGTATCCTCTCAGAGATACTACAAAACACGCATAAGTTTGCAACATTTAAATTCCCTCTTTAAATAGAGAGTATTACATGCTGCCGCTGGTAGGGGCAGTACATTACAACTTGACGTACTTTCACTTAACTTTGGTGCTATAAAGTCTAAACTCAATCAGAGCTCTGTGCTCTGTGTAACAACAGTACAGTGGAACGTTTGCCTTTAACAGAGCGACAGTAATAACCTAATTTACCATCATTACTGACATTAAACTACATTCTCGGTTATATTTGCACTGAATAACGCATTCCATAAACAGAAACATAACTCTTGCAGTGCACATGAACAGATGTGCAATATTAGCTCACACATAAAATAGCACTCTCGTGAATTTGCCAACTGTTGCTAACATACATTCATAAATCCTATATAAGATAATCAGACTTACTTATTGATACACGCACACAGTAGTATCCACAAAATTAGTCCAACGAGGGGATAAAGGAAAGTGTGAAAACATTCCACGTTAACGCCTTTTCTCTCTCGTTCGAGACTGCCATCACTTGTGGCATCTCCTTGTCAACTGGCTGTTTTCCCGAAACCCTCAAAGAAGCAGTGACCCTACTACTCAAAAAAACCAACACTTGACTTGTCCAAGGTAAATAACTACATATCCGTCTCCCTTCTTCCATTTCTATCCAAAACTCTTGATAGTGCCATATATAATCAACTCTTCACTTATCTCCACCAGAACAACCCTCTTGATCCCCACCAGTCTGGCTTCAAGGCTGGCCACTCAACAGAAATTGCCCTCCTTGCTGTCACTGAGCAACATCGCTAGAGCAACCTCTCTCTCTTCCGTCATCATCCTTCTGGACCTTTCTGCTGCCTTTTACACAGTGAATGACCAGATCCTCATCTTACCTTACTATCTTACCTGACAGATCAAACTTACCGGGTAACTTGGAGAGGATCTACCTCAGAACCGTGCCCACTCAAAACTGGGATCCTTCAGGGATCAGTCCTGGGTCCCCTCCTCTTCTCTCTGTACACCAACTCTCTCAGGTCTGTCATCCACTTGCACAGCTTCTCTTATCACAGCTACACAGATGACACCCAACTAATTCTCTTCTTTCCGGAGTCTGAAACACAAGTAGCAGCACGTCTCTGCCTGTCTGACTGAAATTTCTTCTTGGATGTCCACACACCATCTGAAACTCAACCTTGACATGACTGAGCTCCTTTTCCTTCCAGGGATGGGCACTCCTACCCAGGACCTGTCTATAACAAATGACAACTCTGTGATAGTCCCCACCCAGACTGCTAGAAACCTGGGTGTGACACTTGATGACCTACTCTCCTTCACTGCCAACATTACTGCAACTACCCAATCACTTAGATACATGCTGCATAACATCAGAAGGATCAGGCTCAGGTTCTGGTTCAGGCTGTAGTCATCTCACGTCTAGACTACTGCAACTCCATCCTGATTGGCCTTCCTGCATGTGTCATCTGGCCCCTGCAGCTCATTCAGAAGCAGCTCGTCTTGTCTTCAACTTCTCTAAGTTATCTCACACTAATATTCCTCTGCTCTCTTCACTTGTTACCAATTGCTGCCCGCTTCAAGACACTAGTACTTGCATACAGGGTCATTAACGGTTCAGCCCCAGCATATATCCAGGACATGGTCCAACCCTATACCCCAACCCACCCACTCCACTCTGCATCAGCCAACCTACTTGCTGCCCACTCACAGCGAGGCAGAACTAATCACTCAACGAAATCCCTACTGTTTGCTGTCCTTGCTAAAAACACATCTCTTCAGACTACACCTTGAATAACATAAAATAATAATAATAATATATTTCTTAATCTTGCACTTTCATATGGCTCTTTGTAGTTTTGATTATTTAAAGTTAATGTACTTGCACTTACTACCTGTTGTCTGGGAAAAAGGTATTTTTCTCACAATGCCCATGTCTGCTGAACCTGTATTCACCAAGGGGATAAGCGAGCATCTGAGAAGCAGTACCTCCTATGGGGAAACTCAAAGGCTAACAAGCTAGCATTCCATTGACTGCCATTCACTTTGGCGTCACTTTAGCAAATACATTTACATCTGAAGAGTTTAAAGACGCTATTCGTCCATTTTTAATTTCTAAAGATACTCGACAACGTATAAAAGGCTCCATTACCTTGTATCTCATGTTATGGCCCCGTAGCAGATGTTTTTGTAAAATTAGACTAACAATTGTGTCATAACCATGTAACTTTCTGTTGCACAGTAGACAAATTACTGTATAGTCAGGAGCAGCTGGCTTCTCCCTTGACTGTATGCCTCCCCGTCCCCTATGGCATAGAGTGTCCATGAAAGCATCAGAACAAATTTTTTTGGTTTAGTTAGTTAGCATGTGGCAAGTTAATTTTATACACGGAAAGATTTCTCTGAGCGCAACTGGGCACAGGGTGTTAAGGTGGAGGGTGGGTGTGTGGTCTTAACCAACCTCCACTTTGCTCGTTTGAAAGCCATGATGTCTCTCTCTTTCTCATGGGCAGGCCAAATTCTCTGGGTGGGCAAAGCAGAGAAAGGGGAGGTAACCTTGCCCCTTATGACCTCATAAGGACCAAGATTCTGGCCCATGTGAGCTTTAATTTTTTCAAAGGCAGAGCAGGATTCCAAGAGCTCGGTTTACACCTATCACCATTTCTAGCCACTGGGGGACCATAGGCAGGCCTCATAAACTTTTTTATTTAAGGGGCGAGTTTTGGGATCATGAATCAAAATAGGCTTGACCGTCACTTCGCCAGCAATACATTTTTCTATGACCCTCCAAAATGATTGGGAAAAAAGGCATGACCCTCCCCAACAATTTATGGATGCCTTCTGTACTGGTTTGCGCTTGGCAAAGATGTACAGATAACCATTGTTCTTTTACAACCATGACACACAACTTAACCTCTGCTTTCTCATCTTACACATTACACTCCACCAAGATGGTGGCCTTTTCATTAGATTTACTCACTAACATTGTTGTGGAAACAATAAGTATGGAAATTAAATGCACACTCCCTGCATTACTTCAAGTACTAAGGTACTCCTATTAAACTAGTATTTACATGAAATAAAACAACATTGAGACCATTCAACAAAGCACACTGGGTAATAATAAATACAACACATGAACTAGTTGCTATGGACTTGTCACTAGGCTTCCTCAGACACTGTATATTTTAGCATATACAGGTAAAAGCCAGTAAATTAGAATATTTTGAAAAACTTGATTTATTTCAGTAATTGCATTCAAAAGGTGTAACTTGTACATTATATGTATTCATTGCACACAGACTGATGCATTCAAATGTTTATTTCATTTAATTTTGATGATTTGAAGTGGCAACAAATGAAAATCCAAAATTCCGTGTGTCACAAAATTAGAATATTGTGTAAGGGTTAAATTTTGAAGACACCTGGTGCCACAAAGTAATCAGCTGATTAACTCAAAACACCTGCAAAGGGCTTTAAATGGTCTCTCAGTCCAGTTCTGAAGCCTACACAAACATGGGGAAGACTTCAGATTTGACAGCTGTCCAAAAGGCGACCATCGACACATTGCACAAGGAGGGAAAGACACAAAGGTTATTGCTGAAGAGGCTGGCTGTTCTCAGAGCTCTGTGTCCAAACACATTAATAGAGAGGCAAAGGGAAGGAAAAACTGTGGTCAGAAAAAGTGTACAAGCGATAGGGATCACCGCGCCTAGTCAAGATTGTGAAAAAAAGATTCACAAGGAGTGGACAGCTGCTGGAGTCAGTGCTTCAAGATCCACCACCAAGAGACGCTTGAAAGACATGGGTTTCAACTGCCGCATACCTCGTGTCAAGCCACTGTTGACCAAGAAACAGCGAAAAGCGTCTCACCTGGGCTAAGGAAAAAAGAGCTGGACTGCTGCTGAGTGGTCCAAAGTCATGTTTTCTGACGAAAGCAAATTTTGCATTTCCTTTGGAAATCGAGGTCCCAGAGTCTGGAGGAAGACAGGAGAGGCACAGGATCCACGTTGCCTGAAGTCTAGTGTAAAGTTTCCACCATCAGTGATGGTTTGGGGTGCCATGTCATCTGCTGGTGTCGGTCCACTCTGTTTCCTGAGATCCAGGGTCAACGCAGCCGTCTACCAGCAAGTTTTAGAGCACTTCATGCTTCCTGCTGCTGACCTGCTCTATGGAGATGGAGATTTCAGGTTCCAACAGGACTTGGCGCCTGCACACAGCGCAAAATCTACCCGTGCCTGGTTTACGGACCATGGTATTTC
>JABXJD010001021.1:65000-123600 GCA_013375575.1 Percina caprodes
TTACATATCATTCAGTGGAAAACGTTTTTGACACAATGAAGCAATTTGTTCAACAATTCCGTATTAATCCCCAAAAGCTCTCTGCCTATACTCGTTTATGTTTGTGTATAACGAGTATAGTATAGTAAGTGTTTCTTCTCTTTTATGCGGATTTATCCACACGATGATGCGCTGGTCATTGTATGGCTAAGCTCAAAACCACACCCACCCCCGGCTCTCCATGACAGTCTGGTGTGTTGAGTGAACGTGTTTTGTTTTATTTCTTCAGTTTTGTTATGCCTGCAGTGTGTTTGGTGTGTTTTGGTTTTCTGTCAGTCTGTGTGTTCACCTTTACTTTTCACAGTGTGTGGACATGCCCTCCAGTTGATTTTCCCCACACCTGACACCCATTCCAAATCAGTGCACCTGCCATTCATCAGCTTCTTCTGCCTTTAAAGACAAGTGTGATTTTCCTCTCCATGCCGAATTGTTGCTTACCACCAAGCTCGCCTTCAGAATTATCTGCCAGCCCAGCCTTCCTCGGACCCAGCACCTTCTGCCAGCCTTCTTTGGACCCAGCACCCCCACTACCTGCTCACCCTCACTATCTCAAATAAACAAGATTCTTTTGCACCAACTTCAGTCTGCACCTGATTTCTGTCCCCAACCCTGACACAAAGACTAATTTAAGCATTTTGTTTCCATTGAGCTTCCTTCTGTTTTTTCCTTTGACATGAATCCAAGCCAACACATAATACACATGCAATGTTAGAGATAAAATCATCATTTATATACTGACCTCTTAATAATAGAGTTTTGTATATACAGTTTGGAGGTTTCTACTCAACAGAATGCTAATTGCTCATCAAATTTAGTTCAAATGAAGGACTTTACACACCATGGGCTCATTTCTAATTTTAAATCCAGAAGAGCATAGAAAAGGGATTTTTCCGGGTGCTCTGGATAACTTCCACTGTGTTACAACCAGGCCCGTTATAATATTGGGCGTAACATAAAATGGATGAACTTGGAGGAACCAAGGCAAATAGGGAGAAGAAATCACAGTAAAAAACAAGGATTTTTAATTAACAGGTAAAGGAATATTAAAGTACAAAACACAAAAAGAACTAGATGGGTGCTGCCTATATAAACAAAGTAATTTCTTACCACAACTAAAAGAACACAGCACCAATTATCTTTACAACACGTGTAGAATAGAAAGAAAAAAAACTTGTAGTGCAACAGGCGCTAACAAACTACTAACTCATAACAGTTTGTACCCACAACTTTCAACAGCACCTCAGTCACAACCAAAGGGTACCTAGACCTCTACCTTCAGCCTTGACTGATGAATCAAGAGATTTTTAAACTCTAGCTGGCCAAATTTCAGGAAGTTGATTGGCAGGATCCACACCAATGGACTGGAACAGGGAAGTGGGCGGAGCCATCACGCAGGCCAATCCTCTCCGGGCAACCACACAGCTGAATTTACACAAACATTTTGCAACTGCAGCATGTTTGTAGTCTCTTTGTGCATCTGAGAGAGACTCCTTCACCTTGCTAATGTCTAAGATTATAGTGTCCATCTGTTGGATCTGTTCCTCCATCCGGTCCACCGTCTTCTGGTATTCAGTCTGGTATTCACTCTGGCTCGCTGTAGCCTTGGTTTGTTCTGATGCATTTTGTTTGACCGTCTTGTTGTACTCTTCCATCTTCTCCTGCTGGAATTGAAGACCTTCGTTCCATTTGGAGATTTCTGACTCCTTTGTGGCAATGTTCTTTGTTTTGTCAGTGTTGAACTGCTTCATCCTCGCCTGTAGAAACTTCTCCAGAAGGCTTATTTTCATGTTGTCTTCGTGCTGCCTGTGGCAGAAATTCTCCCCGTCTTCCAGTATTTTTATTGCTCTGTGCCAGGCTGTGTATCTCCGCTCTCATGCGGTAGATCTCATTGTAAGCAAGAATAAGAGCATTTTGAGGAGGAGATGGACGGCGCTGAGGACTCTCTGCAGGTCTATCCATGGCACTTGAGTAGTGTGAATAAGACTTTGGTTTTCTGTGATCTAGACTGTACTTGTCTGTATTTTGTGGATTAAATTGTCTCTGTAGTAGATCAGGCTCAACTGTAATACACAGACACTTGTAGTCCTTTATGTGAAAAGTACTTATATGCTTTCAGACACACTGAACAAAGTTCTTGAATTCTGCATACATACTGTAACGCCCTACAGCACCCTGCTATGCTACTACTACCATTTTTTAGTCACTGTTCCATTATCTTATTGTGACTGTTAATGCCACTGTGCATCACACCCCCAACCGGCCCGTCAGACACCACCTACCAAGAGCCTGGGTCTGACCGAGGTTTCTTCCTAAAAGGAAGTTTTTCCTTGCCACTGTCGCACTATGGTTGGTCTTGGGGGAATTACTAGAATTGTTGGGACTTTATACTTGATAAATTACAGAGTGCTGTCTATATAAATACGGCACATTTACCTACTCTATCTGTAAAGTGTCTCAAGATAACTTGCTATGATTTGATAATTGAATTGTATCAAATCCTTTGCATCTTATTGAACACAAACATTCCAACAGCTTGTTTTTAAATTCCCTGTAGAATGGCATATCATAATAACTTAGGTATCAGACAGCATATCAAGCAAAGGCAACAACAAACAAAAAACTATTTCAAAATGTCATCAAAATCAGAGTTTCGTCAGAATCTCTATTTTTACATACTATGCTTCCCTCAATACTTATTGATTATACCGACCCACCCCTACCAACCCATATCCCTTCCCCCAACCCCACCGTACCATCCACCCACCTCTCCCACTCCCGTCCCCATTTACCTGCCTACCCCGCCCATTGCTGGTTCTCATTCAAGACAGGTCCCACCCACACACACACACACACACACACACACACACACACACACACAGCCACAACAACAACAACAAATGAAATTTAAAAAAAACAAAAATAAGTAAAATGAAATAAAATAATGAAATAAAATAAAATTCAAAAAGTTTAAATAATCCAAACTGGAGGTCAGAACATAAAAATAACCTTTTAAGGTTCTGGGTCGAGTAACGCATAGGAGAGTAATAATAATATAACAAGTTTAATTTGTATAGCACCTTTCATACACAGAACACAATGACCAGAAAATTGGCAGCCTTAACCCTAAACCCCCTACAAGCACACCATATGGCAACAGTGGCAAAGAGAAAACTCCCATATTCCCAAAGGAAACCTTGAGTAGAACCCGACTTAATAAGGGGAGCCCATCTGCTTCTGGCTGGCTGCAGCTCTAATAGCAGCGATCCATTGTAGAAAATCCAAAAGTTGTGTTTTAATTATTATTATGTAATATTGTTACAAAATAAAATGAGTTGACAGAAAGCTATATACAGGTATGTTTTCAGGTCTTTTTTTAAAGATATTTACTGAACTCGCCTGTTGGAAGTACAGAGGCTGGGTGTTCCATAGCTTTGGTGCATAATGGATAAAAGCAGCTTCTCCACTTTGCTTGTGGCGCACTTTGGACACAATTAAAAGAATTGGAAGATAAAAGTTTTCTTTGTGGTTGATACGACAACTATCTTTGTTGGGAGTTGCACATGCTCAGTAGCTAGGTAAGATCACATCAGCTAGATAACTCTTTCTCCAACTTTGGTCAGTCCAAGGCAGGATTAGCTGGGAGACTTCTTCTAGACGAGGGCCACTTGTGGAATACCTGCAGAACAGGGACATGGAAGTAGTTCTTTTAGAGATAAAGGTGAACAAATGTATGTTGTAGCAGTGTTTAAACTATTGAGAACGAGCTAGCATGCTAGCGCTAACATGTGCTATGGTTAGCCACCTCGTCTCGGCTAGTGACGTAGAAAGCCGTGCAGATTTTGAACAGCTCACTCAGAGACTGAAGGCAGAGGACATTCAGAAACCATATCTCAGTCAAAACAGCATGGATAGCTTATTTTCAAGTTTGTATGCTTGTAGAAGCACCAGAGACACAAAATAACACTCCAAATCCCAGAAAAAGTAATTTTTTTTATAATATGGGCACTTTAAAAGTCTAACAGCAAGGTTCTGAATGTGTTCCAATTTCTTAATATATTTTTTGGGAGACCAGTAAAAAAGGCATTGAAGTAGTTTAACCTACTAGTGATAATGGCATGGATTAGTTTTTCTGCATCTTGTTGAGTTAAAAAGGGCCGCACTTTGGCAATGTTTCTCAGGCAAAAATAAGATGTCTAATTAACTTTACTGATATGGGGCTCGAAGCTTAACTCTGTTTTCTTTTTGCTTGCAGGTTTCTCTATAGAGCGCCCCCTACAGCTTTGGGATAGATATTTGGCAGCTCCTATCTTTACTTGTATCTGACCTCAGTCAGTCTGCCGTTTCCTCTTTCTCTGTTCCTCCGAAAATACTTTCCTAGCTTTCTGCTTCTTTTTTGTCGGCTCAGCCATGACTATAGTGTGAAAAACTCCATCACTACCTTGTTAGCCGGTTCCTGAAGAGCTGGATGTGTGCAGTGCAGTGCCGTGAAGCAATCCGTTACATTGCGAGACCTGACATCACACGATCCTTCGTGATGCTGAGGCCGGCAGCTCGCCTGCCCAAAGTTTACAAGGATGGTTTAACTGCTCACAGGCACTAGGGGGAAGCGAGACGACCACCATTCAACTCGAAATCTCATAGAATCTCGAATCTCCATAGTTCCCCTTTAACTGTGTGGGTATTAGAAAATAAAAAACGAAAAATATTTTAAAATATTACATATTACAAAATTGAAATACAGTGAATTCTTTTCCTTTTTTAATGATCGAAAGGGATTTTTTTTTAAATGCTTTGATTTTCATTTTCTGTTTCATATTCCTAAACACAAAATAAAATCAAAAGAAAACAAGAGAGAAAAAGTCCTTTTTTCATATTCTATTCTGAGATGTTGTCATTTACAAGGCAACAGCGGCCGGGTACAAGTGTTGCTTAGCCCAGGTTACTGGTGACATAAACATTTTTAGTAGGGATGGCATCGCCACAATAAGAGCCACTACATGACAGAAGGGTATTCAACATCAGCAGTTTGAGTTTTTCAGAGTTTAAAATATTGAAATGAAAAGAAAATGTAGATTGTTTTAAAATCTTGAAAAAAAATAAAAAATAAAAACACCCAGATGAAACAAAAACACCCAGAGTGGTCTACAGAAACTACAAGAAACTCACACAGCTTTGTGTCACGATACAGCTGCTTGTTATAAACCAAACTTTACTTGATCTGTCCATGAACGACTGATAAGACCAGAAAAGTACAATTTATAAAGAATTTTTTATTTACAATAATTTTACCTGAAAAGACATTTCTGCTGGCAAGTTAAGTAAGTCAGAGAAAAAAATGAAGCAGTAGTCTAAATATTCTCATGTCCTCATATCCATATCATATTCACATATCCTCTGCATCCCCTCCCCAAAACGTACACCTATGTTTGGGACAAACGTCTGGTTCTGGAAGTGTTTTTTGGTCTTCCAGTGTTACTGGACACCATCATGTCTGTACACCTGAAATGTCTTGATGAAGTCCTAAATTATGATTTTATTTGTAATTTAAAAAAAAATAAAATATGATACTTAATTACAGCACAAAAAATTCAGACTTATAAAACCGAGCACACCTGTTAGCAATGTTCCCATTATAAATCACAGATTACCCAGACGTGTGCGTACGTGAATCAGCCTCTTATCCTGTCCTGTACGCTGCCATTTTTAACTATAAATATTCAATCCCGACCTATAGAATAAGATTTAACAGAATTATATTTATATCCAGACAAGCCTTAGTGATGAAGTTGAAGATTGTGTCCCTATTGCAGACAGCAAAGCAGACACTGTTGTGACAGCCATCAAGAATGTCATCTTAAAGAAAGATCTCCCAACAGAGAAACTCTGCCGTCTCGGGATTGATGGGGCACAGGTGATTGTGTAGTATTCCTTTGTGAGTTGTATCCAATGTTTGTCACTAAAGAATTATATTTCAATTTTAATAAAGTCATGTGAACGGTGTTGCAAAGCAACTTACAGCTTCTGTCTGTTGCTTGTGCTGCCCACTGATTGGCCTTTGCCTGCAAGGACTCATTGAATGATGTGAGGTACATGGCCATTTTCAGGGATCATATTCAAGAATTTCCTTTCTATTTCAGGAACAGTGCAAATCGTGCTGTACACCCAGGGCAGCATTCACAAAAAAATAGGCCGGTTAAAGTGAGTAAAACATTGAAAATGAAATGTGGAATAAATGCCCAAAACATCTGAAAAAGTGGCCAAAGTGTGGTAAAAATGCAACCAAAAGCGTCAGAAAAAGTTACAAAAACTAGGTGGGCCAAGGATGAGGATGTGATTTTGAAAGCAAACCCGTGTCTACTGAAATGATTTGCCCAAAATGTGTCAAACTTTACTGTGTGTGTAAGACAGATGAGCCAATCAGGCTTATCTTTCCACGCATTGCTAACTTATGGCACTTTTTACAAAGCTTTGTGTCCGAAGTTCATAAAAAAAATAAAGTGAGTGTACGTGCTCCCTTATTGACTTTAAAAGAATAAAAGAAGTTTATTTTAATTTTTTTTAAACTTTATATTAACAGGGAAAGCAGACTGAGACCATGATCTCTTTCACGACTGTGCCCTGTGTAAACATCTCAACAAGTACAGTTTTTCAAACATACATAAAATAAGTAAAAACAAAACAAACATTGAATTCAACAAAAACAATCACAGACAACATCATAATGATCCTCCATAACATTTCTGAAATAGGCAAGGGGCACCAGAGTGTCTAGCTTGAGTTTAAGCTGCAGTTTGTTCCATAGAAATGGTGCAAAAAATGTGGGTGTCTCGTAGAAATTAAAGATGATATATATGGAGGCTGTTTTAAAAGAAGTGCTTTTTAAATAATATAAATAAATAGAGCATGTTGCTCTCACCCCACAGATGGAGGGGCCCAACCCATATGTTGGTATAGGGCACAGTGATGGGTGTTGTAACTATCCCCTGTGATAAACCTGAGTGCACAATGGTTAATAGCATCCAGTGATCTTAATGTGGTAGCTGAAACATGCATATAAATAATATCACAGTAATCTAAAACTGATAAAAGAGTAGCCTGACCCCTAGAGGAACCCTAACTTGAATTTTAACTTTTTCCTAATTCAGTAACATGTTTTTTAAAGAAGAGCCTATCATCTACTATACACCTAAGTATTTATATGCATGGACTTGCTCGATTTGAGTACCACCCAAACTAGTAATTGCAAGAGTGTTTCTAACTGAAAGTTTAGATCTTAAGAAAAACATAACATTTGTTTTCTTAACATTTAAATCGAGTTTAAGCTGTAAAAGTGACCCCTGTAGTATTTTAAAATCAGCAACAACAGCATAAATGCCAGGTCAGCTGTTGGCGCAATCAAATGCATCACTGTGTCATCTGCGTATAAATGGAATTTGCAATGTGTGATATCTTAACCAATAGCGTTAACATACAGTGAGAACAATAGAGGGCCAAGTATTACACCCTGCGGTACCCCTTCAAGCAAGTGTAAGGGTTTGGACTTGGCCCCATCTACCATGACGGCCTGAGTTCTATCTTGAAGATAGTCTTTAAACCATCGGGCAGGCATCAGAACCCAATCCTATAGCAGACAGTTAAAAAGGATAGCATGGTCTACAGTGTCAAAGGCTTTTGTCAAATCAACAAACAGTGCTTTCTATCATCCAAGGCATTTGCAATGTCATTCACAACAATCATAGTGGCGGATGTGGTACTGTGTTTGGATCTAAAACCAGACTGATTGATGCTAAGAAGGCTTTTTGCAAAAATTCTAAGCTCTTTGCCAAACAGGGGAGCCTAGCACCTAACACCATAGGGATATTTCCCATACTTAAGGTCAAATTGAAGATGTGTGTTACTGGACTAGCAATGAGAGGTGCAAGACACTTGAGTTAAAATGGGTCTAGATTGTCAGCGCTTAAGGATTTCTTGATGTCAATGGCGCACAGGGCAGCTAGGACCTCTCCTTCAGAAAACTAAAAACAGGATTTCCATTTTCTTGAGTAACAGTTGAAAAGCAAGCCGAAGAGTCAACTGACTGACCAGAACCACAATGCCCATTTGCCCTTTCAAATAAAAAAAACAGAAGAGATAAAATGTTTGTTAAAAGCATCACAGATATTATTTTTATCACTTAGAGAATGGGAGTCTGAGATAATTTTCTTTGGAAGAGAGACAGCATAATTTCTCTGTTTAAGTGAGTTAATGGTTTTCCAAAATTTTGCAGGATCTCTGGCAGAGTCTGTCATAGCACTTAGAAAGTAGTTTGATTTGGCTCTTTTGACAGTTGCAGTACACGTGTTTCTCAGTTGCCTATAAAGCAGCCAATCAGCTGGGGCACCTGTTTTCCCCACTAAGGCCCAGACTTGATTTTTTTCAGAAAAAGATTAATTTAGGAGAGAACCAAGGATTAGTCCGATTTTTAACTCTGAGATTCTTAAGCGGAAAATGTTTATCAGACAACTCGGTAAAAATCCAAAAGGAAAAAGTAAGGACTAAAACTGGGTCCAGATAGCAGCATATGGATAAAAGCTATGAGTGATATAAGTCAAAGATAAAAGCTTGCTGCAAGAAATATTTAAAATTTCTCTTAGAGATTATTTGGGGGTCTGAGCGTTTCAGGTTGGTATCTCTATCATTTAGAAAAAACCTACTGGCTGTGTATTTATGGGGGTATTACTTAGAATAATGTCTAATAGAGTAGATCTTTCTGTGTTCTTTAAGTTGTGACGGGTTGGCTTTGTTATCGGCTGAGTTAGATTTAGCTCAGTACAAATGCCTTTTAATTGATCAGATAGGTTAAAATCTCCTCAAATCAGTAATTCCGAGCTTGCATAATTAGACGAAATATCAAAGAGTTTGCTTAGAATACAAGGAGGAGCCCAAGGGGGGGCAACATTCCCCTGCTAGAGTTAAATGAGCGTTATTTCCAAGTACCACATTTATAACATAATAGACATACATATTGCTTTTGGACAGAGGTTGATATGTACACAGAAACATTTAAGCAGCATTTTACATAAAAATCACAATTCCACCAACTCTGCCAATTCTATCAGCTCTAAAAATATTGTCCATCCATCCATCCATCCATCCATCCATCCATCCATCCATCCATCCATCCATCCATCCATCCATCCATCCATCCATCCATCCATCCATCCATCTTCATCCGCTTATCCGGTATTGGGTCGCGGGGGCAGCAGCTCCAGTAGGGGACCCCAAACTTCCCTTTCCTGAACCACATCAACCAGCTCCAACTAGGGGATCCCGAGGCGTTCCCAGGCCAATTTGGAGATATAATCTCTCCACCTAGTCCAGGGTCTTCCCCGAGGCCTCCTCCCAGCTGGACGTGCCTGGAACACCTCCCTAGGGAGGCGCCCAGGAGGCATCCTTACCAGATGCCCGAACCACCTCAACTGGCTCCTTTCGACGCGAAGGAGCAGTGGCTCTACTCCGAGCTCCTCTCGGATAACTGAGCTTCTCACCCTATCTCTAAGGGAGACGCCAGCCACCCTCCTGAGGAAACCCATTTCGGCCACTTGTACCCTCGATCTCGTTCTTTCGGTCATGACCCAGCCTTCTTGACCATAGGTGAGGGTAGGAACGAAAACTGACCGGTATATCGAGAGCTTTGCCTTCTGGCTCAGCTCCCTTTTCGTTACAATGGTGCGATAAATGGAATGTAATACCGCACCAAAGAACAAACAAGACCCCAAGGAATTTAAACTCCTTTAGTTGGGGTAAGGAGTCACTCCCTACCTGAAGAAAGCAGAGGTGCTGACCCTCATCCCAGCCGCTTCACACTCGGCTGTGAACCGATCAAGTGAGTGCTGAAGGTCACAGGCCGATGATGCCATCAGGACCACATCATCTGCAAAAAGCAGCGATGAGATCCCGAGCCCACCGAACTCCAACCCCTCGCCGAATACACCTCAATATCCTGACCATAAATATTACAAACAGGATTGGTGACAAAGCGCAGCCCTGGCGGAGGCCAACCCTCACTTGGAACGACTCTGATTTACTGCCGAGAACCCAGACACAGCTCTTGCTTTGGTCATACAGAGATTGGATGGCTCTGAGAAGGGACCCCATACTCCCACAGCACCTCCCACAGTGTCTCCCAGGGGACCCGGTCATACGCCTTCTCCAGATCCACAAAACATCTTGTACCCAAACAAATGGAAGTCTGAATTAGGCACAGAATCACACAACCAGTACGTCAACATTTGATTGTGTGACCATAATTTCAATACTTTTAGATCAGGCTTCTAGCGTTCAAATGAATCAATCCAATGCCATTTTTAAGTGAGTGCATGTCAGATGGAGAAACCAGGGTAGGCCTTAAAGCAGCACTAGATGAACGATGAACCATTCATGGGCTCAATTTTATTGGGACAAGATTACAACTAATAATAACTCTCTGCCTGCAAGAGGGCCTACTCGCATTACGGTGAGTAATAGTCTAGGAATTGCATAGAGGTTTTTAGTTGTAGTTTGTTTTATACTAGTAAATGAGCAGAGATGGGAAGTAAGGAAAGTACAAATACTTTGTTACTGCACTCAAGTAGATTTTTCAGATATTTTTACTTTACTATTTATTTTTTTGGCAACTTTTTACTTTTAATCATTACATTTTAACACGAATATCAATACTTTCTACTCCTTACATTTTACAAAATTGTCTCGTTACTTTAATTTTGTACAAAAGGTCGTCTATCAGGTGTGATTGTGAGTGCATGTCGGAGAATAGCGCGGCACGCGCCTCACACCGCGAGCGGGCGCACACGCCACACGGAGAAAAAAGTGAGAGAAAAGAAAGAGACTAGCTGTCCAGAGGATAACCAGTTGAGATTGTGTGTGTGTGTCTTTGAGAACTGTAAGTCATATAACTGATGTTGTCAGTTCATTGAAGCCTGTTGTTGTATTGGACTGTAGTTCTGGCAAATTTAAAAGTTAGCTTGTTTGTGTTCTTCACCTGTTACCTAGGTTACACCTGTTAGCTAGGTTACACCTGGCTGTTGATTCAATATAATGGCGATTGTTGAACGTCCTTACTCATTAATACTCATGATAATGTAAGTAATAGTGGGTTTATTGTTATTATTCACTAGCATATATGATTCCTATGCATTGTGTATGGTAGCCTTTACAATGCTTTTTTAGTTTTTTTTTATAACCACACACACACACACAAACAGCAATAGCAGAGCCCCCCCATGTTTATACTGATGCTTGATTGTACAAGTTGTCTCCGTCCATGTGTTAACAGACACACCTGGGACCTAACATCTTTAAATCCTAATCTTGTCCTCACTAAGTTTAAAATAATTTCACTGAAGTTAGTTATTATTTTTGCGTCATCAATACCAAATTGAAGTCTGTGTATATTCCCATCCAATTAGATTCAATCAAAATCCCACTTGAATTCATATCTTGCTACTCAGTCAGAATTGTATTAACCTGGAGTCCCCATCTCTGTCACAATAAATAAGCTATGTGTTTTAGGCCTATTGGCAGACAGCCATTTAAAATGTAGCCAATGGCATATAAAGAATAAAGAATAAAGAGCCCTTTTTCATGTCCACTGTAGTTTCTCAGCGTGCTCTCTAGTAACATCTGTCTGGTCCAGGTAGCTTTGTCATTCGCAAGGCTACTTTTACTTTTATACTTTAAGTAAATTTCCAAGCCTGTACTTTGTTACTTTTACTTAAGTAAAGAAATTAAATCAGTACTTCTACTTTTACCAGAGTATTTTTTAACACAATTATCTGTACTTCTACTTGAGTACGGGAAGTGAGTACTTTTGCCATCTCTGCAAATGAGGAAGTGAGTAATGAAACTGGGGCAGGAGCATTAAACATGGACTGATGGGACAGCTAGGAATCCCAAAAATCAATGTTGTTTGATCCAACATGGACAATGAAAGTTGAAGTGCTGGAGTGTTCGCTAATGAGTAATGGTAGCATGGAGTTTACGTCAAGGATCCTAGCTCCAGGATAACAGAATGTTTCAGCATTTCTAATTGAAACATTCCGGACCGTGGATGAGCCCACCACAACAACAGACGGATTGCAGATGGAATTTTTAGGTTGATGGCGGGGCCTCTCCCATGTGACCGGCCTCCCAGTAGGTTTTGGGGGGCTAGCCACAGATACTCTAAGTCTGACGGAGGGTAAGGGCTGAGACGGCAGCAGTGGCGAATTGGAGGTGGGTTCCTCCAGTTCTTCCAGTGCTCGGCATCTGAATGATTTTGTTTTCTGGAGTGCTTTCATCTCCTGACAGCAATCCAAGCATCCTGGGGCAGCGCAGAGGGGGTGGAACAGACCAGGCCATTTGTATCACCTAGCCTGGGCCAAGGCTCAGTAGTGTGAACCGACTGTGGTTTTGTCACCGGAGGCTTAGAGGTGGAAGTGCCGAGCCAGGGACAGGTGACATTGTTTTCTTGAATCTTGGAGGTGGTTAGAGCGACCATGGAGTCCAGGAGTTCCTCGTCCTTCCTTATTTGGCGCAAGACAGAGACTCTCCCCTCAAGATCAGCAATCCTCTGGCTCACATACAAGCAGGACGTACATCCCGGAGTGTTGCTCCAAATCTCTCTTCTTCTAACTTGACATTTCCAGCGTGTAGCGAGCTAGTTGTTGTTTAATTGCATTTGAGAACGGCACCACGAAGAGACTGGTAACAGGAAATCAGGAATTCAAGATGTAGATGGCTGCTCCTGGGCCTGGTGGTAGCTGGCTGCTCCTGAATTCCCAAGCAGTTTACTTTAATGCAGCCTTTAAAACCAGTAAAAGACAATACTAATATTATGATAGTGGTGGTAGCTACTCCTGTAACTCTGGCCTGCACTGTCCAATGTCCAAGTTCTGGAATGCAACAAGGAAAAGGCAAAGTCCAAATCCATCGGATTTCATATCCAGGGTACAGCGTCCAAGTGTCTGTATCCAATAGTTTAGAGAGCCAGTGTAGAGAGAGCAGGAATGGTGGATGGCAGGAGTGAAGTGGCAGCAGGAGTCAGGTTCACAGAACTGTGGCAGAAAGAGACAAATCAGAGCGAGCAAAAAACAAAAGCGCTAGATCCAAACAGGTGGAGTCAGCAGCGAGACTAACACCTTATTAAAGGGCAATTTTTCTCGAAATGGCCAAGAAAATGTTTGTGAAACTTCACTTGTTACCAAAAGTTTAAAACAATGGCAGTTATGTTTCCATCATATGTAAAAACTATAAAAACGCAAAAAAAAGCACTAAAAAGTGTCGAAAAAAGTGCCAAAAAGTCTGAAAATATGGAAAAACATGGAAAAACAAGCACCCCAAAAGCATTGACAAAAGGGATAAAAACTTGATAACTTGTTTTTTTTCATTAAAAAATGACTCTTTTTGGTGTCTTTTTTTATGCTTTTCTTAAAGTTTTTAGATTTTTTTGGCACTTTTTAAAAGTTCTTGATGCTTTTTTAAATTTTAACATTTAATAAATAAAGTAATACAAATTTGAATAAAGTTAACAAAGGACATCAAGAACATCCTGAATACAAAGAGGCGGGCTTTCAGAGACGGGAATAGGGAGGAGGTGAGGGCCATTCAGGGGGACCTGAAGGTGAAGATCAGGGAGGCTAAGGAGAGGAAGCTGGAGCGGCAGCTTGGACAGGGCCAACAAACTTAATCTGTTCTTTAACAGATTTGATGCTCCTGCTCGTTCCCATCCCCCCATTAACCCAACTGCTGTCTCACCTCCAACCCCACTACTCCCCCCTACCCTCCTCACTGTCCCTTGCTCTCCGCCTGGGAGATCTTTACTCCTTTCTCCTCTGGCCTTCAGGTTAACACCTCTTTCCAGCCTGACTCCCCCTACCCCACCTGTGACCTCTGTGCCTCACTGCTGACCAAGTGAGAAGACAACTGACCAGACTCTACTCTAATAAGGCTGCAGGCCCTGATGGTGTCGGTCCTGTGGTGCTCAAAGCCTGTTCCTCCCAGCTATGTGGAGTCCTTCACAATGTCTTCAACCTGAGCCTTAGTCTCCAAAGGGTCCCTGTGTTGTGGAAGACATCTTACCTCGTTCCTGTGCCAAAGACGCCACGTCCCAGTGACGCCAAGGACTACAGACCCGTGGCACCGACCTCCCACATTATGAAGACCCTGGAGAGACTGGTTCTGGAACAGCTGTGGCCCATGGTCAGACCTCTCCTGGAGCCCCTACAGTTCGCCTACCAGCCCCGACTGGGAGTTGAGGACGCCATCATCTTCTTCCACTCCCACCTGGACAAGCCGGCGAGCAAGGTGAGGGTCATGTTTTTTGACTTCTCCAGTGCTTTCAACACCATCCGGCCGGCCCTGCTGGGTGAGAAACTGACAGCGATGCAGGTGGATCATCCTGGATTCTTGACTACCTGACTGGCAGACCACAGTATGTGCGCCTGCAACACTGTGTGTCAGCGTGGTCAGCAACATCGGGGCCCTGCAGGGGACTGTCCTCTCTCCCTTCCTCTTCACCATCTACACCACAGACACTACCACACAGAGTCCTGCCATCTCCAGAAGTTTTCTGATGACTGATGTGGTTGGATGTATCGGCGAGGGTAATGAGGCTGAGTACAGAGCTGTGGTGGGGGACTTTGTCACATGGAGTGAGCAGAACCATCTACAGCTCAACTTGACAAAGACTAAGGAGCTGGTGGTGGATCTAAGGAGAGCCAAGGCACCAGTGAGCCCTGTTTCCATCCAGGGGGTCAGTGTGGACATTGTGGACGACTACAAATACCTAAGAGTGCACTTGGACAATAAACTGGACTGGGCCAAGAACACTCAAGCCCTCTACAGGAAGGGCCAAAGCCATCTCTATTTCCTGAGGAGGCTGAGATCCTTCAACATCTGCAGGACCATGTTGAGGAGGTTTTATGAGTCTGTGGTGGCCAGTGCTATCCTGTTTGCAGTTGCATGCTGGGGCAGCAGGCTGAGGGTAACGGTCGCCAACAGACTCAACAAACTGATTCGCAAGGCCAGTGACGTTGTGGGGGTGGAGCTGGACTCTCTGTCGGTGGTGTCGGAGAGGAGGATGCTGTCCAAACTACATGCCATCTTGGACAATGTCTTGCACCCACTCCATGGCTTGCTGCTCAATCACAGGAGCACTTTCACCATTGCAACTCCTTAATTACATTAATTATGTAAATACTGTATCATAACATTCCTTTAACTATGTGAATACCGTACATATCCGTACTCCTTATATTTCTTTATTTATATTTGTACTCTGATATTTATACTATTTGTGCAACTGTAAAACAGATTTTCCCTTTGGGGATCAATAAAGTATTTCTGATTCTGATTCAGAAATCTGCCTCAGTAAGTGAGCAGTGAATGGCGAGAACTCCTTATTATAGTCCAGGAACATATTCTAAATTTGTATCTGAATTCTCAGAATTGTTATCATGGTTATTAGACTATGAGTGGGTGACTGACCCTGTGGAAGCAAAGAGGAGCGCATTGCACTGCACCTTTAATTACTAATATCAGACTTGGGTTGTCATGGTTCATGGCCGATTCAGAAGTCAGATTTCCTGATATGAGAGCGGCTCCGTCCAAAGTGGGATGAATGCCGCCTCTCCTAATTAGACCAGGCTTTCCCCAGAATGCACTCCAGTTATCCACGTAGGCCACATCATTAGCTGGGCACCACCCTGACAACCAGCGGTGGAAGGATGACATGCGGCTGTACATGTAATCGCTGATCAGGTTTGGCAGGGGTCCAGAGAAAACTACTGAGTCTGACATTGTCTTTGCATATGCACAAAGTGAATTAAAATTAATTTGAGTGATTGCTGATTTGCGTAAAACAGGAATGATTACCACCAACATGAAGTATGATCTTACTGTATTTACGGTTATCTTTAGCTACAGCTTGAAAGTTTTGGCACCCTAGGTAAACATTTGTAATAATGTGCATATACTGTATTTATATAGCGCTTTTCTAGTCTTAACGACTACTCAAAGTGCTTTTACATCATAAAAGCACCATTCACCAAGGAACCATTCACACACATTCATACACTGTGGCCGAGTCTGCCGTACAAGGTGCCACCTGCTCATCAGACAAACACTCACATTCACACTCCAATGACATAGTATCAGGGGCAACTCAGGGTTAAGTGTCTTGCCCAAGGGCACTTCGACATGGTGACAGGGCCAGGGATTGAACCACCAACCTTCCAATTGGCAGGCAACCACTCTACTACTGAGACACAGGCACAGGCGCTTGCTCTCTCTCTCTCTCTCTCTCTCTCTCTCTCTCTCTCTCTCTCTCTGTTAACCCGTTTTCAGTTAATTGTTGTTGTTTTTTGTCACACAAAATGGGCCGTCGAAATAAGCGCTGAAAAGGTCAACATTAAAAATATCCAAAAAAAATCACCCACAACATTGAAAAAGTAACAAAATGTCGTAAAATGTGATAATGATGTTGAAAAAAAGTGACCAAAACGGTTGTTTTTTTTTGTCATGGTTGACGGTGAGACAACACAAGGGTTAAGGGTTCCATGGCTTGAAAAACGTTGAAGACCCCTGGCCTAGTTAAAAGGCCAATTCTAATGTTTTTAGTTTGATATGTGCCAAACTTTGAGCTTCATGTGCTTCCCGTGTGTTCCGCCGGACGACGCTAGGAGCTGTCCGTGGTGCTGAAAGCCTGAAGCTCAGCCTCCCAGCGCAGAGCACAGAGAGCAGGGCAGCGGCAGCGGCTCTACAGTCGATAGGCTTCAGCCACTGGAGTCACACATCTCCGTAGCCTGTAGACTGTAGTCGTGTTGGCGGACCGACACTAACAGCTCATCGTCTCTGTCAATGAGTCCATTCAGACAGCGGACCCGGGCTGGAGTCACCGAGAGCAGCGCTCGGTGTGTGTAGTCGGTGTTCGGCGGAGCTGTCCGTATCTCAGTGCGCCAAGAGGAAAAGTGTTGATCCCAAGGACGTTTGCTACCCAAATCTCGAGAAGCGCAAAACAGAGGGGGGAAACATGATGAATGCTATCAGAGATTATTTCGCTCTCCTGCTTGTTTTTGGGGCGGCGGTGACGGACATGGGCGCTAAAGGTAAGAATTGTCAAACATATTTACTCCCTGTTTTTTATTTTTTATTATTATTATTATTATTATTTTATTGTTTAGTGTTGAGAGTGTTCAGAAAAGCTCTCGACCTCATTACTCCAAAACGAGATGTTTATGTTTTCTTATTTTCGCCCGGGAAGCTTTACGTTTTCACCGTTTTCTTTTGTCAGTCCCTCCATGTGCTCACACGGCTGCTCTTCCTCGGAAAACACTTGAACACTAACCGAGATGTGCTATTTTTTCTCACATTCCAGTCAGATAATATATGCAAAGCTCATATTTAGTATCTGTCTTCAAAGCTTTTAAAGTTATCAGTCAACAATAATAACAACACATTTTATAGAATAGAAATCCCTGTCTAATAACGGTTAAAACTTCTAACTATGGTTTAGTTATCCCTGCCTCGGGTTTTTTTTTTGTTTTTTTTCAAGATGAAAAAAGGAAACTCAAGCAAGCAAACAGACTGATAAAAATGGCATTTTCCAGCTTTAGAAAAAAAAAAAACAAGTGCTCCATATGAATGCAGCCTATCTCCTGGCGCTCTTGTCTCAGTAGTGGAATGGCTGATATTGTTTTTTGCAGCCTCCCTGCATTATTCATATCCCCTGACAAAATAGAGAAGGCTATAAAACATGGGTTATGTTACAGAGTTGACTCCCTGGATATTTTGCAGCAATTTGAACAATCACTCAACATTTTCTACGTCTTTGCACTTCAAATTAAGTCCCAGGGATTATTATTAAATCAATTCTCACACTGCATAGTCAGTGCATTATAATATATTATCCACATTTCATACAAACCCCTCTTTGTATTGGACAGATGACAAGAAATAAACGTGAAAGGAAAGAAGTTATGTGAAGACAAACTGCAGCTCTGTCAGGCATCTTTTATGTGTTTGTGTAGACACAGCTGACACCAGCTGACTCCACAACCTCGCAATTCAGCTTGTGATGAATGCTTACGCCTGTGTTTGCATAATCACCGGGGAATGTGTTGACTGGTTTTATACGTTCAAGTCTCTAGCCTGGCTGCTGGCGTGTTATTGAGTAGTGTGTGCAAAAAAGCAGGCGATCCGACACTTAAAAGGTTTGATGATTTTGAAGTCAGGAGGCAAATGTCATGTATAGACTCAATCAGAAAAACAATTCTATAGTGAGATGTTCACACACACACACACACACACACACACACACACACACACACACACACACACACACTGTAACTTATCCATACATTTCCACAATCACAGCTGTCCTATTTCTATACTACTGTACATGCAGATGCAAAGCAGCAGTTTGAGTCTGTATTGTGTTCCCAGAAGAAAATTAAGGATTACTATTGATGATAAAAAAAATGTAATTATGTAAGTAATGTAAGTATATAGACTAAAAGCAAGCACACAGACACCAGTTACAAAGTGCTTCACAGTCACAAAATACAACAAAACAAAATAACATCCAATATGGTCAAGCAACAAAGCAAGGAGAAAATACCACAAGAACAAATCAGGTAAAATAACCAAAGAAAACACACGTCACAAGTCTGCACATGCTGTCTGAACAGATGGGGTTCTAGCTTTTTCGCTATTTAAAAGAGTCCGCAGAGTCCAATAACGTTAGGCTTATTGGAAGAGCATTACCGACTGAAAGGCACGGTCTCCTCGAGTCTTAAATCAAATCCAAGGTACCCTCAAAAAAAACTGAGCGGAGGACCTGAGAGCTCGGCATGTGGAGTAGGGATGCAAAAGACGAACCAACATTTAAAAATTAATTCTGAAATTAACAGGAAGCCAGTGCAGATAGATTAAAATAGGTGTAAAAGTGCACTTTAAGAAAAAATAATAAATTGCAGAATCAGAAACAATTGTATAGCCAAGTAGTGCACATACAAGGAATTTGCCTTGGTGTAAGGATGCATAACAATAAACACAATCCACAAGTGAAGACACATAGTTGAATATAATATGAAAAATATAGGAAATACATAAAAATATCTTTTGTGGAAGAGCTGTACAATTTAGTGCAGGATGTGCAAATGATTGCTTGGGGATGAGCAAAAGTTTACAGTATAAGCTGAATCACAAGGAATCCGTGCATGTGGGGAGATAGTAGAGATGTAGGATCAGATGTACCTTATTTTCACCAGCGGAGATTTTAATTGGGCATGTGATGTGCGTTACGCATGTAATGTATAATATCTAACGTGGACACATGCATTAATGTGTGTGTCATGTCGGATGGGTCCCAGGCCTTATTAATGGGTCCAGCTGCAGTTGGGAAGAACATGTTTTTGTAACGTGAGGTTCTGGTCCTGATGGACGGCAGGGAAGTGGTTCAATCTGGTGTCCCAGAATGCAATACAAAAGCTAATTGGAGAAGCTGCTCACAGTTGGTAATTGTTTGTTTTTTTAAGAAATTGCAGATGGTGGTGGATAGCTCCAGTCTATAAAGTATATAATAAGACTGGGATGTGGGAAAAAGAGAGATAAATGAATGGAGCATTACATTCTTCAGTTCCGGAGTTCTTCAATTACATTTTCTTCTGTGACTAGTCAAAATAGAGGAACATGGTAAAAGAGAGAGAGAAAGATAAATTGACACACATACAAAGAAAGAGATTCTTTTATGTCCGTCTTTTATCAAAGTCCCCAATTTCTTTCTTTTTTTATATTTACATTTTTAATCACTTACACATGAAGTACACAATGTCATCCGTAACAAAGTACAGATATGCACATTATGCACATTACATAATGGATTACATGAAGAAGCAGGGAGAAGAAAAAAAATCAGTGCCATTTTCTTACTAGACACCCATATCCAGGATATATAAACTGCAACTAATAATGTTATACATACAGTATATGATTTTAGTTCTAAGATATTAAATAGAACATGTTCCGGGTTAACAGGTTGTGAAAAACCTCTCTGGCCTGTGAGTTATCAAATCATTAATAATGGGTGTTAAACACACAGCAAAAGCCAGAATGCTGTTTTTGAGTGTAGAAGGTGATTAACAAAGGGTTGTTACAATAACAGACCCAGTCTGCAGGAGTACATTTTAGCCTGTCTCGCTTTGCCAGACCTTCCTTCACAGCGCTGCGGAAGAGGGTCTGGCTAGTCCACACATCATTCTGGGATGGGAGGAAATTGTTCTCTGGTTTATTGGCATTTCTTTAAACCAATCACAATTGTCTTGTGAGGTGCAAAGTGCCTCACGGAGCCACGGTGCCTCTGCAAAATAGACTCAGGATGGAACTTGTTTTGGTGGAACTTGTGTACGTTCAAAAGTTGTTTTAGTCGTCCAACAGAAAACTCTGATTGGACAGATAGTCTAGCTAGCTGTCTGGATTTACCCTGCAGAGATCTGAGGACCAGGTAACCATAGTCCTCAGAACGGCAACACAAAGAAAGGAAGGTAACGGACATCTGGCCGAAGAGAGGGACATCTGAAAATGTACTCTAAAGTTTAGCTGAAGTTAATATGACACGTCAACAGTCTGAGTTAGATGGATCCCATACATATCTTCACATCGGACTTTATTTTAGTATAGTATAGTATCTGCATTACTCTGCATTCACCACAGTTCAGCACAGAAACAGCAAGGTATTTTATTAATGACTAAGATATTTTATCAATGGCTAAGGTATTTTATTAATGACTGAGCTACAAAGCATTACTACCTCATGTATTAACCATGGATCATAAATTACAACTTCTAAAACATGTATACAACTGTAAAAGGTTAGGGTTATAGAAAGTGGGTCTGAAAGAAATTCTCAAAACTACATAACAAGCATTTATGGTGTGGCAATGCTGTGCACATCCAAACACACACCTTAACGTTATTCATTACCAGGCCCAGTGCTGACCATGGGACTGCATGGTCAATCACATTGTCCAAGTTCCTTATTTAATATAAATGATCCTCATACTGAGTGACATTTTCAAACCCCTGTGTGTTCTAGCTTCACCGGTCCATCCAGTGGGAAAATTCTCTCTGCCCAGTGTATTATTTTAGACACATTTCCACATAACTCAGCCTAACATTTTTTGTATCACTAGAAACGTTGGGATCTTGAAGATAATGTAAAAAGAAATGTTGTGGTTTTGAACAGTGCTTGGCTGCGTACCACATCTTCGTACTAGTGGCTGTGACATGATTGTAGAGGTTAAGACTTAACCAGCTGAATAACTTGCATGTCAACGCTTTTCACATTATTTTAACATCAGCCCCCTCTGTTTTAGTGATGTTTGGTGACATTTTATAACATCTGCAACTTGTAAACTTAAGTTAATAGTTATTTTACTGTCAACACACAATGGAATGATGATTAATAACATTTTGTTGTTGCTCACATCATAATGTTTTATATATTATATGAAGTATTTGTTAATGACAACCAAATGGTTAACAAGCAATATTTGGATGGTGCTTATGAAGTTGCATCTGCTGATTATAATAACTTGTTAATGATTTGGAAATACTTTGTAAAGCATCTATAAACATAATTTAGATATAAAAAAATAAAACATATTCAACTCTTGTGTAGATCGCCAAGAAAAGATTTAATGGGGCCACATGAATGTTACTTGATGCTTTATAAACCACTTTTAAATCATTAACTAATTAGTAACTTCCTAATAGCCATTGAAATAATGTTTGTAGATGGTTTACAAAACAACTATTAACCACTGACAAAGTATTAACTATCTTTATAAACTCATTTTATATTACACTACTAAAATAATGATGAAAAATCTATATAACATCATGGATCATCATTTCATTCTAATGTGGTAACAGTAAAATAACTATTACCTTAACTATCAATTTACCAATTTTATAAACCATTTAACTATGTCTTTTTCAGGTTTTGTGCATGTACAGAAGGCGTTATGATATTCATCCCATCATCAGCACTGTGAGAGGCTATTCTGGCTCTAATAGACAAGTATCACCCAAGGCATATGATACTTTGCATTACCAATGGCCGTCCTCCACCCTGCCCCCTGATTAGCCTGTAATCAGCAGTGCCAGGACCCTGCAGCCTCTTCATCTGGCTGATTCTCTGTGCTATGATACTGATTCAAAGCTCAGAGTCCTCACTGATGCACTAAACAGCCTGTTCTGTCAGAGCTTAACCCATAAAACACCTAGTGAATAGCATATCTTAGACCTCTGACCTCTCTGGAAGGCGGACCATTTCCCTGCCGGACCACAGAATTTACCAGGTAATTCTGGTAGTGCATGTTTTATCTCATTTATTTTTAAAGGAATATTGGAATACTGGCTGTTACATATTACCTAGTCTCACATGTCCATGGGTCTGGCTAGTCCACACAGCATTCCAGGATGGGAGAAAAACATGCTCTAGTTTATTCGCAATCCAATCACAATCGTCTTGTGCGGTGCCACGGTGTCTCTGCAAAATAGCCTCGGGAAGGAACTTGTTTTGGTGGAACTTGATTAACTCTTTGAACCTGGTTGGAGAATTTTGCATAAAAATGCACCTTATTACAATCCAATCTAATACAATATTTTTTTAACAGCAACAAGAAAAAGAATATGGCACCAACATGGTTATTATATGGCTGCAACACTGACACTCTCCTCGGTCCGTTCATATACAGATCATTTTGTTGAAAACCTGTGGTTGTATAGGGAAATTCTTATGTCACATTGCAACACTTTTTCTTAGCATGTTTCTAGTAAAACTGTCCTATATGTACGTATTACACTTAGAGTAGCCAGACTTATTCTATACATAATGATATGACACTGAGCTTGAAGCTTTATTATTGGCATTAGAAATACATAATATATTTAGTACACAGTCATTTCCCAGAGCTTTCAGCCACACTGCCTTCATCAGCAGATGCTGTTCAGCTTGGTTGTCATGGAGATGGATCAGTTGTTATACATGACCTAGGGTGGTATTTTGGTCACTGGTAAGTACCCTTGTGCTATAATTTTAGATATTCTTGTCAAAAAGATATGGCATACCTGACCTAACACATGTAGTGACTGTCTGAAAAAAGGAAGTGAAAATGGAAAAAGACAGCCTGGGATTTAAAGGGCACCATCTGCACCACCACCAACTAAACTAGTGACTTCTCATTTTTAAAACATAAAATGCTTGAGAAAACAATCAAAAGGCAGTTGCGGTCTTGACGAGTCTTGAAATAAAATCCTGAGACCTCTTTAGTCTGAGACCAAGACCTAGTGAATATGCGATCGATTCCAAGACGAGATCGAGGCTACATTTACGTTGCTAGGTTATGAGCCCAAAAGTGATCTCAATTGTTGTGTACACAATTGTTTTTATCTCCAGTAGAATAACTAATATCCGTTTAAACTAACCCTAACCTCATATCTCATCAAACTTCTTCAGTACTTGGCATAAACAGTAACCGCCTGTTACTAGTAGTTGCCATGGTAACGTTGGTAGCTCAAAGAAGGAGACTCCATGACCCAATCAGGCAGAGAAACGTTGGCGTCAGTGTTGCCAAAGGTCTCTGTTTGCAGCCATTGAGACTGCAACACTATCCCGCAGATTCCAAACCAAAACGGGTCAGAAGTGTTTCCAAATGTCTCCGGTTTGAAGCCTCTGAGACGCCAGAGCAGTGGGAATGTGAGGTGTAAACGTTAAAAAAAGATATTTGTTTTTCAAACCAAAACGTAGAAATGTAAATGTAGCCCAAAAGTTGTCTCGAGACTAAGACTGATCTTGAGTACTACAACACTGGTGCAGTGTGCAGTAGATCACTGTGCCGACAGAGTATGTAGTAGGTTAACATTGTTGCCTATTCAGTTCAGATTCATGAGTGAAGGCTTTACCTTCACTGCTACACTCACTGCTGATTGCTGCTCTGTTACTTATCAGTTCAGCTCTCAGCAGTCATGGAGCGATTCTGCAAGTTATTGTGGACCTGAAATAGGAGCTGATGATGTCCCTAAGGTTTTGAGGTCAGGCATTCTGTCCTTTTTCCTTCAGATTACTGCCCAGATAAATACGTTGGCCCTGGCTGACCCGGAGCAAGCGATGCCTCCGGAATCCCACCCCCCGGGGCCTGTCATCATTTTCAGCACACAGCTGGGAGAGGTGCCTCAAACTAATGGCTGCTTGCAAGGCTGACTGGGCTGAAGGGACTTTCATTTAGGCCAACAGCAACACCTAAGAACACCAAACGCACATGTACACATCCCAGGCTTCAGATTCTAAATAAAGAGGCTTCTCAGTGCTGTTGGCCACAGTAAGAAATGTGATCTTTAACAACCCAAGCACACACATTGATTTGTCGAAAGCACTGCTTCTCTTTTTGCATTTGTCACCACACTGCCAAAGGCTTCCAACCTCAAACTGATGATTGATGAACTGATTCATTCTTATCTGAGAGGATGCAGTATGTTCTTGAGTTGCACACGCATAAATACAGGTGCAAGGTTTTTTGTCAAGACTTAGCAGTAACTCCATTCTACAATTTTTATGAACAATTGAAAAATTCAAGATCAAATGTGTGAATAGAACAGTGTTGGAGTTGAGTACAATAAGCAAGGCCACTTGGGGCAAAAACGAACTGTGGGCCCCCATTGCCCCCCCCCTTTTTTCTCACTGTGTGCACTGTTGTGTGTTGATGTGCATGCTATGTACTGTTGCATATGCTGTGTGTTGTCTTATATTTCTTTATTTTAATCTTTATTTTACCACGTAAGCTAATAGAGAACAAATTCTTATTTGCAACAACGACCTGGCTAAGATAAAGTATAAACGTGCAAGACAACATACCAAAAATACAGATCAAATATAGAGTTGATATATATTTTTTGCAAGGTAATGTCTAAGTGGAATGGCAGTAACATAATACTTATGTACAATGTGCCACTAATTCAAGGGAAAATAAGTGACGGTGCTGAAAAGAAATATACATTTTATGCTAATCTAATGGACAATGCATAACTTCCTTTCAGAGGCAGATATTGGGATGATATCAAAATTATCATATCAAATCAGATGACCGATGGCATCCATTGGTACCAATCATGTCATGCTCAACGTCTAAATAAATAAATAAATGGTGGTGTGAAAAAGTGTTTGCCCCCTTCCTCATTTCCTGTTCCTTTGCATGTTTGTCACACTTAAGTGTTTCGGAACATCAAACCAATTTAAACAATAGTCAAGGACAACACAAGTAAACACAAAATGCAATTTGTAAATGAAGGTGTTTATTATTAAAGGTGAAAAAAAATCCAAACCATCATGGCCCTGTGTGAAAAAGTGATTGCCCCCTAAACCTAATAACTGGTTGGGCCACCCTTAGCAGCAACAACTGCAACCAAGCGTTTGCGATAATGTGCAATGAGGCTTTTACAGCGTCCTGGAGGAATTTTGGCCCACTCATCTTTGCAGAATTGTCCTAATTCAGTTACATTAGAGGGTTTTCGAGCATGAACGGCCTTTTTAAGGTCATACCACAACATCTCAATAGGATTCAGGTCAGGACTTTGGCTAGGCCACTCCAAAGTCTTCATTTTGTTTTTCTTCAGCCATTCGGTGGTGGACTTGCTGGTGTGTTTAGGATCATTGTCCTGCTGCAGAACCCAAGTTCGTTTCAGCTTGAGTACACGAACAGATGGTCGGACATTCTCCTTCAGGATCTCTTGGTAGACAGCAGAATTCATAGTTCCTTTTATCACGGCAAGTCTTCCAGGTCCTGAAGCAGCAAAACAGCCCCAGACCATCACACTACCACCACCATATTTTACTGTTGGTATAATGTTCTTTTTATGAAATGCAGTGTTCCTTCTACGCCAGATATACTTGGACACACACCTTCCAAAGAGTTCCACTTTTGTCTCATCGGTCCACAGAATGTTGTCCCAAAAGTCTTGGGGATCATCAAGATGTGTTGTGGAGAAATTGAGACGAGCTTTGATGTTCTTTTTGCTCAGCAGTGGTTTTCTCCTTGGAACTCTGCCATGCAGGCCATTTTTGCCCAGTCTTTTCCTGATGGTGGAGGCATGAACGCTGACCTTAACTGAGGCAAGTGAGGCCTGCAGTTCTTTGGACGTTGTTGTGGGGTCTTTTGTGACCTCTTGATGAGTCGTCGCTGCGCTCTTGGGGTAATTTTGGGCGGCCGGCCACTCCTGGGAAGGTTCACCACTGTTCCATGTCTTCGCCATTTGTGGATAATGGCTCTCACTGTGGTTCGCTGGATTCCCAAAGCTTTGGAAATGGCTTTATAACCCTTTCCAGACTGATAGATCTCAATTACTTTCTTTCTCAATTGTTCCTGAATTTCTTTGGGTCTCGGCATGATGTGTAGCTTTTAAGGATCTTCTGGTGGACCTTACTGTGTCAAGCAGCTCCTATTTAAGTGATGCCTTGATTGTGAACAGGTGTGGCAATAATCAGGCCTGGGTGTGGCTAGAGAAATTGAACTCAGGTGTGGACAACCACAGTTATAGTATGTTTTAACAAGGGGGGCAATCACTTTTTCACACAGGGCCATGATGGTTTGGATTTTTTTTCACCTTTAATAATAAACACCTTCATTTACAAATTGCATTTTGTGTTTACTTGTGTTGTCCTTGACTATTGTTTAAATTGGTTTGATGTTCAAACACTTAAGTGTGACAAACATGCAAAGGAACAGGAAATGAGGAAGGGGCAAACACTTTTTCACACCACTGTATATATATATATATATATATATATATATATATATATATATATATATATATACCGATATATTAGTCAAAGCCTTGTCTATAACGACAACGTTTCCTTTCTGGGATTGTTCGGTGCTGCCGGATGTCCTTCACCTTCCTCGTTCTTTCTGTAAGCATTCTAAACACTTTTTTGAGTAAAATTCTCATCATACACGTACGTGCACATGTTCCATCCAAACATGTTCTGGCACCGTACATGTGTAACCCACTCAAAACTAGCCTGCATGCAGTTATGTTTCGCTGCACACCATATTTGTCCAGTAGGTGGCAGTGGTGGCGCTGCATAGGCGGGAAACTACTTCACTGATTTTTAGAGAAGAAAAAAACAGAATGCTAGCGAGTTGAAGTGATATTTAGATTTTACACACTGAGTAAAAAGTAAAAAAACAACAACATTAAGTGCAAGTTAAAAGGTTTTTTTTCCCCCAAAACCTACTTCTAGGAAGGAAGAGCAGAGCAAAGGGTTGATATTAAGACAAGGAGCTTGTATTCCTTTTCTCCGGTGAGTGTTTTACACTGTTCGACATTTGTGTTACTAGCAGACATAGCGTGATAGATGTGTTTACCGAGTTAAACACGTGAAGTTTTCTAATTTCTTTCTATTCTGCTGTTAATTCTGTTGTTTAATGCATTGTGTGAAAATGTATTAATATGTGTATTGCATAAGAAAAAAAACAATCTGTGTTGAACGTGACTTTAGGGATTTGAAATGTTACGAGATTAGCTAGGTTACTACAGTATGTGGTAAGCTAGGGCTGGATTTTCATGTGTTTAGTGAATGCAAAGATTTAAAATAAGAATTTAAGCTACTATGGTTCATGAATAAGAATTGCATTCCCAGATCTGGTAAAATTGAGTAATTGAGAGAGTAATAGAATATTGGCCTGCTCTGCAGGTTGGTTGTGTTTTTTGGACGCATGGTTAGCTAGTGAGTTCCATTGGACAACTTCACCATTGGGCACGTGAGGAAGAGGAACAGAAGGCGGGAAGGATCATCTTGCCGGTAACATGGCCTGCTTCTACTCGCCATTTCTTCATGCATCGGACAGATAAGCGTGACATCTCACCACACTACAAAAAAAAACATACTACCCGGGTAGATGGACTATGATTTATTATTTTGGGGTTATTTTATCAGAGCTCAGAGGTCATTTTTAGTTTCTGTTCTTTTCTCAAATTTTGTGGAAAAAAATTGAAACTAAGAGACATCCTGATTTTCACAACTAACAAAAAACAAGCTCATACTGTTGGATAATTGATGTTTAATAAATGCCGGCTATATGTTATAAGTAAACTATTTTTTTATTTTTTTTATTTTTCTCTCCTCTTCTTGAAAAGTTCCTTAGAAAGGCAGCGCTTCACTCCACATTATAATAAGTGCCATGCGTCTAGCACTTAGCGCCGCCCAAGACGATTGTGATTGGTTTGCAGAAATGCCAATAATCCAGAACACGTTTTTCTCTCATCCTGGAATTCTGTGTGGACTAGCCAGACCCCCCTCCGCAAAGCTATGGAGGAAGGTTTGGCAATGTGAGACTGGTGTGTGCTAGTTTAAACCATAGGCAGAGTGAGAGGAAGCCCTCTGCAGTTTTGAGCCTGTCAGTCACTCTGTGCTGGTATTGATCAGCTGTGGAATCGGAAGGGACTTCATAAATTAGATGCTCCTCTTGGGGCATGTCAGGAAGACCCACACAGGCATCATTTCTCCTGGCTTTGTTAGATTGTACTCAGTCCAGCCCAGAACAGCAACACTGTTTGATTAGGTTTCTGTACTGAATGTACTGCATCACATATAGGCCAGTAGTGGAAAAAGTATTGAGATCTTTTACTTCAGTTATAGTACTAACAACCACATTAAAGTCAATGTGTGTATTTCCACGGACTGCAGAACGGCTGTGTCCTGACTCCGTCCCAGCTCCGGCAGTTCCGCCGGATGCTGGAGAGCCCTGCAGCAAGTCAGCACACGGCAGATAGTGCGGGACAGGAAGTCGAGCACAGAAACAAAATAAAACATCTGGTTAATTTTCAAAATAAAATAGACTGTGGATTACATTTCCCTGCACTACACCTTGAAAACACAGCACAGAGTTGTTTCCACTCTATTCCTCTGGTTGGAAACAAACTGTTGTTGGTTTTGTGGTTCTATTCTACATTACAACAAATCTGGACCTGGTGAGTATTGACGGATGGCGGAGCACGACGTTTTGCAACCAGTGGAAATTGGGGGTTAACCTGGTTTTCCACCAACTGCGGAACATCTGTGGATCGGCTCTGCTGCGTGTCGGCTCCCTGTCCGTCAACACAACCTGGTCCGGATTTGTTGCAGAACGGCTGCGGCCATTACTGACAGCTGAAGTCACGAGGACCCACGAGATTACGCGAATACACGCATGATTACGCAATATAACAGGATGTAGTTTCTATAAACAGAACCACAAAACCTCTGACCGGTTGACTTTGGGCCTGTCTCCGTCCGTTATGACATTTTCAAGGTGTTGTGCAGGGAAATATGATCCGCTGTAAGCACAATGTATTTTATTTTGAAAATTAACCGAATGTTTTATTTTGTTTATGTGCTCGACTTCCTGTCCCGTCCCCGTACTGTCTGCCGTGTGCTGATTTGCTGCGGAACTCTCCGGCATCTGGCAAAAATAGAAACTCTGTGTATCTGCTCCGGAGGGCTGCGGATCACCGGAGCTTGGACGCAGCTGGGACGCAGCCATTCCACAGTCCGTGGTAATACACACATTGACTTTAATGGAAACCCATTGATTCCAACGCCGTTCCGGAGCGGATTTGCAGACGTTCCACAGTTGGTGGAAATCAGGGGTTACGCTGTGTCTCAAATCACACACTTCTGTACTTACACTTGCTGTTTTGAGTGCATAGTGCGTTCACACTTTTGAAGTGTGGCCAAACACAGAGTACCCGCATGCTGGACTCATAACGGTCAGAATGTTGAGTGTGGAATTTAACAGTCGTCAAACTTGGCGGGCGAGGAAACTGCAGCGGTTGAAATGGCAAACGCTTAACTATACTGTGTTTAAAAAAAGAAGTAATAAGTACCGCCATACTGCAGTGGGATAGTGAGAAAACATGCCGGTATATGTTTTGGCAGGCAACAATAGGTTCACCATTGTTGCGTAACTGCTGTGCGCGATTCGAAACAGCACTACACTTTTGAAATGTACGCACTACACATGTGAGTACACAGTGTACTACATGTAAGTGTACTCATTGAATTATCTGAATTGAGACACAGTATTAGTCTTGTTCAGTCTTTTCTCTATCAAGCTCAGTTTTTAGGATTTGTTTCTTTGCCCTAGCAGTTAGAGGCAAAGGGGTATCAAACTCACTCGGGGGCCCACAGTTCGTTCACCATTAAGGGTCAGACTGGAAAACATCAAGGGCCAAACTTGTAGAGTTTATTCACATGCTTTTATTTAAGAGAAAAAGTAAAACATTATGACATTTCACACAGTTTGGGCCTCATTAAGCCCCAAAAAAAGTCAGCAAAAAAGCTCCTAAGCCATTATAAAAAAGTTAAAAATCTACAAAAACGTCCAAAACAAGTGACAAAAATGCGGGAAAAAGCCACTAAAACGTAGACAAAAACGACAACAGATAATTAGGCCAAAATGTATTGTGGACCTAAATTGAAATGCGAAGTCCACTACATTGTTCGTTTAGGGTCAAACTGAGCTGAAGTTCTGGCACGTCTGGATTATAACCTCTATGGCCCCCTGAGGTGTTACATTTCAGGGCCCCTGTATTTTCTGTCCCATCTTTCATTTCATTTGTGTTACCTTTTCTCTTCACAACTTGTAAAACCTGAATGTGTGACAACACTGATGCAGAAAGCATCCTAGACCTGAATAAGATCTTAAAATAACCCACACACCAGCTGCTTGTAGCACCTGTGTTGATAAATCAACCAATGGCCTGGATGTTTCATAAAAACGGTTGGATTGATTTTACGCTTTTATTCATTTTATCCCTCTTTTTACACCCACGACAACTGTTGCAAAATCTGACCATGTACACACAGTTTTACCTGTAAATAGTTAAACAACTAATACACGTGAAAAGATGGATTTACATCCAAAGACTGGTTTGTAGATGTATTTCATCACACTCCATTTGCAAGGATTAAACTGGAGATACATTGCGGTGGTGACTTCACAAAAACTAGTCCTGGCTAGTGCTCAAAACTGTTTCACCAAAGTCACTGGGTGTGATACTCTGACTAGATGAAAAAGGGAAAACTTAAAATCCCCTTTTTCACAGTTTGAGATGATTTTTGCACAGTAAGTGTTGCATCATCTTCAGATTAAAGTCACCATTGTTCCTCTCCTGTGATAAGCAACGCTCTCTCACTGCCCCCACACCCCCACCCACACACACACACACACACACACACACACACACACACACATACATGCACACCCTGTTCCCACCCCTTTTAACCGTTGTGAAGTTAGTTTGATGTTGAATATTTGTCAGCATTTCGGGTTGTGCTTTCACTCAGTCTTGGCAGAAAACAACACGACACCCATTTGCTCCTAACGGCTTGGTTTTTACTTAAGGACCATCAATAAATTACATTCTGAACATCATTTACTTCCAATAGCTTGTATGTCAGATGTTCTGACATACAAGCTATGTTTTCAAGAATTTGTGGGACAATTTATCATCTAGCAAAATTTGTTTGTCATGACAGGCCTAGTCTTCCAGCCTATAACCAACAAAAGGAGTTGGTTGAGCCATCATCGCGGCAGCGTTAACACGTAGGCTACTTCCACAATGCGCGTTTATGGCTCAACCAACTCCTTCATGTTGGTTATAGGCTGGAACACTGTTTTGCTTTGTGATGCAGGTTGGCGCAGTTTGTTTTTGTTGCTGTTTGTGGAGCCTGGGCTGTCTACAGAGACCACGTATTTTTTACAGTGTGTTCTGGGGACAGGCAGCTAGCGGATAGTGAGGAGATGTTTTGATGTTTTTTGTTGTGATTAGACTCATGCTGAAAAGTCCACTTCTATCCTCCTCTTCAGTGACATGTTGTAAAGCTGAATGGCCAAGGAGACAAATTACATTCTTAGTCTGTCTGATGAACGTGACAGCGACAAAAGTCTGCTAATGAAAATGCTCTTCTGTTGTGTAGCGGGTGACTGTCATTATCAAGGATTGCCTGCATCATGTTCAGTGTCTTTTTCTCTGCTGTTGATGTGATGCACTCTAGCTCCATGCCTACTACAGCTCTCCTTACCAGCCTGTCAAGTCATCCAACCCAACATCCCTCTTCTTTATGCTGCCTCCCCGTCACAACATAGCATAGGAAAGGACACTGGCAAGGTGGTGTGTCTGATTTGTACCACATTTCAGAACAGATTTGCATTGGTGGGGGGTGTTTGGGTCCCATAACTTGGAAGCTATTGAGCAAAATGCCGTTTTCCATAAGAAATGAATGGGATTCTTAAAAAAATGTAAATGAAATAGTAAGTGCAAAATATTAATTTATAGTGAGGCGTGTCGCATTGTTACCACGTAGCAGAACTAATTTGCATTGGTCTGGGGTGTTTGGGTCCCATAACTTGGAAGCTTTTGATAGGAAATTAAATTCTTTAAAAAAATCATATAAAATAGTTATATATTAGTACCACATAACATATTGGCATTGGTCTGTGGTGTTTAGAACATCTGACATACAAAAAATAAATGAAGTTCAGTACGTAATTTATCGACTGTCCCGAGGTAAAAATAGGTAAAAAACAAACAGTTAAGAGCAAATGGGTGTCTTATTGTTTTCTGCCAAGATTGCGAGAGAGCACAACCCGAAATGAATATCCGAATAGCTGTCGGATATCCAACATCAAACTAACTTCACCACAGTCCCCTTTCATCATTCCTGCCACAGTAGAAAAGCAATTTGTTCTTGGTGTCACTGATCTGATGCAATCAGCGCTGCTTCACACTTCAAGGAAAAGTCAGCGGGAAAAGGACACTGTGTTTAATTAAAAGACGCACATTTGTGAATGTGACAATCATATCATTTGGGGATGGAGGATTGTAAGGTTGCGTGTTCGGCACCTGCTTTCCGATTACGGCTGATTAACCTATCCAAACTCGCCCGTTGCTCTCATCAAGGGCTTTTCAGGGAGCCGGGGCTACGCTCTCATTCTAATTGTCTCCAAGCCTTTTCCTCTTTAAAGTGCTCAATTGGAAATGAGTGTTATCAAAATTCAGCGCTACTCCCTCTCCCTCAAAGGGGGGGGGCGCTGGGTCCTTTACACACAGCTCCTGACACCTCCTGAGAGGAGCAGAGGGGTGGAGCACTCTCATTTCCCTTTTCTCCGTCTATCCCCCTCTTTGCATAACAGTCCCTCTAAAGCGAGCGCCGTGCATGTGAAGTGTTTACCCTTGTCTCTGTCACTCAAAGCTTGTTTCATGAAGGCTGCATTCATCTGCTTTACAATAGCTCCTTCTCCTCCCCTATTTGAGATTTCTCATGACAGAGCCGCTCTGAGTTAAATTACAGAGGATGCAAATCACATTTGATGTGCTTCGAGCCGCACCTGCTTCATGTGTCAACGTCACATCCCACACCCTGTCATCTTTAAATATCGTTTCAGCTCTCTGGTGCATTGGTCTTTGAATAACACGTCGTGATGCCAATAGTTACAGAATGAGCAGAATGTCTCTCATTTGGTTCTAAACCTGACAATAAGAACATTCTGTGAATCCAGACACACTTGTTCGTACCTTAATTCTCCGAATAATTCTCAGGTTTCCTGCTGCCGGGTTAACACTTAGTGCCAATTTTTGTCGCTTGGAAATACTTTTGAGTTGTGAACAATTCCTGTCTGTATTCATTTTATTTTTTTGTAAAATATAGTGTTTGTGTATTTCAGTTTTGGGGGTTCAATTATGGAATGAACTTAATGATGAGTTTGAAATGTGTATGTCTCTGTTTAGTTTCAAAAAAGCTTTAAAATCTAAAAATAATTAATGGTTATGAAGTAATGGGGTAATGGGGTAATGGCATTGTTTTGTCATTGATTACATCCCACTTTGCAACACAGTAATACAACATAGACCTTATTTATTGATATTGATTGATTTCAATATTAATCGATCCAACACCAAAGATTCTTTTTAAAATAATGTTTCCAAAATCGTTTCAGTGGTTCATTAACTTGTTGGAATGAGACATAGGAATAATGGTAATGGTAACAGTAATGGACAATCCCACTCCCAACCTGCAGGTGGAACAAAGAGGAAAAGTTCTTTGGTGCCTACAGTAAGGATGCTGGTTGACAAGAGGCTAATGTAATTCTTGCTGGTAACATAACATTACGACATCGTTCAGCACCCTCAGTTATTTTTAGTATGATTGTTTTGACCACGGTTAACAACTCCGGGCTAACCCACGAATTCATCAGTAACGTTAACTGTATAGATAGCTAATCTAATGGGAATTTAGCTGGTTAGCACACCATCTTCTGCCTCAGTCTCCCGGCGCTGCAAGGCTTCTGTCAGGATGAGATCTGACAACAGCCCCGGGGACACAGCCACAGTCAGCCCCCATCCAGCTAGCAGCCGTCCCGGTCAACACTTGACTCCGGTGCTAAGGACGCTAACGGCAGTTTACTCCACTGTCGGTAAACAGACCCAGGCGCCCGAGTCAGAACAGCTGCCATTCGTAACGTTACACCTCCGTTAGCTTTACCAGTACCCCCCCCTTTTACTTTTAGCCATCTTTACAGTTAGCTAAATTTACCAGACAAAACGGGGATAAGGCACGGTTTTGGTTTTTAAATAAGACGTTACAGGTTTCTATCACACCCTCAAATTTTTTTGTATTTATTAAAAATTAGTTTTTTTTATGCTCTTTGAAACAAAAAAATAGTAACTATTGTAGCAGGCATGGCTGGGTTACCAATTTAATAAAATAACAACAGCCCGAGGGCCCTGAAGGCCCCAGGCTGTCTGTATGGCATTTTGATCATTTACAAATGTGTTTGGCAGTATGCCACTAAAGCACAATTAATAACACTGGAAGTGTACAGCCATGCTAGCATCTCTGTGAGGCTTTGCCAAGGCATTGGTAATTACAATTCATCCTGAGAACCACAATTCACGGCAAATCCATCCAATATGTTGAAAGGGTACCAATTTAATCCAAACCACACAACTCCAACCTGCTGGTGGCTCTAGAAGAAAAGTCAGAGGATCACTAAAGTCAATTGGACAGTAGTGTTGCATAGCCGGACCTCCCTCCACAGCGCTGCGGAGGCTTAGCTTCGGACGGCGCCACGCTGCTTCTGCAAAATAGTCATGGAACATGTATATTCAAAAGTTGTTTTAGTGAACAGAAAACTCAGATTGGACAGATAGTCTAGCTAGCTGTCTGGATTTACCCTGCAGAGATCTGAGGACCAGTTAACCATAGTCCTCAGAAATCCCCCGGAGATTAGAAAGAGGAAGGTAACGGACATCCGACTGAAATGAGTGATATCCGGCGAAATTTCCGGCGAAATTCCCAGAAGAACAACAGCGTGTCCCATGTACACAGGCTCAGTCGTTGCTGCAGTGGGTTTGATTCCAACCTGCTGCCCTTTGCTCCATGTCATTCCCCCACTCTCTCCACCTTTGCAGGCCTATTTAATAAAGGCCTAAAATGCCCAAAGAATAATCTTTAAAAAATTAAATAGAAAATGCTTCTAAGAGGTACAAACATTATACATATACAGTTTGTTGGTGTTAAAATGCAAAAAAAATGACAGACATGAGATATTTCCCTCCTGATGTGATAAAAGCGTTGGTGTAGCAGCTACAGAAGCTGTCTCAGCTCTCCTTGTGGCTCTATATATTTACACGCTCTTTTAGTGATGGAGCAGACTGTCATCTTATCACCTACTCACTGTCACAATGTAACTTGGGAAACAGCGACTCAGCACGTTGGCTTTGACAAGTTGGGTTTTGTAATCGACATCAACCGGTCCCCATTTCCCTGACGACATCTCATTTCCTCCTCTGTCAACATCTCATCTGTCCTTCAGACTTATTTTTTACCACCACCGCCCTCACAACCCGGTCTCACGGCAGTTCGTGAAATGGTCACGTTATTTTGATCTATTGATTCGTCAACAGGGACCGTTTTTCTCGTTTATGGGAATGTGACCATTTCAGAAACTGCCATGAGACTGGGCTGCAGCAGCCTGCCGGCTGCCGGGACACGATCCACGGTCCCTGGGTGACGCAACAACTGGAAAATGAAACGCCACACACCAACAGCAATGGGACAGACCACCACACGCAGGACGCTCTACAGCTACGGGACGGTTGTTAAAGGGGTGAAAGTCCTGTGTTGTTTGACCCATCCACCACCCTAACCAACCTCCTTATGGGGATTTTTGCCTTTTTAATACTACTCGCTACCATAATCGTGCTGTTATCACAAAAGATGCTTCCCATTAAAATACATTACTTTAAAAGTCGTGCTCACCACCACAAAAACGAGAAAATCACGGCCCTGTACACAAATCAATAGATTAAATAACATCACCATTTTACGGACTGCCATGAGACTGGTCTGGCTGCAGCACAGACGCCCGCAGCACAGCCTCCAAACTCAGCTCTCAGAGCTGCATCGATCCAGCAGCAATGCTGAAAGAACCAGTGTTTGTTCAGAGGATAGGGCCTGTCCGCTCTCCTCTCGTATCCTGGCAGACTGTATTCACCTGTGTAATTGGGGCTGGCGTCTGCTGTGCATACAGAGCCAAGGGCCTCTCCACAGTGATTAGGACTCTGACAGGCCTGGCTCTCTTTTAGACTGCCGCTTGACATCCGCAGGGCGGTTTGGGTAAGGGAGGGGTGGAGGGTCATACTCTGATGCTCAGCCGTGGCAACTAAGGAAGTTGCTCTTTCTGAATGTGTCTCTGTAAGTCCAAGTGTGTGTGAGGAAGAGAAAGAGAGAAGACTAACATGTGTTAGTAAAGGCTGTGATTTCCTACTGTCTATGTCAAATGAACAGTTCTATAAGCTTAATGTTCCAAGGATAAGCCGACTTGATCTTGCTCAGCTGAATTCTAGCAGGGAAAGCTAGAATTTGGATTAGGGAGGAATAGGCCTATAACAATTATATTATATTTATATTATAGTATATTGTCTAATTGACTTTTTTTTGGTTACATAATAGCCTTTTCTTTGTTTAACCGCAATACGTGAGATCTCTGGTAAGTATCTTACCAGAGATCTGAGGGCTTGTTTATACAATGGCAGAAGTGAGAGTCACCGTTCAGGATATTATTTGTGTAAAAGTCTTAAAGTATCTGCTATTTACTGTACTTAAGTCTCAAAAGTAATTTTATGATATGAAATGTACCTAATTCTTAGAAGTAAAAAGTAAACGTAATTGATTTTTTTTATTATGAACTTTATTGTGGCTTCCTATAGTAAAGCATACTATTCAGGGTTTCCACACCTTAAACATCTAATTCAAAGTTTGACATCGACAAAGAACAAAACAAAAATAGAATTTTACTTTTGTGTTCACTTAACGTACAAAACCATTTGTTGCAAGTAACGAAGACACTGAGAGGATATGTAGTGAACTAAAAGTATTTAGAAAAAGAAGTGGAGTAAAAGTGAAAGTTTCCAGAAATATAAAGAACAAAGTAAAGTACAGATAAGTGAAAATTCTAATTAAAGGACCAATATGTAATAAATTTACTGTAATAAATCCTAGTGACCCTAGTGCGTCATCAGATATTAAGACATCTTTTCTGACAACAATACTAATGCCAGTATTTTCCCTTTTTGAAATTTCCGTTCTGTGACGGAATTTCTGTTTGTGTACTCACATTGAATTATATAGCTAGAGTACCCGAGTTGGTTACTCGCAAAAAAAAAAATTGAGACACCGCCAGTAAAGGTCTGACTGGTCACGGCTAACGCTGCCATGCTAACCCTGCTAACGTTATTGGAGGACCAGGCTAGTGGGCCACGGCTGTTAACACTGTGTAGCCTGTTCAGCGGCCGCAGCGGACAACAGTGAATTTTAAGCCAAGAGAGGGGGGCTGTAAATTGGAAAAAGAGGGCCGTGAGTTTGAAGTGGGTTTAGCGATTGTTGCAGGAATTCTAAGCCAATAAAGTGTGTTCAGTTGGGTGGAGGGGACGACAAGGTAGTGTTATTTTTAGAGGTTCCTACTGTAATTCTAAGCCAATGAAGTGTGTCTTTCCGTCGGATGCAGAGGTCGGCGAGATTGTTGTGTTTGTAGCGGTTCCTACCGTAATTCTAATCTGAAAAGTTTTAAACGGAGCCTCAACGAGCGCTCGAAAGCACGATAATGTTTTATGGTCAAGTGGGATAGAGAGTGATTGAAGAAAGAGCTTGCCCAGCAGCGTTAAAAAAAAGCAGTAAATCAGAGAAATAAAATGCCAATTTATCACTAGAAATGCAACTGTAGCAAGCATCTCACTATCACTAACGTTATCCACATTCATATTTACACAAAACAAATGATAGAAATGATAAAAGTAGCCTACAAAGAGGCGTTGTTATGGAGACGATACACCGTCTCGTTTCATTGGCATGAACTGGCAGGCTTCAGAACGCTGCAGACTGGCACGTTGAAAGAAGTTGAAAGTTTCTACTTTCCCTCTTTAGCGCATGTGGAATGGTGACATGTGTGATGCCCCGGGGTGTGCTGCTTCACTGTAATGCTCTCATTAGTACAGTATGCACTGCAGATCACACTGAGCCGAACCATTTACTATAAACTGTGCATGACATGAAAGCTGAAACTCTTACAAGCTGTTGTTCAAAAACAATGACATATGGAGGAAAAATCCTATCCACAATGACCAGCAAACTGGTGTCATGCTCCCATTTTGCCCAATTCACGACTTTCTCTTCAGATCGTGTAAAAAAATAAATAAAATAAAAAGTTAAAAAAATAAAACGTCATAAGGCGACAAAAACAACTTCAAAAGGAAAACTCAAAAACAAAACATTGTCCAAAAAAAAACCTTGAAAAAAAAGGCACTAAAACACACCGAAAATTTGTCCCAAAAAAAACAACTAAAAGCAGCGACAAAACACTGAAAATGTCAAACTAAAAGCGGCAAAAAATGAAAAAGCAAAAACCTTAGGAAACTTCTGTGTGACGGTTGGTGCGGGGAATACGTGGCTTTGTCAGATTAAAGGAGGTTCGGATCCAAGTGCAGTAAAGCGAGGAGAATGCAGCAGTATAAAAAAAAACCAAATTTAATCCAAACAAAAAGAGTCTTACAAAAACAGGTAAGCAGCAGCTAAGTAAATCCAGAGACAAGGGAAACGCAGCAGCAGGGACCGCAAATGAGTCCTGACACACAAAAACACTACAACGATTTGACAACAGGAACACCGAGACTAAATACAGAGGGTAACTAGGTAACAAGAGGCAGGTGACACAAGGGCTGAGAAACAGGTGAAAGACATCAATCACAAGAGCGGGAAAACACAGGAAGTAATACTAAAGACAAGACAGCACAGAGAACCACACTATCAAAATAAAACAGGAAACAGAACATACAGACACTCACAAGAGACCACAAGACAGAAATCACAACTAGACAAGACAAGGAAGCAACCAAGGACTAAAACATATACGATATACGATATAAGAGCAAAAAAAAACACAATCACAATGACTAAATATATAACAAATTATCAAACCATAACATTGATTATGGGGAGGGTTGCAACCCCCCCATACTGAATGTGTTGGTGCAGATTGAGGAGCTGAATGTGTTTGGTATAAATTATATTGTTAACATTAGTTCAGAGCCTAGATGTGTTTATAATGGTTTTTTGTGTTAAAGTATAACTCATAAATTCAATATTGTTTCATGGAAATGACGGGTGGGGTCAGTAATGAACTGACCGAATAAAATACCCCTGACAGTACACTCCAGGCTTTACGTTTTGCAGTAATAAACATAAAACATGCAAATGCAGAGCAAAGACACGGCCTCCTGTCAGAAGAAATCAGCTGCATCATTATTTGCCACAGGAGTTGTCAGGTGAGCTGAGAACAGCGCCTAGAGCGAAACAAATGACAAAGGCTCGGCCTTGAGAGTCTGCACTCAGACAAATCTGCAAAGTAAGACTAATGCCCGAGTCCCAGAAGAGTTTTGAGTTTTCTCACAAATGTAATAGGGCTGCACAATTTGAGGAAAATATCAACGTAGGCCTACCATAGATGAAGAGAGACTGGATTAGTATCTTACCTTCTATCCGTTGTCTCCTCTGTCACTGATTTTTAAAATAGTAGCCTGTATTGTCGTTGTTTACCCACCTTTTTCCATGTCTTATTTCATCCACGTCATGAATGGACTTGACTTATCCCACTACTACCTAACTAGTATTAAGCTACAGGCTTTTAAACAGTCAGATATCACACCACTTAGTTTCCCCAGGTGGCGTAGCAACAACGCAGGAGTTTCAGTGTTGCCGGGTAGACCTAACAGGAATTCAGACAAACCAAAGATAGCGATCTATTACTGCATTTTGCAGCTGAGTTAACCACACACATAGGCCTTAAGTTAGTCTCTATGATTCAATAATGACACTGTGTAGTTTCATATTTATTAATTGTTTTCTAAAACAAAATGCCTCGCAAGTCTTCCGGCTCCTTCCTGCTTCCGTTGATTTCAACGCTCTTCACCCTCTACTGTGATCTGATCCAACTCCATGTGGCATTTTAAAAAATGACACATGAGACAATGTTTGCCACTCATTCATTGGTTAGCCTGCTTCCTATGTTTTGGAGCAACTGCACCACCGTAGCAGGCAGCAGTACCCTACGATAACAGCGTATTGCATGTGCAGTATGAGTTGGAAAAGTCTGGGATTCTTGAGCAGTTGGTACGTTTGACAGGCTGACCTGGTACATACTACTAAACTAAAAAGAGTTGTTTTTGTTTTTTTTGTCCATTACTACAATTGCAGCAAAAAAATAATGCTGGTCAGGCGCATGTGGCGTTTGTTATGGACGCCAAAAGTGCCCTTTAGCGTCATATTTAGACACGCTTCGTTGAGACTCTTGCCGACACTTTTTGACGGTCTCACGACTCGTTGAGCCCTTTGGTGTCTTGATCTGGGTCGGGATGCACATTTAACTGACATGCGGCACAAGAACAGGACAGATAGGTTCAGGAACAGATTGTGGGAGGGGTTACAAAATATATGTTTCAGTGACACAAACAGGACACAAACACCAGTCTCCTGTGTGAAAGTCCTGTATTCTTTGACCCATCCAACACCCCAATCGGCTTCCTTAAAAGGGTTTTCTGTCCTTCATACTAGCTGCCGTTGTCGCTCTTAATACTGCGTCATCTTACAGCACCGCTGTCAAGCTGCTGCTCTGCCCGGTGTCAGTATTTTACGAGTTGGGAGTGAGAACATGTTGACTAGAATGGTGTGACCTCTGTTGATCTCCAGCCCCTAGAAGCCAAAACCTCTGGAGAAAAGTCTGAAAGCAGAGTCATGTTCCTACCACGCCATTTTTACGCAGAAGCATACATCACGCTGAAGGCATCACTCCCCTCCCCAAGGGTTTGTTTAAAAGAACAAACTAGAAATATGAACAAGGTAGATATGTTACTTTGACAATTTTAACAGTGAAATGTATAAGCATCTACATCAATATTACTGTCAGTGAGAGAATAAAATATACAGTTTAAACAGGACAAAAAATGTAAATTTATTACTGCATATAATATATACTAGCTGACAGAGGTGGAAAGTTATGAAATACATTTACTCTTGTTACTGTATTGAGTAGTTTAGTTGTGTATTTTGTTTAGAATTAAACATTTGACTTTGTTGGACAACATTTGTTATGTTATTTGTTATTATGATGAATTATGGATTGTTAAATTTGTGGTAATATTTACATAACCACAGCAGACACAAACCCAGAAAATAACAGCGTTGTTTGTCACATGAAAGAATGAAAGAATGTAACACGAGTCACGCTAACTTCTCTCAGGAGTGTCATCTTTGTAAATGTGCCCGACAGCAGCCAAGAAAACCATCATTAGCACAAACTATGCAGTGAGGCCGATAGCACAGATAAAATCCACACAATTCCTTCTAAACCGTCGTATTGCATCTGAACACCTACTCATTCGACTGCTGCTGCTGCCCCTGTTATGGGTTATTCTGACTCATTCTTTTAACGGAGATACTAGCTTTTCATACATTGATTGAAAGCCTCATTCTCAAAGGAGCTGATGCTGAACGGCTGACAACACTATAGCCAGTAATGGCTTCTGCTCCGTAGTGCAGATGGAAGGTGCTTTCAGTGTCATTCTTCTTCAACCCTCGCATTTGTAGACCCCAACAAATTACACTATGGATCAGTGCCACTGTCTGCTTTTCATTTCCACATGTAAGAGGTCAACCGCCGAGGTATTTTTTCCGTGGGCTTTTTTTCAGCTGAGCCATGGAAGTCTTCAATCTGCAATGGAGTACAAGGCCAATCATCATTTCATCTCTGCGAAATCAATGAAAATGTGAATACAAGTCACTTGCCTGGAGAGTGCTGCAGTCTCTTTATATTCCTTGGTGCATTTTGTCACACGTTTACCTTTCTTGGATTGGTGCAGTGCACTGCAGCCTCAACCAGATTTTAATGCACATCAGCCAGGTGTCTCAATGCACTCGTTTTCTTTTTCTTTGGTTCAGTTACATGGACGGTACAATGAAATATTTAACAGTGTAGACCTGATTCTGTTAGTTTCAAAGTGAATGCCAAAAGCACTGGAGAGAGAAGTGCGTAGTCTGCAGAGGCAACATACACTGAGCAAGGTTACACTCAGCTCTGCCTTATTTTTAATAAAACATTGTATACCATTTGTACACATGCAACATATGGTTAGAATTATCATCTGTAAATATTGAAGTCACTAAATAGGTGATTTCAAATTAAACTGTAGTCTGGATTAATGGACATACCTTGCCAGGATAAGCCTGACTAGGCCCTTTCACAACAAAAACAACCTCTGAGCTAGCAAGCTAAAATTACACGCTGGACAATTTTGATGGTTCTTTTGCGGACCTATACTGGTAAGAGCTAATGAGGTTTAACCATGTATCCAGCTAATTTTAATAGCTCACGTTACCGCATTGTGTGAACAGTTAATTTAATATTGTATGAGGCTCTGTCTTTTTTCGGAAACATCCCAGTGTGTTTCTTTCTAAAAAGGGTTGTGTTTAGATAGTAGTCTTGCATTGTGGAGGAAGGTCTGTCCATACAGCATTCCGGGATGGGAGAAAAATGCGATCTGATTTAATGGCAACCTGACAATAAATAACCATTAGCGGCCAATGCCCAACAACCATCTTTTGAGAGTTTGGACCATCTTGGTTTACCTTCTTAATGCAACCATAAAAGTGACTATATTTCTGGTTCTGTTGTATACATTTTTACTCTTATGTTACCTTAAGCTGTCTATTGGTAGTCGGACAGTGTTATTAAAGTGCAATGCTGTATCTGGGGAGTAGTTTTAAAACGGCCATACCAATATTTTTTTATAATAAATAGAAATAATTACAAATAATGTAATGTTTATGGGTTCATCATGGAACACAGAAAAATACTCAACAGTGACTTGAAGCATGAGACAGAGAATGTTAACTTACCATTTAACCAAAAGCACTATCTTTCCCTACCCGTAACCAGACAGGACTCAGGTTTCAATGCTTCATATGCCTGCCATCCACCGGGCAGTAATTATTACAATTATGTCTTCTTAAATGTAAAAGGGAATACAATTTAGTATTATAGCTCCAGGAGGATAGTAGTGTTGCTCAGGAGCCTGCTTGCCTGCCAATATTGTAATTTGGCCATGTTAAAAATTCAAACAATAAATACATTTGATCAGTTACTTGTCTAAGCATAATGCAAGTGATTCACTCAAAACTAATAAAATAGGAAAAACATATGAAACAAAACCCTAGAATTATGTTCAAATGAGTTCTAGCAATAAATACAAGCAAATACAATATATCATGTCATTCATAATTTAATGACTTTACAAAAGGCTGAACTTCAAATTACAAAATGTTTACTCTCCTCATGGTTCTTTCCTCAAAGACCATTTCTGATAAACCAGTTGTCAAAACAATTACAAACCCAGCATTTTTGATAATGATAATGATTTTTATGTTCTTTTCCTATCATGGGCAGTTATAAAGGCTTTCAAGCTGGGAAAAAACTCCAGATTTACGTGCCCAAGGGTGGTCATTACTCTGTCAGATAAAGAATCTACAGATTATTCTAAAATAAAATAAGAAATGACACACCACATTATCTTGTAATTTCATATGACCCTACTTATTGTAACAGTAGTAGAAAACATATACGATAATGACTAGTAACTTTACTGAAAGAAATAGAATGATTTAGTATAGTTATGATTAATTTTACCCAACAAAGTGAAGGTTTTGGTGCCTACTTTTCTGTTTGAGAATGGAACACAGCAGATAATAGCGCAGCCTGCCGAATACAGTTCATTATCGCAAGGGTTGTAAGTGGGGTGATAGTCGGCATAGTGGACATGTTATCTGGTCTTGCATGTGCTTCTTTCAGACTCCGAACCACTTCCCTCACCTTATTCCGCACAGCGTGACCTTCCCACCTTTCTCAGGTGTCTCGATGGGGGCAAATCTCCAAGGAAAGGCAATTTAGAGCAGCATTACCCGCAGCCTGGCCTCTGACCCTACACCACAGCTTTAAGCTTCTGACAGAACAGCCATGCTAACTACTGTTGGTCGACAGGAGAAAGGAAAATGCTGAAACACCAGCACGCACGCATGCACGCACACACACACACACACACACACACACACACACTCTGGGGACTCCTTCACCTGCTGACCTCTTACAGAAAAGGGGATTATCACAGGCTGTGCAGTGAATGCTAGAATTCCATGTTGACCTTGCTGCAAAACTGCATTGTGCTTGAGCTACATTGTTATTGAGCAATAACTATTTTAGTGCTGGATCTAGTTAGACATGACAGGACTGGTCCAGTTTTAATGTTTTTCTTCTTATGTAGTAGACTGGGTAAACCCTGCCCACTCTGCTGGCGATTTGATTTCGCCCTGCAACTTGGTCTGGAAACTTAAATGTTTACTTCTCCTGCTTCAGGACCAACCACAAACTGGCTTATCTACCTGGCGTGCTATTGGCGGGTTTGACACGATGACGATAGAAGAGCAATCAAGCACCTTCTTGTTTACATTCAACATAGCAGGGGCCACCGAACACCACAAAAGAGGAGCCAAGCGCAGCAACCTGTTGATGCCGCTGTCGCTTCTACGTCACCCGGATTGTTGGTCTGATTGGTTGAAGGACGATCCAGTTGCGTACAAAGTCATTTGAACTATGCCATTTTGGTCATGCCTATTGTGCAGAGAAAATAGAGAGCAGACTCCCCAGACCAACACTCACTCTCAAATCTACTGAGCTTGGCATGGTCTGGTGAACCAGACTATTTATGTACAACATGCCTGTAAGAATAATGTTCTGACTTTCAGTTTTGATGTGCTTACTGAGGTCTGACTGGAAGAATCAGTATCTCTGAAAATGCAATGACTTTGTCTTTGAATATAAAGGGCCATTTTACTATAAAATTGCCTGGCTTGCTTCCAAGTGGGGGAGTGGAGTTCATGCCCTGGGGAAAATACAAGACTTCCATCCAGGAAACGCGTGCTCATGTCATGGAAGTCCTTCTAATCTTAAAGGGTGACTACTGCTTTTTTCAACCTGGACCCTATTTTTTTATGTTGTGTTTAAGGGAGTGAGAGGAACAACAATCTTTGATATTGATCCATACTTTAATTTAGTTTCTGTCTACTTTGAATGAATTGTATTTCACAATGCTAAAATTACTGTTTATTTACATGGAGACTGGTGGCTTTTGTCAGCTAAACTTAACTGGGTCAGCCGCTGAAAAGACCAGCCCCTTGCAATGCATTGGAGCTGGCAGTTGTAGGATATCATACGCATTGTTGTGCATAACTTTTTGTGCGATATCATACGAACCTGTACATGAGAATGCAATAGCCTGGCAGACCTGTGGTGGATACTGGGTCAGCCGACGTGTTCGAGGTTGTAACAATGATGGCCCATTACATTTCTTACTTTCGTCCTCTGGGCTCTGCATTTCATAATGCACTGACAGTTTGGAGATCCTTTGCACATTGCAACAATAATATGTTTCCTCTAAGGTGAAACTCTGCTAAGTTGCAAAATGAAAATACAGCAGCTTTATATGCTCCTAAAAGAAGATGTCAAGTTTCTGGACGTTTTGTTTCGACAGTTGGAATAGATGGTCCTAAAAGAGTTATTGAGCTTCACTTCTCGCGGTAGGCCCAAAAATAGAGCCCTCCGACTCAATACTGCTCTGTGGGAAAACCACTCCTTAGGGAAATTTCATCCGACAGGAAGTTGAAATAGCCACCTACTTTTTGTGAGTGTCTGCCATTACGGATGCTATTCATAATCATAATTTTAATCCTCCCATTTAAACAAATTTCAAATCAAATGAATTAAACATTTTTCATTCATTTGATTGCGTTAGTTAAAGACTATATATCGAAACTTGTTGTTTTCCAGGAAAAAAAAAAATGTATCGCGCAATTTACATGAAAGTATTATATTCAGTGGATACAACGTAACATAATAATAGCCTTGTTAATGCCAAGATGAAAAGCTGGTAATTAGAATGGTTTTAGAATTGCCTCACCATCCACAAACATTAAACAACATTGTTGTATTACATGTAGTAAACTTTAATCTTGGTATCCATAGCCTGGCACAAACAAGCATAAAACCTCAACCCGCTGCAAAACACTTCCCAGAGAGGGCCGAGCAGAACAATAACTGTTTTTATACACAGCCTTTATGTAGCAGCAATTAGTCGCTTTCTCATGGCTCATTGAACTCACACTGAACCCACTGAAGTCTGTCTGCAGAAACCCCCATTTGTTTCTCATTAAAATGTCATTAGAGCCAAGCCACTGATTTGTCTCACCTGGGTCACTATCGCTTATCATTTGCAGTAGGAGGAATTTTGAAAGCACTGCAATATTGTTGTATTGTTGATGTCATCATAGAAATGTTGTACTATCAGTTTACATAGGAACATGATGTAAATAAGCCTCAAAGACCAACTCAGAAAATCAATTATACAACCAAACTATTACCAGAGTTAAAATTTAATATCAATAGTGCCAATAATATCTACATTATAAAATGCTATGAACAGGTATATAAAGAAAAGAAGACAAAAGTACAGAAACTCAAGTCTCTCATCTCTTTACTAAACTTGTTCCACAATCCAGATGTCCTTAAGGATAAAACCAGTCTGGACAAATCAGTCCATACAGTAGCATTTCAGAGTGCAGCCCAGTTTAAAAAAGAATAAAAGTCAAAATCTTTAAACTCGATTGCTGCAAACAAAACAGCCCATTAATAAAGTAACAGCAGATTCTTTAGAACAATGAAACATGCAAGAAGCATAAGACCAGCAGTGGACCTAGAATCAAACCCTGGGGAACACCAGGCACAAGTAGACAATAACAACCTGAATGCTCTTGGTATTTCTGGTATGCTAATTTTATATTTTTATTTGCCATCTTATTTTGGGATTGGTCTTGGATGCACAGATTGAGTAGGCATTACCAAACACCTGCTATTTTACAGTAATTACAATGAAAAAAGACTTTTGGTGGACTTGGTCAAAAGCTTGGCAGCAGTATTTAGACCTCTTGTAGGCGATTCAGGGAAGTCTTACTGATGAAAAGAGGAGTGCTGTAGTCAAGATGGGAAAAAATAACAGCATAATATAATTGCATCATACAGTATAAGGCTATGGACAACAGATACTGTAAAAATCACAAATGTTAATCATGTTAAAAATCAATACAGACTGATTTCTAACAAAGACCCAATTTACGCCAAACTAGAAACTTGTGCTGCTTCATTAGAATGAAACTACCACACATGAAATTATTGGACAGATTGCCTTAACTTCTTGGGAAAATATGGTAATAGAATGAAACATGCATTTAAGGTCATGTCAAGTGTAACATATGCATCTAGTTATTGCTGCTGCATTAGTGTACGCCTTTCCTTAACTTTTAGCATAACCAGAAACCTTTCTTTTCCTGCACCTTTGTGTGCAGGTTTCTGTCTCTTCTGTGAAGGAATTCATTATCATTAATAATTCATGTAAGGTATAACATTTTTGTTAGTAATGCATTTAATGTTGTATTAGGCTAAGTGTTTCAGCGCTCTCAGCAGCACTCTTCGCAGCATATATAGAAAGCAGTGCTTCTTTAAACACAGTTCATTTTAATGCTCATATGGGATTCTCAACGTGTTTGAACAATGGCTCTCAGACTTTTGCAGTGGTAATGCTGGGAGACAGTGGAGTACAGAGGTGCCTCTATTGACAACTCTTCAAGAATGACAATATGCTGCATGTATAGTTCATATATCTAGATTCATTCTAGAATAGGGGTTTTATTTTTTGCTTTTGTTTTACACCTGCTCTGATCAGGATGCAAACCCGCTCTCACTCCCAACTTGTAAAATACTGACGCTTGGGCAGTGTTTCTCAGCGCCAGATACGACGCAAAAAGCACCCTTCAGCGTCTGTATGGAACTCAGCAGGCAGAGCAGCAGCTCGATTCGGAGAGAAGGTAGCAAGTAGTATGAAAGACTGAAATGCCGAGTAAGGAGGTTGGTTGGGGTGGTGGATGGGTCAAACAACACAAGACTTTTACCCAGGAGACCGGGGTTCACGTACCGTGTCATGTCCCACATGGCACAGAAACATACAGTTTATAACCCTGCATGTCAATCAGTACGTCCCAACCCAGATGTCAAGAGGCCCGAAGCTGAAGAAGACTTTTAGCGTGAATAAGAAACGCCAAAAGACGCACTTTTAACGTGAATAACAAACGCCAAAGGACGCACTTTTAGCGTGAATAACAAACTCCAAAGAATGCCCAGATTCTCGGCGCCAGAGAGACTTTTAGCATGAATAATAAACGCCAAAGGCACATGACCAATTGCCTGTTTTTTACATGATGGAAGAGTGATAACGTGTTGGTATAATTGACTTAAAATAGAGGTCAAAAGTCATTCCTTTTCAACAGTGAACAGTGCTGTCAGATTGAGCTGTTTTTTGTATTGCCTTATCCTCTCAAAGGCTACACTATGTGTTGTTGCAGCAGATTTAATGCAGCTCATCCATCATGCATGAACTAGAGCAAGAGTAAAATGACTTCAGTCAATTGAAGAATCAAAAAGAGTAAAACAAGAATACAATTTGGTTTGATACAAACATACAATGGATCCGCTAACTTAAAATTCCGAAAATGTCATGAAGCACAGCAGCTGAATCAATCCTAGTGAGTATAATTGTTATTTAATGCAGAGTTCTTTCTGTCGTTAGCCAACACCAGGGTTTGTTTATGCAGGAGCACAGCATGTTAATCAGCGCCGTCTTGATTATGATTGGTGGGGCTGCGGGTAATGCCGTCACAATCACCATTAGCCATTTGCTTTATCATTACAGAGAGGCTTCAAATAGCTTTACTGCACAATGTTTCGGGAAAACATCATCAGCCCTGATGGAAGACGAGATTTACCTAGCCCCAAAGCAAAAAGCTGTGTACAGATCTTCAACATTATAGCTGCAAAAAGAGTCATTGTATTGACATCAATATACTTTACAGTCAGCACCATCCAGGTTTTTATTTCCCTCTAGATTTGAGTTTCATAATGGCTGGAAGCAGAAGATATAAATTAAATAGACTCTTCCTTGAGATGTCTGCTTTGCTCATATTAATAGCGGGGAGACCTATCTTTGCTCCAGGCAGTTATACTTGTGTCTGCTTTGCATTCATTTAAGAGATTCTTTTCTTAGCTCACATATACTGTACGCCTCTATTGATCGGGTGAGTCAAACCTATTAGGGCTGATGGATTGCTGTCTCGGTGCTCTACCTGTCACTGGAAACGAGCTGGGTGTCAGTTAGAGGGCGAGACTGCAGTGTCAGCTGCTTGTGATGCTCGGGTCTCCTCCGGCCGATTCATGGGTCACATTGACTCCAACGACATTTGCGCTGTAGAGGAATCAGGAAAGGAAGCACACAGAAATGTCGGCATTAAGTTCACTGAATTACAGATATTTTTTTGTCCCTATGGTACTATTATCAATAGTATGGTGCAGTGTTTCAAAACTCTTAAGTGCAAGACTCCCAACTGATCATGCTGTCATACAGTCATTAAATCCGGCATTCAAAGCTCCTTTCATTTGGCTTGTAAACATCTCCCACTAGAAGACCAATGTTTTCCACTAAGTTTCTGGTGAAATACAATGAGTACATTTGTTAGATCTCCTAAACATATCATACTATAATTCTTTCAGTTAAGTTATTCACCAATCACTTAGTCCAAGACCAAACAATGTAGGATACATGTTTCAAAATGACCTTTTGAAGTGCTAAATGTGATCTGTTTGCTTCACTGTTTTCAAATTACCATAGGCAAAAATGTACGATCAAATTCAACAACTAACTATTTCCGTAATTCTTATCCTATAATCAGAAAAGTGATCAATCATTGATGCAATACATGTTTACTGTATTATAACATTATGTAAGGTTTTGTCTAATCAAATGTTAAAAACATGGAAGAGAACGGAAATTGTTTCCTATAAATACTGCAAAGGTTTTCTGTAGTACAAATTACAGTAATCTGCATCAATTTGGTCTTCTAGATTTGGCCATAAGTTCTCACCCACATCACAATGTATGTTTTCATAGTTCATGTACCTTGGGAAAAATCTTCTTGAATGTTGAATCCAAGACATTGGTCAGCAGTGATCTCATCACAAGCCTCATCCACACTATTGTTTCGTACACATTGTAATCCTTGCAGTGGTTCTTTGTGGCCCTGGGGCCTGTTGCACAAAAGTAGAATAAAGATATCCAGGATAAGTGAAAAAGCGCAGCTTGACTTAGTGTGATCCGCTCATCACGGCTTAATTGGTTGCACGTTTGCCGAGCCGGGATGAACAGGTGAAGCTATGTCCAGCCAGGTGTAGATAGCTGGGATAAGTGCACGTTCACAGCTTTCTTAAATAGACCACGGTATCGATAACAGATTTACTGATGCAGAAATGGAGAAGACGACGCGGCATATGTTTCACCCAGTGAGCAACAGCTTCTAGGAAAGTAACGAGGAGGTGAAGAATATGCAAAAAGGGAAATACAGCTCCTATTAAACGGAGAGAAAAAGCCCAATAGACTATAGCAGACCGACTGAATGTGTAAGGATGTAAAAATCTCTACTTAGCCTACTAGTCACTCCTACACTGTGTTTTAATTGCTTTAAATATGCTAGTTTCATGTTTCTGTTTTTTGTGATAAATGTGCTGGTTTTACTGTAAAGTCTTTGAGTAGCCTACCATGTAAAGCCAATATAATTATTTATTCCCTCTGCTCACTTTTAAGGCAAAGTAGGCTAAATTATATAATATTATATAAAAATTATTTAGCCTACTTTGCCTTAAAAGTGAGCAGAGGGAATTCAATTCATTTCCTCGGGAAATGTGCCCTAAGGACTATAGGGTTAATTTCAAACCCTTATTCACGTGAACATGTTTTACAACCATATGCACAAATCTCTATAAGCTATGTCTAATTCTAAATATCTTTATCTTTATCTACAATTAATGTTCATACAGAACAATCAGAAAGGGACAAAAGCTATAAAAAGAAGAAAGTGACTTCAATACATGCTGTGAGCATATACTGTATGTAAAACAATATTCATGTTTTTTTTAATTCTTTTGACAAGTGACAGCACCAAAATAAAAAGATGAACAAGCATTGTGGTGTTCCCGTTGTTCACTATATATGTATATAGGCCACGTTATTGGTCCAGTGATGTGAGACTTATTGAGAAGGTTTTGAAACCAAAGTAAGCTATAATAAAAAACATCAGCCTACATATTAAGGAGTAACAGAAACTTTCCTTTATTAGAGAGGGACAAGCAACAAGAAAATGAAATCATGAATGTATTGGTCTCTGACCGGTCTGCCATCATTATCATCTGAGAATATCGCTGCATTGTCCCTCTTAATCTCCGGAGCGTCCTATATAACCATGAAGCTGCACAGACCACGGACGCCACGCCACGCTGGTTTCGTGCAACAGGCCCCTGGTGGTTTGAGCACTACTGTAAATTACCAACACTAAGGTTGTGGGTTCAAATCCCACTGATTTGAACCCCTCTTAAAATCTCACATCTGAGGATGGGGTTTCTGAAATTTAGCATTGGACTTTAATAAAATAATAAAAACAATAAAATAAAAAACATACATACAGTATATTAGGCAAATGTTTCATTCTCATGCGCATAGTGTTAGTAAAAAATATTTTAACAATAAAGAAAAAGTCCTACACAAAGTTATGCATACGTTGTATGACCATAATGTAATTTATAGTGAAAGTGGTCGTTCGTGATGTTTTTTTTTATACAATGTCTGATGTACTTAGAGTTGTGAAAAGAGGTACTTTTTTAATTATTTGTTGGTTTATTTGTGCTTAAGGTAGTGAAATATTCCCACATACAGTACTTGTGAGAGGCGGATGTTGCCCTTCAGAAATGCTGATTCCTTGTATGTGCTTTTAAAGCGACAAGCGGATACTTCTTTCCTTACAAGCAGTGTAGCATTTAACAGACTATTTTCTTCTGAGAGAGAAAGAGTCCGGCACAGTGCTTACTTTACATAAAACGCTTCCAGCAAACTTCAAGGAGAACAATGAGGGCAAACAACTGTTGTAACCAAATATTCTCTGGAACAGCTCAGCTAAAAACACACAACCCGGTCACACGGCAGTTTGTGAAATGGTAACGTTATTTGGATTCATTGATTTGTGTACAGGTCACGTTAAAGTCATTTATTTTGCGTACAGATCACGATTTTCAAACATGACACTGGGCTGATCTGGGCTCCCCGCAACAACGGGGAAATGAAACGCCAGACGCAGGCCACAACAACCGGACGGTTGTGGTTAGAAAGACAATAACGCAAAAAGGAACGTGGGACACGAGTCCCGGTTACCGGGGTGAAAGTCCTGTGTTGTTTGACCGATCCACCACCCCAACCAACCTTACTCACTACCGTAGTTGTGCTGTTATCACAAAAACAGACATTTACGTACATGTACACAAATCAATAGATTAAAGGTGCTCTAAGCGATGTCACATGTGTTTTAGGCTACATTTGTTGTCATATACAGCAAACATCTCCTCACTATCTGCGTGCTGTCTGTCCCCAGAACACACGTCTACACATGTCTCTGTAGACAGCCCAGGGTCTACAAACAGCAACAAAAACAAAATGTGCCCACCTGCACCACCAAGCAGACACAAACAGTATTCCAGCGTTCCAGCCAATAACCAACAAGAAGGATTTGAGGGTGGGCGGGGGTTGGGGGGGTTAGTGCGCGGAAGTACAGAAGGGAGGGGACAGGATGAGGAGGAGGGAGGGGTAAGCTAGTCTCGTTTTGTTTGAAAAAACTTTGAACGTCAACAATTAACGTCACCCAACATCACTTAGAGCACCTGTAAATAACGTGACCATTTCACGAACTGCCATGAGACTGGGCTGAAACACAACACTTAATCTGCCAGAACGTTCATCACCAAGGCTACCAACAACGGTATCGTCACTTTACCTGGTCAGCTGACTTTAGCAAATTAAAATAGCCTGTTGTTACAGACGTGGACTAACCACAGACAGTTGCCTCATTCATTGGAGGAAACTGTATATTGGTATATTGAAGTATATTGTGAGTAAAACTGAGAATGCTCTGATGTCTTCAGAGCAAACCCTGTGTGAAATTTGTTTGTGTATTGCGACAACTTACATTGGTATAGGATTTAAAAACTGGTCTGGTGTCTTTCAGGCTTTGTGTGTATGTGTGTGCGTGTTTGTGTGTGTGTGGCGGCTGCTGCTGACGGCTGCACACAGGAGGAGAGGCTATCAGCCTCATTCCTAATGTCTCAGGGTTTTATTAATCCAAATAGGTGGCACCTTACGCCGAGCCATCACTCAGCCGGCTCTCAGGAAGCTTTCCATTTGGACGGTGAAATCCCCGCTTGGCCCTCAGCTGACATATTAGTTCAATCTACTCTCTCAAGGTCACATCATTGCAATTGGCCTCCAGAGAGACTGTGTGACAGCTGCACGATCTCTGGAGGACACACACACACACACACACAGACAGACAGACTGACTGATGCTGAGGCAGGGATGAAGGAGACAATAATATTTGGTGTTTATCCATCACCCGAGGGTTGATGAGTTTATGCTGACTAAATCTGCCATTCTTGTCTCTGGCTGGATCTCACTTCCCTTATTTGATAGCTCCTCGCTCCTTGGTTGAACAGAAAGTTCTGGCCCTGCTTTATGAAGGCTTTCTCAAAGTTCTTATTTCTACCCCGAGGAGGGAGGAGGGAGGAGGAATCTCTAAAGGAGCTATGAGCGAGGATACAGAGCGCAGCCTTCCCAGAAACCGTGCAGCATAAGGAGTTGCTTTCTCCGCCCAAACATCTGACAAATTCACATGACGCTTCAGAGGAAAGGACGTCTCATCCCTCTAAAAACACATTTGCTTGTTTCCTTGCTCCTCGCATGATTTCCTTGTGTCTCTCCCATGTTTCCTCGGCCTCTTAATGAATGGCTTCCTGTTGTGTGTCACAGACTCAGGAAGTGGTGACAGCAGGGTCACAGTGTAGATAACTCTAACAGGCCTCAGACTGAATTACAACACTTCTCCACCCATCTGAAGAGTTGTTTTCTGAGATAACATTGAAAGGTTTTCTCCTCCTTGTACAAATGGGCTCATATAGACACAATTTGAATTTCTGCGTAATTAAAAGTAATATATAGTATACATCCGATTTGAATTGGTTTCTGTTCCTTGGAACCTGACTTGACTTAGCACTTTAATGACTTCAAATACCCCCGGCTCTTAGAAATGCTGTTCATATACTTACATACTAATGTGCAAAAGAACATATGTTTTGTAAGAAAGGTAAGGTTGCCTGGAATATGTTTTTTAATCGACACAATGAGGAACATCCTTACTAATCATAATTTGATTTTTGATTTTGCTGATTCAGCAACATTCACAGTATTGTTATTTGATTCTTTATTCTGCAACTTTCTTTGGTCGCCTGTAACTTCTGCATACGTTGAGCTACAAAAAACATTTAAATATCAAAATGTTCACACATGATGATGGGTATTCGTCAACATTTGTTCTGCTATTAATACTTTTTAAAATATTAAGCTCTTTCACCTACAGTCACCAATCAAACTTTAAATCATTCCCAAACACTTATTATGAACGCTATTATGCTCTATTTCAGCAGTTTAATATCTTTAACAGTTTTGTGAAAATTAAGTTTAAGTTTAGTATTCCTTTCAGGAAGTTTATGGGTGTGTATTGCGTGACTGTGGGTGATGTCATCGCTAGAGCACGGAGACTTAAAAAATCCTCTCAGTCCCTTCTCTATTTTTTCCTTGTCATACAACATATATACATCAAAACATAGTTATGGTGAATGTGCAGTAGGACTTATTTTCCAAATGACAACAGTTCCAAATCTTCCTCCCTTCGCTGCCCATGTTTAACATCCTTTACATTTCCACACAAAGGCACATCAAGCCACTTGTTTGAATCGCTGATATGCCCACAGTTTTTAATTTTTCCACATTTATTTTACATCAATATGAGCATTCACACACATTTTCTGCAGAAAATGCATTTTCTAATTTCATTTTCTACATCTTCTATTGCAATAAAATATTCATAGCATTGTAGTATCATAACAACTAAAGCATGATTAAACATTTTTAATAGTCATGTTTGGGAATCACAACACTTTGGAAGTGCAACGCAACAACCAAGATGTTAGTCCTGGTTAAATATAACACCAGAAGTGACTCAAAACATGAGACCAGGGCCGTATTTGTCAAGCTTCTCAAAGTGCCAATTTAGTCTTAAGTGTTAGTCATGAAATTTACTCCTACTTTAAATCTTAAGTACAAAAGCAAGTTATTACATTTCTAAAAGTCAAAAAATCACCCTTACTGTCCCAGTGTTCTATAGTAAATTGTTAATATTGAGTTTTTAGGAATGGGGCCTTTTTTAATTCATCGCGCCACTCACTATGAAGTCTTCATCACTCTACCGTACCCTGAAAGGCTAGATGCAGAGATCACCTGGTGATTTAATGGAGCAGATATTGGAGTCAAGAGGATTTCCGGTTCAATATTGCTTTAGGGAGTACTGGTCAGCCCAAATCCCTTTGGGTCCCCAGGCACTCCCAGTGAATTGGTTGGGCTAGATTAATGAGCTTTAAAGCGGATCTTCGACTTGTGGCAGTGTTTGGCTTTTTGAGCGGAGTGTGACCAGCTGACTCTCCCCTGAGACCTCCAGTCGGCTCAGTGCACTCTTTAATTAAAGGGAATCATTGCACAGTGGACTGATCCAAAGGGCTTTACTTAATACTTTAAACACAGCTCAATAACACTGGCTGGATTTCAAGCAGAGCTCCTGAAAAGTCTACAGGTGGGACAAACATGGATGGGGGTCCACCTTGCATATTTAAAACTTAAACTGTAACAATTTTTTATTTTGATGTATTTGAATGATGTTTGAAGTATTTTATACTTTTTAGCTCATTATTTGATTATAGGTAGTTATATTATAGGAGTTTGTGTGTGTGTGTGTTTGTAGCTGTCATTTTGGAATTAATTTTTCTAGTCCAGAAATCCAGTAAATAAGCTCCATTGAATGTCTTGACCACCCTGGCTATGGCTGGAGAGTTGATGTTAATAAGTGCCTTTTAACAGTTGGTTTGATCATTTTATCTGGCTATACTTGTCTGCAAATGTCCACATTCCACTTTTCTTCCCATATCTTTCTCAAACCACAGCACTCTGTCATTAAATGTGAGAATCTGCCTGGGTGCAAGGTAGCAGTGAAAACATGTTATGGAGTTTCACTGATTTAGGCATCCTTGAAATAAGCAAGCAAAATGGATTTGTTAATGAAGCACTGTCACAACATGAGTGCATAGGCCAAATCATGCAATGGTAAAAACACGGTAAAACTAACCATTTTAAAAGTGGGTGTGACTTGACCCTCATACACTAGAATGCGCAGTGTGCACTCACATGTTGATGTTATGCGTTCACATCATATTATTTGCAAAGAAACTGGATGCTAAACTTTTCTGACTAAACTGTTAGCTTGTTTATAACCTGTCTGAACACCTGACCGCTGCTCCTTGCTCTGTTGAATCTAAATTGGAAATACTGCAGTTTTCTGAAATAAGTACCACTGATAGAACAGATTGCCAGAGCAGTTACAGAAATGCCCATATTCATTTTTGTGATGCTCATACTGTATGGTTTGTTTGGAAAGGAACCATAGAAATAATGGACGTAGCATCCGTGACGTCACCCATTGGTTTGTGGACTGCCGTTTTGAAGCCTTGAGTTTGGTGATGTGGGATTTGCCACCTTGTTTTTTTTTTTGTTTGAGTTGGGTATTGTCACGGCCAATGTGAGTCAAATGCAGATTTGAGTTGCGCATGCTCAGATTAAAATGGTTTACAGCACAACAGCCTTTGTTGTGTTTGATTGCTAACTTGTAGCCAGCAGTTGTTGAACTTGGTTAAGTAGGACCGTTTTTACTGTACTGACAATACAGAAGTCTCTCGTTAGCATCTTGTAGGCTACTTGTCGCAAAGTGATGCATGCTCTTTATTGTTGTTTATGGTTGCAGTGCCGCTGCGCTGCGCTAGACGCTAAAGGGGAAAGTTGCAAAATCTACAAACTTTCTCTTAAAGGGATACTTCACCGATTAGTATTTAGCTTTGTATCAGTAGAAACCCCGTAGTATTTTCGAGTGATCGTGCTTCCCTTCCTCATGTCTCCCCTGAGACTAGATTTCTCTGTATTATGGGTCTGGAAAAAAGCCTCTGATGGTCATTTAGCGTCATCTGAGGCATTTTTGCCCAGAGGCTATAAACTATAGCCAGCTAGTTCTGCATGTTTTCAACCTGCCCATACGGGGTGGGATTGTCACTAGCTGGTGCGAGTTGAATGTCAGCTATCTTGAAGCTACGCATTGCTAATAGGCTTTCTCTTTTCAGCATCAAACTGCCTTCGAGGGGTGTTGTCTTTCATACACAAAAATACATGGCTTTTTTCAGTCTAGAAGACGCCAACTTAAAAAAAACTTTTTTATCCCAAAATAGCTTTCAAAAACCGTATTGTTCTGATTGTGCACTGATGTATGTGTAAACCAATTTTGAGTCAGAATGGCCTAACCTCTAGAACATTTCGATGATGACACTATGATTGCTACTGCAAAAGCCATTAACTCAATTTCCCTGATATATGCTGGAGATCCAGCATTTGACTCACAACTCTGTTGAAAACTCAGCAGGGTTAAGTAGCTGCGGCAGGGTAAGAGTGCCATAACACAGCAGCCCCTCCAGAAGTTGCTCCTCTGTTAATCCCAGTGCAA